>OX456526.1:19435984-19985857 GCA_949748255.1 Eustalomyia histrio
AGATCAAATCAAGATTGCAGCTGGAAAAACGTATGCCAAGAACGCTATGGATAAATCAACATTTTACGCCGATCAAGATTAGAATGTTATTGGCAAAAACTTATCTGATACCCACCTTACTATATGGCTGTGAACTATTTGCCGGTTGCGACTCTTCTGATAAGCATAGATTGAAAACTGCATACAACAACATTGCAAGATATGTTTTCGGATTAAAGAGGCATGATAGAGTTTTTCAGTTTTCCATAAAAATATTTAATGTATCATTTGAGAATCTTTTAAAGTGCCGGAGTCTCTTGTTCCTGCAGAAAAAAGTGTATACAGGTCAACCAAACTACTTATTTGAAAAGCTTATCTTTGCGAGGTCTAATAGAGGTAAAGTTTTGATTTATATTTGGCATCGTTATCTAACTTTTGAACGTCAATTTTTTATTTTTGCCATGCGTCTCTGGAACCAACTTCCTTTTAACATTCAAAACGCAAGCAACGCAATTTTGTTAAAAAAAATCAATTTTTAATTATTTTGAAAATCAATAATTCTAATTGTACAAATACTTAAATTCTAATTTTTTTATTTTTTTTTTTAATTTTTAATTTTTTTTTCTCAATCAATGTTTATATATTTTTATGCTTATCCATATTACTGATTTTATTTTATTTATTTAATTTTTTTTATATGTAATTCATTAATTGTTATTAAATTATAATTTTATTTCTGGTTAATCAATTCGAATGTGCCATTATAAGTCCAGTTCTAAATCTAAAAGATATTATATCTTACTGCACTGGTAGAGAATTTTTTTTTTTTAATAAATACAAATACAAATAAATAAAAAAATATATTTATATTCTGAGAACTTTTTCTAAAAAAAAATCTGAGACTCTACACTCACCAAAAAAAGTCTGTAATGGCAACTGAAAATGTTGCTGTTACTACGGGAAATTCTGCTAATTTGAGCCCAGCGGTATTTTTTGCTAATCTTAGCAACACATGTCTGCTGACGTGTAGTACAATGAAATTAGTTGAAAAATTAGTAGCCGCTACTAAATTTTAGTAGACTTTTTGTAAAGTGTAATTTAAAATCTGTTTGCTAAAATCAGCAACAAAATTACTAAATACTAATAATATTAGTACAAAGTTTTAGATTAATTTTTTTTATCGAGCATCAAAATTTTTGATTATATTTTTTAAAAAATATTTTATACAAAATGAAAAAAAAAATCAAAGGCTTAAAAATCTTAAAAATTGTTAAAACATAAACGAATTTATTATTTTGTTTTAATTTGGTAATTTCCTTTTTGAAAAATATTTTAGTCAATTTTTTTTTTACTTTTAAAGTTAAATTTTATTGTTTTTAGGGCTGATTTTTAGAACTAAAAAACCCTTTTTAGTGATATTTTAAGTGGATGTCCTATTTTGAGACATGAGTAGGTATCTTCACTTTCGATCCCTTTTTAAATCCTATGTAACATTTTAGGGCAATTTAAGTTTGTATGTATAAGTTTTTATTAGAAATAACATTTCCTTCAATATCGACTTTTTAAAATTAGTAATTTTTTTTTGCTAATTTTAGCAAATCGGGTTTCAAAAACTTGTAAAATGATTTCTGAAATTAGCAACTAAAATTTGTAAATATTCTGTAAAAATTCTGTAATTTGTAAAATGTAAATAGCAAAAAGATTTGCTAAATAATAATTTTTTTACTAAAAATCAGTACGAAAATAGTAAAGTGGGATTGAAAACCGTTTACAAAATTTTCTACTAACTTTTTTTTCTGAGTGTAAGGCCTAACTAAAAAACTTAAAACTGACCTTAGAATTCAATAATTTTTCTATTAGAAAATGTCCAAAGAACATACGTTTTTTTATTAAAAAAGTCCTTGGAATTAAAAATTTTTCTTTAAAAAAGTCTATAGAATCAAAGAAGTTTTCTTAAAACAGTCTTTAACATCAATTCTCAAGGAAAACACTTCTTAAAAATATATTCTAAAATTTTTTGTAGCTTCGAATTATAATATTATTATAGAAACTATATTATGTTAAAATTATAGTTATTTAATTATCATAATATGATATTTGTATTATAGTGCGGCTATGGTTGGCACAATTATAATCCTAAAAATTTATAATTCTCTTTGAAAATGCTTGCTCCAACCATGTTTTTCTTTGCTTGGATATGTTGAAAATAAAAAATTATCCCACAATCGTTAAAAAAAAAATCTCTAGAACTAGCGAAACACACGGCTATCTGGTAACACTGAATGTATATATTCTAAAATACAATTGTAAAAGATAATTAAAACCGTTATTTTAGAAAAAATAAATAAAATTAAATATGTCTTTGTACTATTTATCCATCTTTAAAAAAAAATCAACCTTGTAGTACAAACGTAAAAAAATAACAATACCTTAATTACAAACAAAAAAGTTTATGTACTTCAAGTAGGCGTTTATTGTCAAATTACCCCTAAATGACCATTGTTGGTCATTTGACAATTTTTTTTTAAATTAATCATTAAATGTAAAGAAATATACACAAGATAAATATACATAATTACCGTTAAGTTGAAAATTAAAAAAAAAAAATAGAAAAGGTATTTTATAAAAAAAAAAAAAAAACAAAACAGTAAAATACTTTATACCATAAATTATGTTTAATTACTTTAACAATATAACTAAATTTATTTTTTTATATGTTTGGTTGTAAAAATTAAGAAAAACATGTAATTAAATAAACATTTTCTATAGTAAAAAAAGCTATAAAATTTGTAGATATAAAAATATATAAATATATTCTAATCAGGTCTTAGTTGTACCCATAGAATTTCTTATGCTTTTAGTTTAAACAAGTGTAAAATATATAATAGAAAAAACAGATATTTAAATTCTTCATTTTAATAAGGTATTAAATTGTATTATACGTCTTACTTTTGGCATAATATTACCTATTATTTCGATACAATATATATGTTAGTATTTTATGATACAACAAAAAACAAATAAAAAATATGTTAAGTATGTTTATAGCACACGTTCAGATATATAAGATATATGTAAAAATAGGGTGAAAATTATTTATAAATAGTAATTTTTAAATAATTAATTTTAAATCTTTTTAAACAATTGAATGTCTCTTACATTGGCCGCCAAAATTAAAAACCTAAAATATATGTATCACCTTAATACAACTATGTTTTTAGCTACAGCCATACATTATACTGCACTCTGCATCACTACAGGCAGTCAAAAATCATAGTGAGTATACAACATCATCCATATATCCATGGAAAAAGACCTGGTGGTTTTTAAAACAACATATGGCATCTTGCTGTTTATAATCATATCATTAAATACATTAAACAGCATACAATGTTTAACGACGCTGTTATGTGAAAAAATATATATATTTACATATTCATGCAGAAATTTCTGCTGTAAAAACAATGTAAGTGTGTGATAGAAAACAATATTTAACAAAATATTGTTGATTCATAACTGTAACAATCTTTATGCGTAAATTTGAATAATGTCATATATGCAACACAACAATGTTGGTTCACACTTAAAAGAATAGGTGAGTAAAACAAAAAATTTTATGGAATTAGTTGGCCTTTATAATTCTCTCAAATTTGTGTTGCAGTTTATATAAAATTTGTAGTTTGTATAAAATTTTGTTGATCCCTAAAGAATTTTGAAAAAAACATTTACTGTATTTATCAAATTTCTGATATATACAGATTCGTTTAAAAAAGAATATCAAACCTCTGAGATGAGTTTCCAATTTCCAAATTCTTGCAGTTTACTTGAGTATGCAGGGTGTTTCAGTCACGACCCGCCGAATTTCACCAGCGTATTCCTTGGCTCATTTCATGAAAATATGTCCATTACGACCATGCTTCCTTCGTTTCCAACAAGCCCAAAAACAAAAAAATCCGACCACTGGTTCAGAAGTAAGCAATTTTACCCTACTACCTTCTGACCACCAATCCGAAAGTTTTCAAACCGCTGCCATTTCGCACACTTGCATTTTCGGAGATGGTCGTAATGGACATATTTTCTTGAAATGAGCCAAGGATTACGCTGGTGAAATTCGGTGGGTCGTGAGTGAATTACTCTGTATAATTCATACATATTATTGGTTTGACCTATATGCCAAAAAGTCGAATATCGGGAAAAATTATAAAGAAGGCTTACGTTAATTTTTCTTAAAATTTACTTGATAAATATTTTTTTCACCATTGATAGATTGGTTGAACAAAACTATAAATTTTCCATAATTTATTTACAATTAGAAAATTTTATTAAACTTTTACAAAAGAAAAAAAAACTTGTTTTGTGCTGCATATCAACATTTCCCGAGTACAAAAAATTGATCTCGCGCAATATATAATTATATTCAATTTTATCTTCTTTAAGATCTTTAGTAATATCCAGCTGATCTTATTTGATACGAAATATGACAGATCAAATTAGATCGAGCAATATATTTAGGGATATAGAAGGATCTAAATTGATCTGAAAAATGAAAGATCAAATTAGATCCAGCAATATGTTTGGGGTTTTTGAAGGATCTAAATGTATCCGAAAAATGGCAGATCAAATTAGATCCATCAATATATTTGGGGGATATAGAAGGATCTAAATTGATCCGAAAAATGGCAGATCAAATTATATTAAGCAATATACTGGAAATTAAGTAAGATCAAAATTTATCCGAAAAATATCAGATCGAGTTATATCAAATTTGATCCAACAATATATTATTTACAAAATAATAGTTATTAAAAAAGTTATAAAGTATTAAAAAAAAATTTGATTGAACTCGGTCTGCCGGAGTTGTCGTGATTTAAGTATTCAGTCATAAACTGCTGAATTTATTAGACTATACTTTTGGTATAATTGTGTTATATATATCATATCTTCGGGTCTTTTATATAATTACATCCCCGAGACTTATACGTAATTACATATTCAGGAATTTAGGAAAAACTTCTACATACTATGGCTGAATTAATGCAGCTTAATTGGGCATGTATTTATTAGATTAAATATAATTATATATAAATTATATGTAATTATACATAATTATATCTTATGGACTAAGAAAAAATGTGAAGAAATAATTATATATAAAACAAAATATATATATAAATTTTCAACACTTATAGGACTTTTGGAAACAAAGATCACATAAATTTATATGCACCTAGATTAATATAAATATCCTATCAAACATTTCTAGGTCTTTTTGTTCCAAAATGGGTTAAAATTTTAAGGTTGTGTAAAAAAATATTTATAAGAAAATACAAATAAATTAAAAACTCAGAAAATTTTGTCTTCCTGGCTGGGATTCGAATCCATTGTCATGGAAACACATATAACTGCATCAAATTATATCTTATATCATATTAAAATACTCTAGATGTGGAACTATATCTAACCATATATGAAAATATTGAACCATATATAATTATATCTTATACCATATCAAATATTATATTGGATTATGTATTGAATCATATATACTTATAATTCATATCATATTAAAAAATATTTTTGTTAATGGATCATATATCATTATATCTCTAAAATTAGATGGCATTTATTATTATATATGGTTATGTATAGGCCATATATAAGCATATATATTTCTGTATATGGCATATATAATTATATATATCTTATCATATTAAATATATCTAATTATATAAAGATTAATATATAACTAAATGCGGTTATATATGGCACAATATAAAATTTTTAAAAAAAATATAAGTGTTATATATAATTATATATGGTAATACATGCTAACATATGTATTTATATATTATAATATATTTTTACATTAGGCCATATATGAGTATATCTAAACTTTTTTACTCAGGTTGTTTCTGAATTTGACTTTTTTTTGCTGCATATCCATACTTTTATGTGCGCTTAAAAACAGTTTTTCTTTTGTTTTAATTTTCATTCGTTGTTATGGCAATGCAGCAAAACAATACTGAATATATACTTCTTAATTTATGTATGAAAATTTGTTGCATTTGGCAAATGCAGCAAAACATTAATGAAGTTATTTTTTTTATTTTTTGTACGCAAAAATTTGCTGTGTATTCCAGATAGTGATAAATGTAGCAAAACAAATCACATTAAATGTTAAATAACGGATTAAAATATGATACAAAGTATTGAGAAACTGGTTACTAAATAAGTAAGAAGATATTTACGATACATATAAACCTTGATAATTTTTTTCCAAAATGGTCATTGGGTTAACCAATAATAAGCTAACGATAAATATGTATACCACCTAGTGAATGATTCAACATTTTTCAATTTTCTTATCACATAACTGCCATGGTTAATATCTGTGCATATATAATATTGTATTATTATTTATTTTTAATACATGGTCAGATTTAATCGTTTAAACCGATAATATTTGGTTTTATTAATTAAAAAAACTGTAAAATATTTACACACACACAAAACAGTTTTGTTGGGAAAAAAAATTGTAAAATTTCCAGGAATATTTGATATTACCAATTATCGCAACCAAATCTTTTAACATAATTTAATAAGGTATTGCAGAAAATACAATATTTTCAAAAGTAACTGAGTTACAAAAAAAGTAATAAAATAGAATTTCAATAAATATAAATAATTACCTTCCGCAAAGTTTGTAAAATAAGCCCATTATCGTTTTGATTAAAAATCTCTTGAAGAATGCTTAAAAATTAGGTAGCTGACAAGTAATCTTCTAAAAATATTTGGTTTCTTGAATCTTTGAAAACAGCCAGCATAATTTTGTTTCTCTCTTTGACTAATCTCCTTTGGGATACATGGATGAAAGAAAAAACTATGTAAGTTGATAAAAAGCATAATAATCAATCACATCTAATCAAGTACATAATTTTGTCTATCTGTCTTTGATTAATCTTCCTTGGAATTGTTTTTAACTGAATCAATGAATTGAGCCATAGACTCAAAACCGATTTGTAACTAGAACTTATAGCAGTACGAAACGGAAAGTAATAGGATTCAATTCGAAATAATATGGAAAAGAACATAGTGAAATTGTTATTCTAAACACAGAGAGCAAAAGTTATATGAATTCTTTTCTGTTTCAATCATTTTGTTCTGTGCTCCATTCCATTTTGTTATTGTTTCAAGACTTAAAATTAAAAAGTCATGATATAATAATTTAATAAATAAATTATGGTCCGATAAGTTTTTGTCATAATACCCTACGCATATAAGGGAGGGTATATATAAGTTTGTAATTCCGCTTGTAACACATCGAAGATTTAAAAAAACACAGCGTTTTTCTTTACATTGTTAGTTTTCATTGAATCATAAAGCACACATAATAGGGAAAATGCATTTTTCTATCGTGAAATGCTCCATTTTTACTAACCCTAAGATGTCAGCTGTCAAATAGTTTTTTTCTTCTTCTGGTTGGCAACACTTAACTGCAGAAACCGCGGTAAATTCAAATCTTGCGAGATGTTTGGGACGGTCTAGCTATGTTGGTTTAATCTTCGCAGCACGAAGTTGAACGCGGTGTTGCTCGTTTTTATCCAGATGACTTGTACTTTGCTATTGTCAATAAGTAAAATCAATCAAGCGGTAAACAAGTTATGAATGAATATATGAAGGTACCTTTAAATTTTTTTCAAAACAAATAATTTTTAAATTTCAAAAAAATTTTTTGCCACCAAATCTAATTAGATTTAATCATCATCTAATATAAAATACGTATTAAATTAATCGAATATACAATCAAAAAGAGGCCTACTGATTTTTCATTATATTCAGCCAATTTTCTTGTTTATTTTTAATCCTTCTTTAATAATCGACAAAAGTAGTAAAAGCAATCGAAAGTAGTTAAAAATAACCATAAATTTTTAACTGACAAATCGTAGAAAAAACAATTTTTTTGGTTTGTTTTTCAAATTGAAAATTTTTTTTATTTATATGTTATTGTACAAACCAGAACACACACAGATGTATATATTTTTATTTTTTATGTGTGTATCTATATTTGAGTATTTTCTTGTAATTTTTATTGAAATTATTTTGTATATTAACAAACTATTTTAGTAAAAAAAAAACAAAAAGGAATTATAGAATTTCTATTTTTAAAAACAGAAAACATAAAATTTTACATATAACAGAAAATACCAACTCCTACTAAATGACTGTAAATTTTTATAGTTTGTTTTTTAAAAGAATGATTCAAATAGTTAAAAAATATATTTCTATGAATTTCAATTGATTCGTCGTTTAAAAACAAACACTACGTATCAGAGAACTGCAAAATCAACTTTTTTCTTGATTTAATCATACACAAGAATTCTTGTTCACTTTTAATAATTCAACAAAATTCACTGTAGAATAAAATCAGCATCATGTTACTGAACACTGTTAAGTGGTTACATTTGCATAAAACATAAACGACAGATGATTCACACTGATTCCAATTACGCGTTCAGTAACATGATGCTGATTTTATTCTACAGTGAATTTTGTTGAATTATTAAAAGTGAACAAGAATTTTTGTTTATGATTAAATCAAGAAAAAAGTTGATTTTGCAGTTCTCTGCTACGTATTACTTTTTAAATAAACTACAGTCGATAAAGGAAAATATTGTGAGTGTATTTGGGAAAATGACAAAGTAAATTGTGATAATATTTCATTGTTGTTATGATTTTCTGTGATATTTAAAAATTTGAGAACAAAAAGTTTGTAATTTAACCTAACAAATATTTCTAGAAATTTTAAAAACGTTGTCTTTAAATGATTTTCTTAAGGAGGAATAAAATCTGTATAGGGACAAGCGCCTGCCTATAACGCATAAATTGCCTGCCCATTATTGTTAGCATTTACTATATTTATTATAGTAATTTAATATATTATTTTACCCAATCTATTAACTTTAATCGTATATAAATCTCTCAAAATTTTTAAGACAATTGACCTACATTGATGCTTTACAATTTAAAACATATTTTTTGTATAACAAAATGACTAAACACAATTCATTAAATTGCTTTGCCAAATAAAAGCCAATCAATATTTTAACAGGTACTTAAATTAAATGTAATCCTTTTAAAAGTATTTTAATAATCTAATGCAAAAATAGTGTAGGTATAAATTACATGAAATTTTATAAGAGGATTAAAAAATAACATGAATTATATATATTGTATAAAAAATTTCTATGAAATATAAAACTTATGTTTAAACTATTGGAAGTTGAATGAAAAGCTAATAAAGTACTTAAACAATAAGCACATTATGAAGTGATCGTTATAAATAATTATTTGAAATTTATGTTATTTTTAACAAATTGTTTAAAGTATTTATTAAATTGAAGAGAAAATAAGGCTAAGATTAATTTTTCTTTAACTGACTTTTTGGCATTTATGTGCATAAAAAGCCCTTGTATTGGTAAGTGATGAAGGTATAATACTGACTAACCGAATCAGCAGTAAAACGATAACTTCGTGCTTGCTCTACTGTACGGATATAGCTTTTGAATTTACTAACAGGTAAGTTCAGAATTGACTTCTCTAATATACGCTGACCAAGCGCGAATTATTTTTCGGTGTAGGCTCAAGTTTGATAGAAACGAACGGCCGAATTTTTTAGCCTTATGTGGAACCCAGATGTTTGGAGATACACAGGACATTCCACGGGGCCTTGCGATATACGTTCGTAATGATGTTATGCACCAGTGGCAGAAATAAATGAAAATGCATAATACCGAATTAAAAAGTAACTGGGTTAAATAAAAAATCAGTGCACACATCTTACATTTCGGGTACCTTTAGAAGCCCAAATGTCCTAAAATGTTCTGATTCTCTTTCCAACTCCATTTCTAGAATCTTGGAGAGTCGAATAGTGAAATCGTGACATCGCCAATAGAGTGAGACAACTTCCGTTGGCATTTATGTTGGGCTTTTCGCCACACATTCCGTGTGAATTTAGCAATTTAAATGGAAACTTTATATTCTGGA
Source organism: Eustalomyia histrio (assembly GCA_949748255.1). Lineage (NCBI taxonomy): Eukaryota > Metazoa > Arthropoda > Insecta > Diptera > Anthomyiidae > Eustalomyia > Eustalomyia histrio. The sequence goes on from OX456526.1 coordinate 19,446,008, forward strand.
AGGCATCAATCCGCTGTTAAAATTATAGAAAGCGTGATTTTTTTTGAAATGGTGTCTGAAGAGAGTAAAAAAGTTTAGATATAATCACATAATATAATATTATATATATTTACATATGTCAGTATGCATTTCCATAAATAATTATATATTACAGTTGTGTATTGCCTTTCCGCGAGAAACAATAAAGGATTTGATATCACAAACAACTTCAAGAATCAGAATGGAAAAACCGGCGAAAATATACAAGGGCTTAACTTATGTTCTAAAATTCTGAGAGAGGTTGCAACACTCTGACATATATGACAAAGAAAAATTTGAGTTAGCATTCAAGATGAACAACAGGGTGAATAAATTATTTAGCAGAACAAAGTCAAAAATTAAAGAAGGAAAAAAAATCTAATTTAATATATACAATTAGCTGCAACGGAGACGGGTCCAACGTATGCGACAAAGTTTATGTTGAGACTAAAATATCAAAATTAAACCCTAGACTATCATCTCACAAATCTGACCAGAAAGCTTTAGACAAACCAATTGAACAAAAAACCGGCACTTGCCGAGAAGGTAAAAATATTACAAAAAGAGAACTATGCTTAAAGGTACACATTAGAGATGCTCCACATAATCAATGTTCCAACAGAGAAGAGACTCCAACTACAAACAAGCATAGAAAAAAGGCTCACACATATATAGACAAATTGTAAACAAACACAGTAGGACAGTAAAATAAATTAATTTAGTAAGAAAATTTTTATGGAAGGAGCAACAAGTGTGTTCTGTGTAGAGTATTCAAAAACCGAAACCGAAAACCGGTCAACCGGCTTCTTTATTTTTAAAAACCGATCGGTTTCGAATATTTTGTAAATTCGAAGAAAACCGAAAACCGGCCTTTTTGTTTGGTTAACCGGTTTTTTAATTACATCACCTACTTGGTTACTTGGTCTCTTTTATTTTTTCTGAACACTTTTATAACCGTTTGTTTGGTTATGAAGATTTAGATGTAAGTCTGTTAGATTCCGATGAAGACTTAACTTTGGATATTCCAAATTCAAATAGTTTAATTTCTGATCTAAATAACACAATAAACAGTATTCAAAATCCTAAAAAAGAGACTGTACAAAATTATTCATCATTATATGATGAACTGAAAAGTTGGAAAATTTATATAATTATCTTTTGACTATTTGTCCAACATCTACTATTAGTAAAAGAGTAGTTTCCACTTCTAGCATTATCAAAAGCAAACAAAAAAATCGTCTTAAAACGAAACATTTAAATTGCATATTATTTCTAAAATAGTATTTTAGAACTGAAAAATAGATTTTCTTTTTACATATTTAAAATGTAATATTAAAAAAACTTATTTAATGCCAAACTAACGTACCTAATTTTACCAATTTACAAACTTAATGATCTCTATTCATTTGATATGAATATAGTTTTATAATATTAATTTTTAAGATATTATATTAAAAAATATTGGTTTTAAGTTAATGTTTTATTGAAATGAAATACAATAAAAAAATTAAATTTAAATGAATATATATGTATATATATTTTTTTTTCAAAGAATGTATTTTTTTATTTTTATTACTTTATATATTAAATTTGTTTTTTTTTTTTGTAATAAAAACAATTAACACAATTAGCTTTTTATTCAAATTAAAAAAAAACCGAAGAAACCGTTTGACCGGTTTTTTCTGCAAAAACCGAAACCGGTTTTTTTAAATTCTATTTTTCGAAGAAAACCGAAACCGGTTTTTTCAAAAGGCCGGTTTTTTTAATACTCTAGTTCTGTGATCGTTATTTATATTTTAAATGTAATTAATTTGTGATAATTTTTGTTTTTTGTATAATTTTTAATAATTTATCTATTTGTTTCATATACTCATTTAGAACCCCGGAAGGTGACTAGAGAATCTAGTCGAAATATTGGGAAATAAAACATTAATAAAAATCATTTATCTGGACCTCAGAGCTGAATTATAAAATTCAAATAAATAATATATTACAATATTTTTTTTTTTAAATTGTGATATATTTTGCCATATATAACTACATCTAGTTATGTATTGATCTTTATAAAATTAGATACGATTTATGGGATAATATATAGTATATATTATATCGTATATATAACACTATGTATAATTTCATATGGCTTAAACGGGACCATATTTACTTATGTATGACTTATACAGAACCATATATAATTACGTATGCTATCTAATATTTGAGATGTAATAATATATGGTCTACTATCAAAAATAATTTTAGTCTGCTATGAGATATAATTATATATAATTCAATATTATAAAAAATATTTTTAGATATGGTATAAGATATAATTATACAATATATGCAAACAATTTTGAGATATTTTTATATTTAATTCCATATCTAGATTATATTTCATATGATGTAAGATATTATTAGATATAATTATATATGGTTCTATTGACATGGTTTCAACTTCCAGCCAGGAAGATAATTTTTTTGTATTTGTAATTTTTTTTTATATTAATATTTTTTTTTACAAAACTTTCAAATTTTAACCTATTCCGGGTGCTTAAGAAGGTTATAGAGATCTTGTAAATTATTAAGAATCCAACTCACTTCTTCAATATCGAAAGTAAGGCTTTCGTACAAATCGTTCTACGGGAGACTTGATAGCGTTCGGATAGTTGAAATCGGTCCATTCACTGATTTGGTGAAAACAAAGTGGTTACTCTAAATATTTCTAAGGCATTCGATATTGTGTGGCAAAAAGTACTCGTGTCAAAGCTTAATACTTTTCGTGTCGGTGATAACTTCTCTTGATTCGTTTAGAGTTTTTTAAGAATTCCACTGTTATAGATGCAGTCTTATCCGACGTGTTTAAGTTAAATTCAAGGGTACCGCAAGTTTCCGTTCTTTCTTCCTCGCTTTTTCTTATCTTTATAAATGACCTTTTGGGTCAAACTTCAAATCCTATGTTTTCTTTCGCAGATGACAGCTACATGTGTCATTCATACTCCTTCGACTATAGACAATCCCTTTGGAGGAATGAGGCCCAATATGAATGACACATTCAATATGGACTTTTTGACAATCTTTGAGTGATGTCGTATGAATAGGGTCGATTTTAATGCACGCAAGACACAATATTATTTCTTGACCCATAGACGGGCTGTGGGGTCGTAAATGCCATCGTACTATTATTATACCACATATATTCGTCCAAAGCTGAAATACAACACGCATGGGCTTCAAAGTCTATTTTGCAGCTTCGGGAACGCGTGCAAAGTAGGCCGTCGGCACTTATCAATGACAGTGAGGTCACCAGCTTAATCGCCTCATTGGGGCATCGTTGGAACGTGGGTTGTGTTACACTGATTTATCGATATTACCCTGGGAGAGAAAAGTGAATATTTTTTATATTTTTAATAGAGCACATCCGTTTGTTATCAATTGGCCAGTGGACCACAATACACATTACAGGAAAAATTCGTTCTTAAGTCGTACTTATCCCTATGTGGTATAAACTTCCCTTTTATCACTTCTTGCAGGTGAAATAAGAAGTGTCTTTCGTCAAAGAAATTTGCTGTTATGCTAAAAGTTAAATATATCCATATAAAAAAATACAGATCTATAAATTCTATATCAAATTCTTTTTTTATTTCCAATAAATTTCACAGTTCCTTTTCTTTTCTAAACCAATAAATTTCATGATTAACTGAAAGTGTCTGTTTATGATTTGAATAGTGTCATAAGATTATTGTTATATACACATTTGTTGGCTGAATATTTTTATTGAAAAACTAAATTTTTCCACCCACTTTGATCCAGCTGAGATTCAATTTTTGGATTTAGCTTTTTATCAATACTTTCCTTTTGAATGGTAAGTAATAAAAATTCTAAATGACTTTATATACAAAAAAAAAATTATATTTATTTTATTTTCATTTTAGTCCTGTTGTTTTCAAGTGCAGATGTCTACGCTTACTTACATCATACTACTACGTATGTAGTTATGTTTCACCAAGCTTAACTAAGGGATGAACTATGAATATTTATTGATATTTTAGGGGCACATTTTGCCATTCATAAAACACATATATAAATTTATATATACATACTTTATGATTCTCTTCGGTATTTGTATGCTACAGAGTGTTGTGCATTAGAATGTTTTATGATTTATTGTTATGCATACAAAATTATTGAAAGTTGCAGGCGTTTTATTTTCATTTTCATTCCTAAGTACCATAAATAGGTGTTAATAAAGTCAATAAAGTTATGAATGCAATATTTTATGAGGGGTTTTTTATGTGTTTTTGAAAAGAGTTTAGGAAAAATAATTATTATTAATATTTTATACTATAATTTTTACTATTGTTTATAGATTAAATTGGAAATTATTTAAGGAAGTAATAATAAAAATAATCCTTTAGGGCATGTTGATTTAGTAAGCTTAAAAAAAAATTATAATTAATGTGAAAATCATAATCATGACTAAAATAAAAGTTAAATTTACAGGTTAGTTCAATTGCTAGCTTTTTACTAAAAATTAAAAAACAATAAAAATTATAGAATTTAATCACTTAATCATTGTTGGATTAATTAAACAAAAAAGTTAGCGTAAATGATTGTTCTATTACTTAATTTGTTATTTACAAAATTTAAATCCATTAATCGGAATTGGTAAAGAAAATGTTAAAGATCATTTTTTAAATATTTATAAAGTTTAAATACCTGTCCCGTAACCGGTGAAAACAGGGCCGATCTGAAAGTACCTGCCATGGGACTGGTGAAATAGAACCGATAAAATAAAGTGCTTATCCCGTAATCTATCCAGTGACAACCGGTCTGAAAATATCTACCCAGGGCAGATCCAGTACATATCAATAAAGTGGTACACCTCTTTTATAAATTTAAAAACACTATAATTATTATTATTATTATTTAGATGAATTTTTAAAATAAAAATTTTAACTTTTTTTTAAACTTTAACAGGGGCCGCACTTATAAAAAGAATGTGCTCTTAGGCCGAATTTTTGGGATGTGAGTTAAACTTGGTTTAGTTAAACCGAAAACGAAATTTGTCTGCCATTTCCATGTTTATTAACATAAATTTGTCGGAACAACTTTTTATTACATAAAATTTTGGTCTTAATTGAAATGAATTAAAACAAATTTCAAAATCAGTATTCAAGTTACAAACTGCGATAAACTGAGTTTAAAGATAATCTACATCTTAAATACTCGGCCTTAGGGTTACATTTAGGTATTTCTTCATTTTTAATATTTTCAATTGAGCGTTTCTTAATTTTTTGTACTTATTGTGTTTTAAATTTTTAAATAAATTTTTTTATTTATTATAATTCTTATTTCATTTAGATTGTTTTCTTAATTTAAATTTGTCTAAATTTTAATTGATTTTATTTTAATAATGCTTTCTTAATTTAAAAACAATTTTTTATTTCTATTTGCATTATGATTCTCTCTAAAAGAAAAGATGAGTCAATTGACCTCAAATTATCTATATCGTGACCCATCACCCCAGGACATATCATTAAATTGGTATAAAGTATTAGTTTTTGTTTTTCCCCCTTTTTGGTTAATGTCTTATTTCTCTCTCTCTCTCTCTATTATTTATTTGAATAGAAAATCAAAAAAAAAAAAAAACTGCTTAAAACCATAAAATATGCATGACCAACAGTAGCTAAGATGGTGGAGCGTTTACCTTGTAAGCAAAACTTTGTGTAATCGAGTCCTAATAATGCCCAGTAGATTTTTCAAATTCTTACTTTTAAATAACTGAGTGAAAATATATTATAAAAAACATACCCACGTGTTTCCTTTGACTGGTGTGACTGTTTCTTTTGTAATAGTCTTGTAACAGGTTCTTCTGCATCAGTCCAGCCATATATCACAAAGCACAGTACACCTCTTCCTATGATAAGCCTATGTTAGAGCGTCCTGTCCGAGGACAGGGCATTGTCCCAATAGGTCACTTACGTGACGTGTCCTCAACAACCACTCAACAAAGATCTATTATTTTTGAACGCTACACCACTACGTCTAAAATTTATATATTAGGCCCATCCTAAAGTATACAAATCGACTTTCTAAGTTAATTTAACGATGTGAACCTTGTAATCAAACCACATTTCACAACTATTTATAAATTTATCGGGATGGAATTTGTTACGATGAAACGTTTTGAATTTTGTTAGAATCGGTCCATATCCATCCTTACCATCTTTAGAAAGGTCACGTTTGAATTGAGATTAAATGATATTTAGACATATAAAACCATAAATATTTGGTTTAAATATGAGTTGTGATTGTTGTATGTATAAGATTTAAATAACGCTACAAATTTAAAGAAAATAAGACCCCATATAAATAGCATTCCCAACATTTCCTTAAATGTACTTTTTCGGCAAAATAATTCAAATTTCCTCCTGTTCATAAAGTTAAAATCTAGACCCTTCTCGAAATTTTGCTAAATATGACTAAATATGACCCAAAAAAAGTCATTAGAAAAAATTTTAAACGGTTTTTAATCCTAATTTACTGCTTTTGTCATGATTTTAAACAAAAAAATTATTATTTAGTAAATTTTTTTGCAAATATAAAATTTACATATTACAGAATTCTTATAGAACATATAAACAATTTTTGTTGCTAATCATTTATAAAATTTTTGAAAACCGATTGCCTTAAAATATTACATTGTTTGAAAAAAGGGATCGGAAGTGAAGATACTTTTTACAACAGACTTATGTCCAAAAATAGGACATTCACTTAAAATAGCACTTAACACATTTTTTAGTTCTAAATATCTGCCCTTAAAACAATTAAAGTTTGACCTTTAAATAAAAAATATTTCTCAAACCAAAAATTATTAAATTCGTTTGTTTTTACTTTTTTAAACCTTTGATTTTTTTCTTTTTAAATATTTTTTTGCAAAAAAAATAAAATAAATAAAAAAATGTTTTTACTCGATAAAATAAATATAAATTTGTATATACGAATTCATAAGGCGATTTCAAAAGAAATGAGTAGCAGTGCACAAATGTATCTAAAAATAATTGAGTTAATTTGCGAGTTTTTAATAATTTTTTTATAAATTAAAATTTTTCTATATTTAGTTTCACTAATTTAGCTCACTAACATTTATTAAAAATGTTTGCTTTTGTAATTAGAGCTTATTTATTTTAATAAACTTTGTACATAATTTTACCAATGTTTAGCTGCGGAAATAACAGGTTCCATTTCAGTACAATAATATTTGGTAAAATTTCAGACTAACTCAATTTGAACCCTAGAACACAATCAAGCAACGCGTTAAAGTTATTCAGGCTTATTATGAAAATGGGTGTTCAAATCAGAATGCATTTCGTGCACTTCGTGATTTTTTTGGTCAGCATAATTGACCAAATGTGTCCACAATCGGGAGAACTGTGGGCAAATTTCAGCAAATCGGGTCTGTGAAAACACCTCTGCATGCTCGACCAGTTCGTTTTGCGGAAAACATTGCTAGTGTGTCATGAAGTCGGCCAAGCATTTACCGTGAATGGTGTTCGCTATCGTGAGATGATAACGAACTTATTGTGGCCAGCAGTTGAGGATATAACCCTGGACGATATGTGGTTTCAACAGGACGGTGCCACACAGCTAACGAAACAATGCTCTTTTGCGCTACAAATTCAATGGCCGTGTTATCTCACGTGGTGGAGATGCCTGGACTTCTTTCTTTGGGGTTATTTGAAAAAAAAAGGTGTACGTCGAAAAGCCAGCAACAATTCAAGAGTTAAAGGATGAGATAGTTCGGCACATTAACGGCATAGAACCACAATTATGCCTCAGCATCATCGAAAATTTGGACCATCGAATGGAGGTTTGCCGCCGAGGTCGCTTTGGCCATTTGGCCGATATTTGGTTCCATACATAATTCAACCATACCATATTATCATAATAAAAAAAAATTACAATAATAAATAAATAAAATAAAATTTAACCACCCTTTTTTAATAATATTTAGTAATTTTTTTGCTGATTTTAGTAATCCGATTTTAAATTCCACTTTACAAAAAGTTAGTAGTAGTTAGTAGAGGCTATTAATTTTTTATACTAATTTTATTTTACTACACGTCAGCAGGCCTGTGTTGATAAGATTAGCAAATCATACCGCTTGGCTCAAATTATCATAATTTATCATAAATTATCATAATCATAATTTTTTTTTGTAAATGTTCCTTCAAACTATTTAACATTACATTACATGCCATAAAACGCCAACCTTGGCTCTGCAATTTTTATTGATAAAACTCAGTGACCAAAGGTTGTCCAGATTTTTTTAAGGCCATAATATAATATAATTAGAGAGTTAAACTAAATGCAGACTGTATACTAAAAAATCAAACTTTTGTTCCCCTGAATCATAAGCAATTAAAAAAAGTACGAGGCATAAATACTGGGCTTTTCTGCTGTCTTTTATTCCACAATATTATTATATATTTATTATGAAACTTTTATTCCTTGTATGACAACAAAAGTGTTTCGTAGGTCAAAAGGTGGGCTTTTCTGATATTTCTTAATTTTCAATATTATTTAATTAGTCAATGGAAATGTTGGAGTGCGCTCAAAAATTTGAACCGAGAGTCCTCTTGAATCATAACAGCCTTTTTTGATATCTTTCAAACTAATATTTAAATATCCAATGGAACTAAATAAAAGTTGTACACAAAAATTTTAAACTTTGAACACCTCGTATCTTGAAAAACAAAAATGTACGGGCATCACAAAGCTGGGCTTTTCTGCTATTTTCCAATCTATAATATAATTTAATTATCCAATTGAACTAACTGCAACTTTACTCTTAAAATTCAATCTCTGCCTCCACCCACCTGAATCTTCCGGGAGGCTAAAAATAAATGGTTTTTGTAGAACATAAAAGGCAAAAAATTAAATGTTATGTATTGCAAAAATGCAAAAAATTTGGTCCAAATTTCAGATATTTTTTTAAAATATTTCTTTAAAAAATTAAAGAGTCTTTTAATTGTATAAAGATCCCTTCATAATGTCGACTTTTGTAGCTAATGCGAACAATTTCAAATTAAATAGAGAAAAAGCTGGAAATTTTTCCAAAATTACGGGGTTCTGAGAATGGATTCTGATAGAGACAAAAAAAATTAATGTGTGTCGGCGTTTTGAAAGATTATTTTACGGGGGTAAAGATTCCACCCTTTGACCAGTTCGTGCAGCATGTCGGTACATGAAACTATGTGTTCTTTTCATTCTTTACATCTTTACATCTGTTTAGCAACTTTGTATAAAATAACGCGACTATGTTTTAGAACATATTAACCCTGTAGATCTCCTATACAACGTTAATTTTTAGCTTTGTTCTAACAAATCGTAAAAAAGACCACTCTAAGCATGTTGGCTATATAAATAAATCAAAACACATCCACACCCAAAACTTAACACAAACACCAAAAATCAGTCATATTCAAGATTGCTCATCGGTTTTCTAGTCAGATTTTAAGATAATCAACATATTATGTAGAAATCTCAACGAGTAAGAAACAAACCGAAAAATTACTTGCGCCATTTATCGATTAAAAAAATTCAACTAATTTAATACCCTAGTAATTATAAACAAAATATTTAAATTGAATATCTTTCACCCTTATCATGCATCAAAATCCTGCATTTTGTAGAAAAATATTTGCAACCTCAATATTTGTTCACAAAATTAAATTGTAATTTTTGTTTGCAAAATTTTGCAGAAAAATAACAAACAATATTATATTTATTATTTTTTTTTATTTGTCTATAATTGTTTATTGTCTTTCTAAAATATTCCATATATATACACGTACCTACAACACGGTTATTGCAGTTAAACCAGCCTTAAACAAATACAATCATAATATTATGACTACTGAATACAAACAATAACAAATAAACAATTTGAATGCAATGGAAAACAAAAAAATACCAAACAAAAAAAACTGTAAACATACAATCAGCAGTGGCAGTGCCAACGTACATACATTTATGTAGATCAGCAGAAAAAGCCGCAAAATGAAAGAAATATTAGCTGGCGTTTATAAGCTAAACCGCACAGTTATGGTTAAATCTAATAAATTAAAAATTACGTGTGGCACTAGAACATGGTAGATGGTGCAAGTGAATGAAAATGTAGGGAGTAGGTTGGCATTTATAGTGTGAGTTTTGAAATTTTAATGAAATTTGATAAAAAAATACTTTTTTTGTTATAAGTAATTTACTGGTTCTATACAACGAATATTACTTATACGCCACCATACTCATATTTTAAAAAATTGTTAAATGAGCCTGCAAAAGATAAGCAAATATAGATCTCGTTTTACGTATGAGCAATATTATTAACACAAAATATAACTCATACGCAAATAAATTCACATAGTTTTAATATTGGGTGGTTAAATTTTAAGGCCCGATGTTGATTTTGAATAAAACACAAATTATTAAGGAAATTATTGTCATTTCTTTTTATTATAATAATATGGTATGGTTCAATTATTTATGTAACAAAATATCGGCCAAATGGCCGCCGCGACCTCGGCGGCACACCTCCATCCGATGGTCCAAATTTTCGATGACGCTGAGGCATAATTGAGGTTCTATGCCGTTAATATGCCGAATTATCTCATTCTTTTTGTACTTGAGTTCTTGCTGGCTTATCGACGTACAACTTTTCTTTCAAATAACCCCAAAAAAAGTAGTCCAACGGTGTCAAATCACATGATCTTGGCGGCCAATTGACATCGCCACCACGTGAGATAATACGGCCATTGAATTTGTCGCGACAAAGATCCATTGTTTCGTTAGCTGTGTGGCAAGTGGCACCGTTCTGTCGAAACCACATATCATGCTCATCCATATCATCCGATTCGGGGTATAAAAAGTTCGTTATCATCTCACGATAATGAACACCATTCACAGTAACCGCCTGACCGGCCTTATTTTGGAAAAATACGGCCCGATGATCCGCACCAAACAGTCACTCTTTGTGGGTGCATTGGTTTTTCTCGGTCATTCTTGGATTATAATTCGCCCAAATGCGGCAATTCTGCTTATTGACGAATCCACTGCGGTGAAAATGTGCCTCATCACTGAAGATGATTTTATTCGGAAATTGACCATCCACTGTTGCCATTTCTTGTCACCATTCTGACCATTGGCGACGTTTGGAATGGTCAAGAGGCTTTAGTTCTTGAGTAAGCGTGTAAATGCAAGTCTTTATGCATAATGTTCATCAATGACGAGCGAGAGAGGTGCAATTGTTGGCACGACGACGAGTTGACGGCTCTTCAGCCACACTATCGCGAATAGCAGCAATATTTTCTGCAGTACGAGATGTACGAGCATGCGCTGGTGTTTTCACATCTCCTACAGACCCGGTTCGTGCAAATTTTTGCTCGATTTTCCGATTGTACGCACATTTGGACGATTAAATTGACCGAAAAAATCACGAAGTGCACGACATGCATTATGAGAGAGCTTAATTTTTATTTTTTTTTTTTTATTTATATAATGTTTGTAATTTAATAATTATTTTAAGGAGACCAAAATTTTTTAATTTAAAATAAATTTAAAAATTTTTAATTTCTAAAATAACTATTGTTATAATAAAATTTTGGAATTTTCATCTAGATTGAAGTAGTAAAAATATGTCACAACATTCGACTTTGACTTTTGAGCAAAATATCAGTACTGGCTGCTCCTTACTAATATCTCAATACTAAATAGTATATTTAGAGTTTACTGTGTATGGAAATTCGGTATATAAATTCCTAATTTTTAGGCGACAAGTGTTTCTACACATTCATTACAGGAGAATCATCACAAAATTTGTGCAACTTCTTACCTTATGTATCATAAAGATATACTGAAAGATTTTGCTGGGTTCGTTTGACTCCCAAAGTTCCAAGGAATGTAGCATCGCGAAAGTAATGAAAAATAATAAAATTCAACGACTTATTTTTTTAATTTTAACTCTATATTTCAGTATTTTTTTGCATTTTTAAGAGCTTAAAATATTACATTTTAGAGCAATTTTTTTTGTTCAAAAGTACTTTAAAAATTAAGAGTTAAAATTGGTTAAAGTTCTAAAACGAATTTGTATAAAGTAAGCTTAATTGTATAAAAACAAGTTCTGCAGATTTTTTTCTGACTTATTAATTTAATTTCAGAGCTAATTACCATAATTTACGTAATAATGTCTTCAACATGACCTTACATACAAAAATAATTTATATTTAACATAAAAATAATTTGAAAATACACTTAATTGACATAGGAAATTTAACTAATAAAAATTAATGATTTACAGAATTTTAAAAAAATTGTTTAATTGTTAAACTGTTCGAGAAATGTCAAATGAAATGCAGAAAAAAACTTGACGTTTAGGTGTGGTTCACATTGAAAATGGGCCCTTAAAATTTAACCCCCCTTTAGATGAATTATGAATATAATGGCTGGGTAACTTCAAGCTTAGGCCTTATATTTAATAAATAATATTAACAATTGCCATAACAATTAACAATTGCTAACCAAGTCATCATTTTCTTAATGCGGACAACTGATGAATGGGCTGATGCCCAGGAATAATTTATAATTTATATATTAAAAAACAATAAATTGTGCATTAAAAGCTGTTTGCCTTATCTAAACAATAAAATAAGTGTCGTCCTACTATGTGTGTGTGTGTTATATAATCATATGCCAGAAATATGAAATATATTTGAAACAGAAACTCAAAAAATACTGAAAACTGCAAAGTAATTCAAAAATGAAACAATAAAAATGATTATATTACGCTTGATATTTGTTTGATACTACATACACATACACACAACATAGAGCCTATTAAACGTGCTGTTTCTACACACAAATATAACAACAGTAAAATCTCCTTATTAGAAACAAATTGAAAGTCAAAGTGACATCAGAATTTAAAAATATATTCTATGAAAGTCTTGTTACAACAAGTTAAATTACAACCTGTTTTTAAATAATTTTTCTTATTTTGAAAGAGCACATAAACTTTGTTTTATATTGATTAGCCCTGAAGCCTCACAATTGGTATTAAATTTTAATCTGCTGCTCTTAGGTTCTCACTATATAACAAACCCATTTAAAAACTGTAATTCTTGTGAGTTTTATTTGTAATTTCTTCACCTTCACCTTCACCTTCTTCATCTTGTTTCTTATTTTCTAATTAATTTTCACATTTTCCTAAGAAATCCATTAACATTACATTTTACTGTAACAAGTCGGCATATAAAATGAATATTTTAAATTTGTCTGTGTTATTCGGCGCTCAGTGGTGTGTGTTGGTTCCTTTGGCAAATAAATAAACATTTTTAATATAAATAATAATAATGTGATGATGCCAAAATATTTATGACTACCGGTATTTTTAATATAAAGAAAGAATTGAAAAAAAAAAAAACAAATAATTGTATACACGTACAAAGCAAATTAATTTAAAAAAATTTAAAATATGTGTTTTATGAATATGTGAATGATATTTCCCTAAATATAATCCATTGTGCAAACACTTTTAACCCTTTGACGACCGAGCTTAAACTACTGGAAAATTTACATACCTTTATGTGAATTCGTACTTATCAACGCAACATTACTAAAAAAAATGTTTCCACCAAAAATTTTATTTAAACTCCTTCTATGAAAAAATCCATGGGACATATGTATATTTATGTCCCACTTAAATAAATTTTTTTTATTAATATGGGAATGCTACAAAGGTATATGACAAAATTAATTGAGAGGCAAATATAGTTTTGACAGTAATCCCAAAATATTTATTTTTGTGTGTCAACAACAACGTATCTTAACCTTTTCAACAAATTGAAACAAACTTTTGTGAGATAAAATATATTTTAGTTTTACGACTTTTTGTTTTATTTTCCTATTATTTTTTGTTTGGAATTCTCCTAAAAGTGTTCCCCCGATTTTGAAAATGTTTGTAAACAAAAAACATACGAGTATTATGATTAAAATTATCAAACAATATTCTATCGCTTTTATAGGCTTTTAGTGTACTAGCGAATAAACAATATAATATAAAATTTTTATACACTTACCAAAAAAAAATTTGCCATGACAATTGAAAATTCTGTTGTTATTACGGAAAATTTTGCTTATTTGAGCCCAGCGGTATTTTTTGCTTATCTTAGCAATACATGTCTGCAAACATGTAGTACAATGAAGTTAGTAGAAGAAATTATAGCCGCTACTACATTTTAGTAAACTTATTGTAAAGTGGAATTTAAACTTGGTTTGCTAAAATCAGCAAAAAAAAATTACTAAATATTAACAGCGGTATTCACAAAAATTTTAAACAGTATTTCAAATCAATACCGGATAAAAAATTTAAGCAAAAATAATAATATTTTTGGATATTATTTATTGTGTTTTATAGTGGTATGTTGTTTAATCAAAACAAAGAAAATAAAACCGGTTATTTGAATACTTTTTTATCTACAATAAAATCATTATCTATGTAACACTTTTATTGGGCATTTTGTTTTGACTCTTTTTCTTTTTTTAGTTAATAAATAAGTTTTCATAAATTGTTTGTTTTATAAAAACAATATTTTTCTGAAAAACGACAAAAAAAATACATAGAACCGAGTACCGTATGGTTTAGTAATCATTGATTTGCATCATTACGATTAATATGACAAATAAAATAATACAGTGTTGCCATCTTCAAGTTAAAAAATCATTAAATCGTTTATTAGTTAAAATACTGATTATGAATACGAATTTTTAATAAACCTTTTTTAGGCTTAAAATGTTTTTTAACTAAAATGCATTTGAAACTTGAATTAAGATTTTTTTTATGAATACCGCAGTAATAATATTAGTACAATGAAATTAGTATTATAAATTAGTAAGCGCTACTAAATTTTAACAAATTGCTGTAAACTGTAATATATAACCGATCTGCTAAAATCAGCAAACAATTTTACTAAATATTAGTGAAATAGATATAGCAGAAAAGTTGATAACCGCTACTCAAGGTTGGTAAAATTATGTACAAAGTTTATTTTAAAAAAATTGGCTCTAATTAACATTAATTTTTGATAAATTATAATAAACTAAACTCAATGAATTATAAAATGTATAAAAATGCACACTTTAAACTGCTACTCATCCTTGAAACTGTATTACGAAAAATAAATTTTTATTTTGTTTTAGTTTATAATTTTTTTTTCCAAAAATATTTTTTATATAATATAAAAACAAACGAATTTATAATTTTGTTTTGGTTTGCTAAATTTTTTATTGAAAAATATTTTCAGAGTAAAATTTTTGGATTTAAGTCAAATTTTAATTTTTTAAGGGCTTCTAAAAATCAGCCTTTTTAGTGCTATTTTATGTCTTATTTTTGAACATGAGTCGTTTGTGAAAAGTATCTTCTCTTCCTATTCCTTTTTTCTGTAATGGCAACTGAGAATTTTGCTGTTATTGCGGTAAATTTTGCTAACTTGAGCCCAGCGGTATTTTTGCTAATTTTAGCAACATATGTCTGCTGATGTGTAGTACAAAGGAATTAGTCTAAAAATTAATAGCCGCTACTAAATTTTAGTATACTTTTTATAAAGTGGAATTTAAAATCTGTTTGCTAAAATCAGCAAAAAAAAAATACTAAATATTATTAATATTAGAAAAAAATTTAAAATTTTATTTTATTTATTTTTTTCAATAAATATTTATACAAAATTAAAAACAAAATCAAAGTCTTAAAAATTGTTAAAACATAAACGAATTAATCATTTTGTTTTTATTTGGTAATTTCTGTTTTGAAAAATATTTTAATAATTTTTTTAATTTTAAGGGCAAATTTTATTGTTTTAGGGCTGATTTTAAGAACTAAAAAACTTTTTAGTGCTATTTGATGTGGATGTCCTATTTTCAGACATGAGTCGGTATATTCACTTCCGATCCCTCTTTAAATCTATGTAAGTTTTAATTGGACATAACATTTCTTTCAGTATCCACTTTTCTAAAATTAGAAATTTTTTTGTAAATTTTAGCAATTCGGTTTTGAAAAATTTGTAAAATGATTTCTAAAATAAGCAACAAAAATTTGTAAATATTCTGTAAAAACTCTGTAATTTGTAAAATGTTAATAGCAAAAAGATTTGCTAAATAAAAATTTTTTTACTAAAAATCAGTACAAAAATAGTCAAGTGAGATTGAAACCCGTTTACAAATTTTTCTACTAAGTTTTTTTTCTGGTTACAGTTTAAGTTTGTAAGTATAAGTGATATTTTTTAGAAATAAAATTTCCTTCAATTTCCAATTTTTTAAAATTAAAATTTTTTTTGCGAATACTTGAAAATCGGGTTTGAAATATTTGTTTAATTTATTCTGAAACTAGCAACAAAAATTTGTCATAATTCTGTAAAGAGTGAGACACTGGAGATAAAGAAATCTGTACGGGACTCTTGCACTAAAATAAGAGGTGGAGTTTTTGCAGTCATCGATGTACATCGCTGTTTTCGCATTTTCTCTAACAAACTTTCCCAAATTTCAATACGAAGTAATAAATGTGTCCCTTGCGAAACTATGGTCCGTTCTAGCGTTAATATAAGGCAAATTTATTTTTTTTTTTTTTGAGAATTCTTTAACTAGGCTTCTGTCAAATGTGATTAAACAAAACTTGGCAACATAAGCTATAATAAAATGTAAAAGAAATATGTTAAATATGGGCGGTATTGGACGATGGGCTGTAGCACCTCCCATACAATCCAAAATTTAAAAATGCCTTAGTCCGACTTTTATCTAACGTATTTAAAAAAAAAAACTTGGCACCACGTTAAGAATTAACTCCTTTATACACTGCGTCAAATACGGGGCGGGATTAGACTAGAGGGCATGGTACCTCTATAAAACTCAAAATTCAAAAATGTCTTTGTTTGGCTTTGTCGACTTTTCTCGAACGTATTTAAACAAAACTTGGCGACATAAATTAGGATGAATAGGACGATGGGATTGGTTGGTTGGTTCAAGTGGTTCAAAAAGCGATTTCATTTTAAAAGACCACACCACTGGTAGAGAATTGATATCCGGAAAACTAGACCGCACGCGAAAGATTGATATTACGAATAAGATCATCCAATCATACGTCCGATATCTCCGAATAGTCGACCAGTATATGATTTCCCAAATTTCTACGTAGGGTGCCCTGCTGTTAAAACAATCACAGAAGAGATGGCCTACCTTTATCTGACCAGCCACTGACCAGTGAGCACGTCAATCCTGAAATATCCCTCCTACTTATACTGAGCAGAGATTTAGTATGCCCAACAGTCTAGTCTGGTCACGAAAGTCTAGCAGTACTACAAGAGTCTAGTCCACGCAATCTGACCACGCCTTCCGGATTGACTGCTCGAAGATCCAGGTGGAGTGGCAACTGATAGCGCTTTTGAGACATTTAAAAAATACTTTACCCTTAAAAGCTCGTCTGCCATAAAAGACCCCGAGATCGGTAACCCAAACCAACGTAATTAGGGACTGGTAACTTAGCATATACAGGTCTTCCTTTCACTAGCCGGCGTGAAGATGCAATAGAAGATGTAGTATACGAGTTTAGGAAAACATGCGCGGCATGCCATCGATGATGAAACCCATGGCATCCCTGATAGCCTGAATGGCATCAGCATGATCAGCTAATATGAACAAGCCTTTTATGTTGTAGAAGACCCTAGAGCATGCTCCACACCTCATCTTTGAAATGTCGGTGTATACTCCAGTGCCAAATCCAGTTTTTGGATCTCTCATGTCCCATTACTCACCTGAAAAGGCCTCGAAAGAATTAGAGTAGTCAGGTTGTATTCTGAGCTGCGGAGGCAACTGGTTGATAACTCTAGCATGCCCGTGGGTTCTGTTCCTTTTCCCTTATTCAGAGGAATATTATTATGACCTTCTGCCATAATTCATAGGAATATAATGAATATTAGCATTGTGAACAAGTTCTTATCTCACCAGCAACTTCAACATAACAGGAGCGCTGAACCCTGCACAGAGATGCTTCGTAATTAGCTGTTTGATATTTGCCTTCCACTACACAATGGAGTTGAAAATTTGTATTGGGCGTACGATAGTTGTGTATATCCAAAACACTTATTTTGGACTCAAACCCTACCTTGAACCAAATATCTTCCTGAAGGACTAGAAAGCAACCATCATCTTCCTAACCCTGAGCTCGGTGTTAATATTCCAAGATACTTTTGAGTCTAAGACAATGCCAAGTTATTAGCATGTTCGGAGAGGGTGAGTTCCCAGCCCAGATGCCGCGACAGTCTGAGTTTCTGGGCGAGCAACAAACGAACTTGCCGGTTGGCCAACTGCGAGGCATGTCATCATTTATTTGGCCCTGAAACCAAAGATTCAAAATCTCCGAACAAGGACATTGAAAAAAATTAAACCGCTTGCTGGGTTATAAAAATTTAATATAAAAGGATAAACATAAATTTCCTATAATACAAAAATTTACATATTTCTGTTTAGAAAAAAAAAAATATTACAAATATTATTCTGTTACTACTGTTTTGTAGATAGTATTTGCAATTTTGTAGGTTTTTTGCTGCTGCTCATTTCATATGCAAGGTGTAAATTGTTTTGTTTTTTTGCCACATCCTCCTCCATCTCCTGTTACTAACTTTTCTCTAGTTTTTTTCTTCTATCTCTCCAAAGTTGCTTCTTTGCACAATGGTTGGTCGGTATGCCTTAAAGCCTAAAACAATGTTAGTTTTTTTTCCAGAGTTCTATAGATATGTTTTTTTTTCTTAGTTCAAACTTCTTTTTTTCTATTTCAAATTGCTTTTTTTATGCATGTGTTTTTGTTGTTATGGTTGATGTTCATGTTGTTTGTTGATATTTTATTATTTTTTCACCCATAAATCCCTTACCAGTCGCCATAAAAGATGAGTATATGAGAAGCATGTTTAAGCAATTTTTTATGTTAAGCAAAATGTATGAAATAAAAACTATACAGAACAACAAAGAAAAAATTAAATAAATGTTTTGCTGCTTGTGATTTATTGGCGTTAAAGCTGTAAAAATGAAAATATTTACTAAGCCTAGACTTTGTATATTAGTAAAGCACTTAAATTTTAAGATGACTTGATATATTAAACCAGTTCTATATTTGTTAAGCAGCTGTCCAAAAGTTAAAGGACTAAGTAGTAGTTAGGAGATATTTTTTTATTGTGTAGAAAAAGTCCTCGTCATTATACTACAGAATAAGCCAAAATTGCATACAAATAAACATTACCCTAGTGTTTAACACACAAAATAGCATTCATATATGCTAAACACATATTCATGAATTCTATAAATTGTTTAGCAATACAAGTGAAAAAGTAGCAACGTTTTACTTTTTGTTTGTTTTGTTAGAATATCACAGCAGGTAGACTTTTTTTTACTTTTCTTTCTCTATGGTAAAAATCTTCAAGAATCTTAAAGTTATCACGGAAATTGTAGATAAAACAACACTGGCAGGTCTAAACAAGTTTGCAATTTGAAATATGACTTTATTAAATACAATAAAACAATAACGAAATATAAAAAAGTAATAATAAAAAGCTCTACATAAAGATATTCAAAATATATTTACTTTTATTTAGAAAAGCTTAGCGAAAGAAATTTAATATTGCTAAATGTAAAACATCTGCTAAAATGTTTGTTGAATTAAAAACTCATGAAAATATTTTCAATTTAACCAGCTCAGTGTCAAAATTTCATCTGGCGCAATATTTAATCATATCCAATTTCATATTCTTTAAAATCTGTTCTAGTAACATATCTAGTTGATCTTATTTGACCTAAAAAATGACAGTTCAAATTAGATCCAGCAATATATTTGGGAACTTAAAATGATTGATCCAAAAATGGCCGAGAAGATTGTCTCAAAAATTTAAAACAAATTGTTTATAAAAATTGAAATAAAAATTTGGGTCTGTTAAAAACTGCCCTCAGCAGGATTTAAACCACGGTATGCTAGAGTTATATATATAACAGCTGGGTTTATAATAATTTATAATCATACCAAACAAACAATACGTTCCGTTTACGTACCGTTTTCGGTTCGTAATAAACGGAATCCTACCCCGTTTACGTACCGTTTTCTGGATTCGTAGACGGACCAGAAAAAGGATTTTAAGGAACATCGAAACTGCTTCGAATTCGGGTGAAAAACCTTAAAAGTTTTTCAATGACGGACGGTTTACGGACCGATATTTCGGGTAAAAGCGGAGTTATTCGTTGAAAGTCCGGACCGAGAACGGATCGCTTATGGATCCGTATTCAATCCGTTTTCGTATCATTTTTTCAGCAAAAAATAAATTTTTGTAAATGCCTATTTTTTAATTTTTAATAGCAAATTTTATTTATTTTTATTAAAATTTATTTACAAAGGTATTATTTAAAATAAAATTTTAAAAGTTTTACAAACTAAATACAACAAATACAATGTAATGAAGCACATAATGCAATTTTGCAAATTTTTCAACAAAATCAATTATTTTTTTTTTTTTTTTTTGCAAATCTACATAAATTTGCACACGTTATCGTAAAATTTGTTTTAAATTTCACAAATATTTACCTCATGGATATTTAAGTATTTGTTTTTGATAACTAAAAAATTCCGTATTTGGCGGTACAGAAGCCGATACACTAAAATAGAGTCAAGACGTATTGTTTTCGTATATTTAATTATACGGTCCGTTTATGTTCCGTTTACGTTAAAGCTTTGACAGATACGTACTTTCGGACCGTATAAATACGTACGGCAGAAGCCAGATTCATGAATCCGTACTTGTCGGAGAGTCTGTAATAATGTTTCTTGGGAACTGTTGCTTTGAAACGGAATAAGATTTTAAAGTTTTATTAAAAAAAAAAATAATAATAATATGAATAAAATAACAACAAAAATATTCTTTTGATCTACCTGTCTGGGACTTGATACCATTGACATTATATATAATTATATCTTAGTCATATCAAAAATACTATTGAAAAGGATATGATACCTTTAACTGATGTGATTGTATATGGTTCAATAAAAGTTCATTTTAAAAATATTTATATAATGTATAATTAAATATGTTTATGCATACCAGAGAACTGCAAAATCAACTTTTTTCTTGATTTAATCATACACAAAAATTATTGTTCACATTTAATAATTCAACAAAATTCACTGTAGAATAAAATCAGCATCATGTTGCTGAATGCGTAATTGGGATCAGTGTGAATCATCTGTCGATTATTTTTTATGCAAATGTAATCACTCAACAAAAAGTCAGCGTTGAATAAATCAGAAAAAACAACAAACAACGCGTATGAGTGTATTCCTAATTAAAACGAAATAGAAACACATTTTATAAATGATATTGTTTACATTAGGGTGGGACTTAAATCCGCTTTCTTAGAATTTTTATTTGTCATAAAAATATTCTTCTTTGTGAAATATAAATATTTTTTTGGAAAAAAAATTTAGGTCGATATCTCAGGCTTGCCTAATCCGGAAAAATTTAAATATTGTCTAAATTTTTTTTCATCTATTTTGATTGGAAAATTAGGCAATATTTAACTTAAACCGGATTGGGCGAGCCTGAGATGTCGACCTAAATTAAAAAAAAAAATAAAATATTCACAAAGAACAATATTTTTGGTATTCCTAATAAATATTCTAAAAAAAAACGTATTTTAGACCCACCCTAATATACATATAACGTTTATGAAATATGTTTTTTTACAAAACCACCCCCTTTTGATAGATAAGAAACTATTTTGTTTTAATTATGATTACACTCATACACTTTTTTTGTTGTTTTTCTGATTTATTCCACATCAAAATAATTATTGTTGGCTCGAATGAACAGAATAAAACAATGGTTTAACAACGACCGATGATTATAAATCAGTGACAAAACAATTTGCACATCGTTTGATTGATTTTGAAATCATCAACAAATATGTGTGTTGGAGTATATTCAGCGCTTGAACGCAAACACATATTTATTCTTGTGTTGATTGCGTATGAACGTTTTGCAATCAGCAAATGCAGTTCTCTGATGCATACCGACATACGAATTTATATATAACTAGCGGATCCCGGCGTGCTTCGCTATGCATGAATATTAACATTGAATTAAATTCAATGTGTATGCGTGTATGCGCTACAACGTGTATTTGCCGTGTGTATGAAGTTAGCACACAGTATACATACCGCACACGCTCATGGGCGCCTACGAATTTGTTGTTGTTTTTTTTATATGAACAAAATCACATGTTGGCATGAAAAGTCATAACTCACGAACGCGATGAGTGATTTCGTGCAAATTTTAGGTAAACCATCTAAATGACCATACAAACAAACCAGAGAACTGCAAAATCAACTTTTTTCTTGATTTAATCATACACAAAAATTCTTGTTCACTTTTAATAATTCAACAAAATTCACTGTAGAATAAAATCAGCATCATGTTACTGAACACTGTTGAGTGATTACATTTGCATAAAACATAAACGACAGATGATTGGAATCAGTCCAATTACGCGTTCAGTAGCAGTTCTCTGAAACAACCCCTTAGAACTTAATCGAATTCGGTTAGTTATAAAGTCACAACCCACTTGCAAAATTTTTTTATATATATAGATAATATTATTAAATAAATCCATATTTGACTATATACAAACTTTTCACTCGGAACTTTTAAAAAGGTCATTTAATTAATTTTTTAAAAATTGCAGTCGGTTAAGTGTTATTATTGAGAGTCTTAAATATGATAACTTTTTTCATTGAACTAATTACGAAAGTAGCTTACTACAATTTCAGGGAGAGTCTCTTTGTGGAAATGAAATGTGAATATGTGATGGTGGGGTGCAAACACTTCAAGCAAATGGGCATATGCAACTCGATAATGTTGTTTTTTTTTCAAAAATCAAATGAAAGTCATCTTAAAAATCTATCCAATGAACTACTAAATAGATTTAAAGAATTTCAATTAATACACTTTCGAACTCTCGTTTTTACCCCTCTAAATATCAACTTAACGATATGCCGAACATATTTTAACCTTTTGAGAACTTACTTTTAGGAATTTTCTAAAGGAACCTAGTAAAAGATGGCGTTCCATATGGGAGAAATGTCCTTCTCAATTGTCTGCCTAAATCTCTGTAGCTATATAGATTAAATTTAAAATTTATATTTCTTAAATTAATTTTTCAAAAAATTTCCATGTTATTTATTAAAAGATTTTACATTAAATGAAAAAGTTTAATAAAAGTACTGGTTTTATAAAAATTAAATACATATAAAACTTTTTATGAGTTAAGTTCGTTCAGTTTGTGAAAAACTCACTTAATTAATTTGCAAAACAATTCAATAGTTATTTCATTGACAAACAATTCTATCAATGTTTGTTTTACATACATTTTTTTCCTTTTTAATAAATAATTTAAACTTTTTTCAACGAAAACAAGTGTTATACAAAAATTCTACAAATTTATTAAAAAGTTTTCTTTTTAAAAATAATTTTTTTTATTAAGTCTTTTTATAGCATCAATTTATTTGTTTAATTATATAGCGTGTGCTTCTCAATTATATTCATTCACATATCACAACTTGTGAACGATAAAGTTGGATATGTTTGTGCATGGAATGTGACATCAGAATAATTCGGCATCCATCAAATGCAATTTAATTAATAACAATTGTTTTAGAAAATTATTTAGCCAGAGACCGACAAAATGAGAAAGAGGAATGGAGCATCACATTTTACTTAGTTTAAGTAAATTTATATTAATCAAGTAATCGGACAATACCGACTATTCGATGTGGAATGTTGAAAATCAAAATATATATGAACATGCATGATTTTACATGGACGTATGTATATGAGTGCATGTGTAATTCAAATAATACTAATAAATTTTGCCATATATGACCAAATATCTTCGGATTGGAAATTGGAGTGTATATAGCCGTATATGTTCATGTATGATCTAAAAAACTTATATGAGCATCCATACATGATTATATAATATAAATTTCGAATCCAAACATATTTGGTCATATATAATACCATGCACGGTCATATATTGGACTATGCATAGACGGTTTTGGTCATCTCTGCCATATATGATCATATACAAGGCCATGTAATTTCATGTATGTTGATATACAGGTTGGTTGAAAAGTTCCTGAGCTCGAAATGAAAGAATACTGTTTTTGTTACGAAAAATATTTTTTTATTCAATATAATCTCCTAGAAGCTCAATACAATTGTTCCAATGATCTTCCAATAATTTTATCCCATCCTTATAGTGGTTTTCCGGAAGCTCTGCAAAATAACCGTCTACGGCTGCTATGGCCTCTTCATTCGACGAAAAATGCGTTCCATGAAGGAATTGTTTGAGAGTTCTGAAGAGATAGTAGTCACTGGGAGCCAAATCTGGTGAATACGGTGGATGTTCAAGCAATTCGTACTTTAATTCTTTGAATTTAGCCATCGTCAAAACACTTTTGTGAGCAGGTGCATTGTCTTGTTGAAAAATGATTTTTTTCTTCTTTAAACTAGGTCTTTTCTCACGAATTTTATCATCCAGCTGATACAAAAGGCTGCAATAATATTCAGAGTTGATTGTTTTACCTTTCTGAAGATAATCAATCAACATAATTCCTTTTGGATCCCAAAAAACTGATGCCATAACCTTCTTTGTTGATCGTTGTGACTTCACCTGCTTTGGAGCTGAACAACCAGCTTCAGTCCACTGTAAACGTTCTTGTTTCAATTTAGGATCATGGTGGTAGATCCAAGTCTTATCCATAGTTATAAAACGACGCTAGAAGTCGGTTTTATTCGGCTTAAAACGCTCCTTCGCGTGGATTGTCTTTAAGGCTGGTACGACCACGTTTAAATTCACCAGCCCAAAATTCAACGGTTCGTTTTGAAGGTGAGGACTCCTTATATACTTCTTACAATTGTTCATAAATTTCCTTTGCTTTTAAACCCTTCAAAACAAAGAATCTAATGACTGCACGATATTAAATTTTTTCCATATTAAAAAAAATCAATGACACGTCGACTTCAAATGGCTTGTAAACAAAGAAAGAATTGACAGAATCACTTGCAACTTTGCATATGTTCTCAAACAGTTATACCAACTTGAGAAAAAAAAGTTTGGAGCTAGCAGTGCCATCTCTTGGTGAGTGCAGGAACTTTTCAACCAACCTGTATATTCCGATTTTATTATATTCATTAAGCTAAATTAGTTCAAAATTGAAATGTGTCATTGCTGAAAGGCTTTAGAAAATTTTTCATATTTGGTTCAATAAAAAAAAATAAATTTTACCTCTTTAATACACCTAAAAATAATATTGACTTCCTTATAAAAAACATGATCTCATTGTTAGTTAGTTTGAGGAATGTTGATTTCAACTCCAAAATTTAATATATCTACCCACAAATATATTAAAAATTTTATTTTTATTTACCGCCTTTTTGGAAAAAATCATAAAAATTAAAATCACAAAGAAAAAATATGAATTTCTGTTTGGAGCTCAGATTCTCATTGAAAAGAAACTTGCTATATAAAAATGTTTAAAAAAAATTCCAAGGCTAAAATGACCACTTTTATTCAATAAATTAATACATTCAAATATAAGAGATAGTAGAAAAAATAGTAAAATATCTTATATGTATTCCAGCTAACAAATATTATAATAATTTTTAGTACAAAATTATTTTAAAACAAATTATTTTAAAAATCAGGCTGCAAAAGTTTACAAAAACAAAATACTATTTATTTTATCTTAATTGAGAGCTGTGTTTTAAGTTCCCTGCTAAATTTTATAGAACCGGTTTTCTTTGAATTTATTCTAGAACAGATGCTTTTACCACCGGTTCTATGGAAGTGATTCTAGACTTGATTACCGAGAGTTTAAATGTAAGGTTTCACTGTCCCAGAACTAGTTCTAGTTTGAATGAAATGAATCTGTTGCTAATTGGACAAACTCCATATAAAAACAAGTAAGAGCGGCTAAATTCGGCTATGCCGAATCTTATAACCCTTCACCATGGTTGGGAGAAAACTGAAGTTTATATATAAACATATATGGAATGGACAGATTCATATTACAGCTCTAGAATAGCGTTTGTTTTTTGTGTATAAAAGGTGAAGAGGTGAAAGAAAAGAATTTCAACAAATCGTTAAAAGAAATCACTAGAACTGCATGTGTTTTATTTCTACAAAAACGTTTCATTTAGCTGGCAGATTTGCATTTGGGATTTTATTTCGCTTTTTTATTAAAAATATTTGTAATTTCTTTAGCTTAATTTTAAAAATTTGAAGGAAAATAGTTTATAATTTTTTTTTTATAAATTATTATAAGTTATGACCTAAAATAGTTGCACTCAAAGGTAAATTATGTATACAATTTTTTTAATATGTGAGAAATAAAATGGTTTAAAAATCTTTTTATAAATTCTTTCAAATCGGAGCAAAAAATAGAAATAAAACCGTTTGTATTTTGTTTGTATCAGAGGATTTTTATAAAAATGTTGATGTTTTTAGCCTATTTATGGATTATTTAATTATTAATATAAAATTTTATATAAATTAATTATTAAATGTTAAAAAAAACCAAAAATAAAAAAAAAGTCTTAAAAAAATAATAAAAAATGTACAAAAAAAAAGTGAATTGACCGGGATTCGAACCTCGAGCCCGCGGCCTTAGAGAAAAAAAGTATTTGTGACATAGCGTCTAGACATCTGAGCTATTGAAGCTCACACAAAATCATCGTCAATAGAGGTACATATATAAAAGTCTTCGTTCATTAGAGATTTCTTTAGTTTTTATTTAAATGACAAATCTTTGTATGTGTGTTGTTTGTGTATAATAGGTGGAGATGACAGAAAAGAGTTTTAACACATGGATGTGTTATGTGTAAAATTCTACATACATATTAAACAAAGGGATTTTACTGGAAAAAATAGAGGTAGTCCTGGTTTTTTGCTAATATCTCAGCCATTTATTAACCAATCTGTCTGATTTTTAATAGCAAACAGAAATGGATCACATGTAACAGAAATAAAAAACAATCAAGTCCTCATCAAGTCTGGGTTCTTCGGAAAACCCATTTCAACACACAGACGGACATCGTTAAATCAACTTTGCTCTTCAAACTTATATATACCCTTCCACCTGTGGTGAAGGGTATAATAATCGGTTGTTGAACAAAAATGAGAACCTATACTAATGCCATATTAGTTGATCTTTTTTAAATATATTTCATTTTATAAGGTCAATGGAATACAAAAAATTTTCTTACAGACTAGATACAACATGTATTATAGTTAAAAAAAAAATTACGATTTAAAAAGTTTAAAAAGTAACAATTTAAAGGTTTCTTTCGAAGTTCAAAATTCAATAACATGGTTTGGATTTTTATTGTAAGCAATTTCATTAATAGAATTTATATCATTACACGCGATATTTAAAATACTATTTTGGGCATAGTTAGTGATATGACAAGGAATGTTAAAAATATAATGATTATAACGAAGAATTATATGTGGCACAGAAAACGATATCTGCGATAACAGCTTTGGACAGTAAATTCTTCCAATAACTATATCATATATAAGTAATGCAGTAATGTTATGCCACCTGTTCTTAAGAATCTTACTTTTTACTGGGCTTAAAAATAATGTAATTTGAAATATCAAAAATCAAAGGATATAAAAAATAAATTTTAATTAAAAAAAAAAAGAAATTACCATTTACATATTTAGTAAAAATAAATTGGTTGATTTTTACTTCTATTTAAATACGGTAACGAAATTGTATTACTATTTTCACTTTACTACTCTCAGAATATTATGTAGTTAACGGTTTGTAGTTAAAAAAAATCAGTTCAGTTAAAATAAAGGAACTTACAATTATTTCTTAAAAAATATTTATTTTAACTTTATAATACATTTGTTCAAAATGATTTACTGTCATTTTACGATTTATTTTTCAGTTTAAATTATTTTATTCATTTGTTTGAATCCAAAAAAGGGAAATTTGTGGTTTATTTTTTTACCTTACAGTTATTACTAATTTATATTTTTGTGTACAAAAATTATATTAAAAAATTACCATTTTGTTTTTTAATTAAATACTTTGTTTATATATAAGATTATTTTAATTCGAAATAATAAGAATTTCATAAATATACACAAAAACTCATAGGACCATTCACACAAACTGTGTTTATAGACAACAAAAAATACAAAAAACCGAAACAATTAAAAAAAAAAGTAATTATCATTTATTTTTACGGAATTGGTAAGTAAAATTTGAAGATATATTTTTAACTGAATAATCATTTGCTCTAACTGATGTATCAGTTGTTTTAATGCCATTTAAAAATAAATAACAAAAATCATTTTATTTAAATGAAAAGTAAGTTGAACAGGTTTTAAATGAAATATCATTTCTTTTAAATTATATTTTCTGTAATTTCAACTTAAAAACTATTTTAACTGTAGTATTGCTAAATTGGCTAAAATTAAACAAACCGGTTTCTGTCCTAACAATTACACACTTTTCTATAACTTTTACAAACCTTTTTATTTAAGAGTGCACTCAGAATATTATGTAGTTAACTGTTTGTAGGTTATAAAAAAAATTTCCGTTCCATTTAAAAATAAAGGAACATACAACTATTTTTCAAAGAAATATCTATATTAACCTTTTTATACATTTATTCGAAATAATTTACCATCATTTACCATTTTTTTCAGTTTCAATTATTTTTTTCATTTGTTTGAAATTTAATAAAAATTTACCCACAAAACGAAAACTTGTGGTTTATTTGTGTCCGTAACAGTTAATACAAATTAAAATTTTGTTTGCTGTCTGTTTTAAAAAAAATATTCAAAAAATTTCAACTTGTTTTTAATTTAAATTGGTTGTATACATACAAAATTTTTCAATACAAATAACAAGAAATTCATAAACACACACATACATACACAAACACATTCACACAAAAAGTGTCTATAGCTATGCGTACATACATTTTGTATTGTCTGAGTATATTAAAAAAAAATACAAAAAGGGAAACAATTTCAAATAAATGGAAAAAAAAAATTTTTTTCAAGGATTGGTAGGTAAAATTTTGACATTTATTTCAACTGATTATATCATTTGGTTTTTACGGATGTGTCAGTTTATTAATCAACATTTAAAAAAAAATAACAAAAGGCATTTAATTTAAATGAAAATTAAGTAAAGCGGTTTTTAAATGAAATGTCATTACTTTTAAATGATATTTTCAGGTTTTTTAACTTACAAACTATTTTAAGTGTACTAAAACATAATGTCGTCTACAAAAGTTTTATGGTTATTGGAAAATGAGGTAATATATTTTAACCCCATATCTGGCATTTTTTTAATTTTTGTTTCATCGTGAAAAATCTTAGAAAACTGATGTAAGCATTAATGTTTGTAATTTAAAAAACATATTTTGACAAGTTAAATTAATTGTTTTTTTATTTTAAAAGGTTAGCCATGCCTAAAGTCAACCTTATGCATTAGAGGGTTAAATATAACTGTCAGCTTATTAAAATTTTCATTTTTAGTGGACATTTTTTTATGACAATATCCACATAAATACAGCTGGGTAAAATGTATCATTAAAGATTTTATTTTATTGAAATAATACACAGAAAAACATTGAGAAACAAACTTACCTTGCAATAACATAAATGTTAATAAAAACAATTCCCGGCAGTTAAACATGTTGATGATGTTCTGATTTTTAATTGGAGTTTATTGAATATTGTTGATTAAATTTTTTATACTGCTGTTAAAATTCGTTGTTGTTTGTGAAAATTAATCTCTTTTTGCCATTGATGTTTTTTTTATAATTTTTTCATTTAAATTTTAGCATCTGTAATGAAAAAGGTAAAATAAAAATATTTTAATTTGAAAATTATGTTAAAAAAAATATGAATTTGATATTAATTTTATTTATACGTATTTTTGTAAAAAACAAGTAAGAGCAGCTAAATTCGGCTATGCCGAATCTTATATACCCTTCACCATGGTTGGGAAAATAGTGAAGTTTATATATGGACATATATGGAATGGACAGATTTATATACGGACATCTTTAAGTGGAAATTTACCATTTAGTTTAGTGATAAAACTTGGACTCTAAAAGATTTATGGTTCCCGAAAATAAGTATTTTTTTAGGTTTTGGTCATAACTACTTTCAGCAAATATGTTCTACTAAAGATTTTCGATCTTTAGATATATTTTAGTTCTAAAAAAAGCTTTTTTCGACCAAAAAAATATTTTTTTACAAGTCGTTAAAAGAAATCACTAGAACTGCATGTGTTTTATTTCTACAAAAAAGTTTGATTTAGCTGGCAAACTTATATTTGGGATTTTATTTCGCTTTTTTATTACAAAATATTTTTAATTTATTTAGCTTAATTTTAAAAATTTTAAGGGAAATAATTTATATTTTTTTTTTTATAATTTATTATAAGTTATGACCTAAAATAGTTGCACTCAAAGGGAAATTATGTATAAAATTTTCTTAATATACGAGAAAATGGTTTAAAAATCTGTTTATAAATTCTTTTAAATCGGAGCAAAAAATAGAAATAAAACCGTTTGTATTTTGTTTGTATCAGAGGGTTTTTATACAAATTTTGATGTTTTTAGCCTATTTATGGATTATTTAATTATTAATATAAAATTTTATTTAAATTAATTATTTAATGTTAAAAAAAACAAAAAAAAAAATAAAAAAAAAGTCTTAAGAAAATAAAAAAAAAAATGTACAAAAAAAAAGTTGAATTGTGTCTTGAGCAAGATTCGAACTCGCGTTCTTAGAGAAAAAAGCAAAAGCATTTACGACATAGCGTTTAGACGACTCGGCTATGAAGGATATATGGAATCATCGTTTATAGTGTTAAATGAACAGTTTTCGTTCAATAGGGATTTGTTTGGTTTTTATTTAAATGATAAATCTTTGTATGTGTTTGTGTGTATAAAAGGTAAAGAGGTGAAAGAAAAGAAATTGAATTTGTAATGTATTCAACATACATATAAAACAAAGGAATTTTACGGGAAAAATTAGAGGCAGTCCTGGTTTTTTGCTAATATCTCAGCCATTTATCAACCGATCTGGCTGATTTTTAATAGCAAGCAGAAATGGATCACATTTAACAGAAACATATAACAATCAAGTCCTCATCATGTCTGGGGTCTTCGGAAAACACATTTCAACACACAGACGGACAGACGGACAGACGGACATCGTTAAATCAACTTCGCTCTTCATAAGGACCCAGAATATATATACTTTATAGGGTCTAAGATCAATATTGTAGAAATTACAAACGGAATGACAAACTTATATATACCCTTCCACCTGTGGTGAAGGGTGTAAAAAAATTATTTTTATGAACGCATAGTGAAAAAGATATTGATTTAAAATAATATTGGATTCTATGGGCTAAAGTGGGAAACATTATATCTGATTGTGTAAGCAGTGTCAGCTACAAAAATAGAAACAAACAAAGATTTTATTTTTAAACTTGAAATATTCTAAATTAAATTACAACTGGGTACCTTTAAAAAGTGGGACCTATGCTTATTAATTGTGAACATTTTGTTTAACTAAGTCCGGTGTGCCGATTAACACCTTACCCAAAAAGTTTGCATATTAAAACGATTATTAAAGTATAAAGAAAAATAATTTTTATTTAAATTTTAAGAATTATAAAAATTTTTATTTATAATCAAATTTTTCCTAATGTAAGAGATTCAATCAATCGATTTTTACTCATTTTCATAATTATTTTTCATTTTATTTATTCAAAAATTTTAGTAAACATTTGTTTTAAATCATTTTATAAAAAACAGAAAAATGCAATTAAATTAAAATCAAATTTATAGTAAAATCTATTTGTTCTAAATTGATATTGCTTAATAATGATTGACAAGCAATTGATATTAATAAAATACCCAATTTTTATAAAACTCATTTCACACACACACACACACACAGAAATAAATGAAATAAAAAATTTTATTATTGAAATTACGAACAATATAAAAATTCATTAACAAATAAATAAACAGCAATCATTGAAATAAAAAACAACTTGATCATAAAAATAAATTAAACAGCAGCCTCAAAAAAAAAAAACAAAAAAAAAAATTCATTCACATTGAATTTTTATTTTCTGTTCTCATCTCTAATAAAAAAGTATTTTATAATAAACAATTATGAAATCTACAATAAATTTGTATCAAATTTGAATACATCAATAAGAGTGAATGTAGTAAAGAAACATTTTATGGAGTGATGTAAAAATATAAATGGAAATTTATTTATATTTATATAAATAATAGTTTTGTTTATATAAAGTGTAAATTATAGTGATATGCTAAACGTGAAGAGACTGATAGACCTATGGCACACACTGCAACTACTAGCAAATCGGCCAACAACAAGTGGTAGTTTTTTTTTTCTTTTGAGTAGTGGCGCCACTTTAGCCTACATTTCAATCAGGGATTTTTATTGTTACTTCACTTGATTTCTTTTATTTTTTATATGCCTCTAATACAAATGAGTGAGTGCTTTTGTATGAAATTTCCAGTAAAAGATCATAAAGTTTAACACTTTTTTAAAAATAGAAATTTGGTTTTGTTATAAAATCCATGATGCTTTCAAATATTACGCTACGTTCTGGAAGAGATTATAATTTGATTAAGTGATATAAAATACAATATGTGCAGTTTTTCGAAATGCTTAAGATTTTTTCCATTAAAAATTATTTCTTTTAAAATTAGCTTAAGACATTTATTTATAAAAAAAATTTAATATAACTATTTATTTATCCAAATATTTCGTCACCACATTGGGTGGGTGACTTCATTAGAGGATATTTTTATATAATTATAAAAATATTTCCTGAAGAAGTCATCCAATGTAGTGACGAGATATTTGGAAGAATATATAATTATAATAAATTTCTTATAAAAAAATGTTTAAGCTTATTTGAAACCAAAATACAAATCAAAAAAATCAAAGTAAACAAAACAAAATTTTTTAAAATTATGTCACTGAACCAAAACTTTAATTTTTTGACCAAAAGTCTTTACCGTAGTCCCAGCTGGACAAAATTGTTCATCTGGAAAGTTTAAGACTCGCTGCTTTTAAAATAAACCTCAAGATCCTAATACACTAAATATTAAATACAGTATGACGCAAAAAATGTGTTTACAGACTGTGTGAGTATACATTGTGTATATTAAAAAACAAACAAAAATACAAAAAATCGCAATAAATTCAAATAAATGACTTATCATGGTATTTTTACGGAATTGCTATGTAAAATTTTTACATATATTTTTAACTGATTAAGCATTTGTTTTTTTATTGATGTGCCAGTTGTTTAAACAACATAAAAAATAACAAAAACCATTTGATTTAAATGAAAAATAAGTAGACTGGTTTTTAAATGATACATTATTTCTTTTAAATGGAATTATCTGTTATTTTAATTAAAATCAGTGTTTCAACAAAAAAATTTGTAAAAATTAGTCAAATCGCTTTGTAATATGTCAGTAAGATTTTTTTACTGTAGTATTCTTTATGCACGAGCAAAATAAAAAGAAGTTTTTTTAAACCTGATAGCACGCGAGGGAGCTGCAAAGAATTTTGATTTCTAGAGTTTTATAAGATAGAGGCAATGAACATTTACAGCTCGGATCCATAACTCTGGATTACTCTTCTAAAATACAAACGATTTAAAATGATCACAGAAATATGAAGTATTAATAAGTCTGTGTGCTCATTCCAATGAGTAAGCCAAAAATTCCGGCTCGGCAAATATTGTTAATAAAAATGTTTGACTAAATTAAAGGACTCCTTATGGATAAGGCAGACTTGATAGAGATTTACAGCCCTCTACTATATTAATCGCCTTTGTACTATATTTATTCCTTAATTTTTAAGGCCAAAATAACAAAGTAAAAAAAGTACTGATATTTATAACCGTCATTTTAGGTTTTTTGGCATAAGAAGACTTTGTTATTTAAGATGATATTTTTTTTATTAATTTTATTGTACACTCACCAAAAAAAATCTGTAATGGCAACTGAAAATTTTGCTGTTATTACAGAAAATTTTGCTAATTTGAGCCCAGCGGTATTTTTTGCTAATCTTAGCAACACATGTCTGCTGGCATGTAGTACAATAATATTAGTAGCCCCTAGTAAATTTTAATAAACTTTTAGTAAAGCGGAATTTAAAATTGATTTGCTAAAATCAGCAAAAAATTTACTAAATATTGTGAATATTAGTACAAAATTTAAAATTCATTTTTTTATCGAGCATCAAATTTTTTTTATTTTATTTATTTTTTCAAAAAATATTTTATACAAAATGAAAAACAAAATCAAAATAAACGAATTAATCAGTTTTTTTTTTATTTGGTAAATTATATTTTGAAAAATAGTTTGTCAATATTTTTTTACTTTTAAGGTAAAAGTTGATTTTTTAGAACTAAAAAAACTTTTTAGTGCTATTTTACATAAGTGGATGTCCTATTTTCAGACATGAGTGGGTATATTCACTTCCGATCCCTTTTTTAATATACGTAACAGTTTAAGACAATTTAAGTTTGTAGTTGGAAGTTTTAATTAGAAATAAAATTTCCTTCAACATCAACTATTTTAAAATTAGTAATTTTTTTTTGCTAATTTTAGCAAATCGGTTTTCAAAAATTTGTAAAATGATTTCTAAAATTAGCAACAAAAATTTGTAAATAATCTGTAAAAACTCTGTAATTTATAAAATGTAAATAGCAAAAAGATTTGCTAAATAATAATTTTTTTATTAAAAATCAGTAGAAAAATAGTAAAGTGGGATTGAAAACCGTTTACAAATTTTTCTACTAACTTTTTTTTTTTTTGAGTGTAGTTTTTTTATGTTCAATACAAATTTTTAAAACTTTTTATCTAATAACGCAGATGTTAATTTAAACATTGCATTTAATTTTAGTTCAACTCATCCATCAATTATCAAATGTCGTGGTTCATTTAATCTATTTATCTTAGATTCTCATATATCATGTGTACAACATATGAAAGGTGATTGAATTTAAAAAAAAAAAAATAAAAATAATTTAAATACATGATTTATATTGTTTGCCTAATTAACCGCTACTAATGATGCATAACAAAACACCTGTTTTTTTGTTTTGTGTGAAATAAATAAAATAACAAATATTAAAGTTCACGTAAATTATATTTGAGTTTATACACAATAAATGTAGAGTAAACATTTATTGGACATAATTGACTTATTATTATTATTATTATTGTTAAGTACAATTATTTTTATTTAATTATAGTGTTATAATAACAAATTATGTATAGAAACTAACGTATATTCACTTCTAATTATATCATGTGCAGCTTAGATATAAAGTTATTTATAATAAAATAAAAGTGCAAATAATAAATAAAATTTGTAGATATAGATACACTGAGAAAAAAAAGTTAGGTTTTCAATCCCACTTTACTATTTTTGTACTGATTTTTAGTAAAAAAATTATTATTTAGCAAATCTTTTTGCTATTTACATTTTACATATTACAGAATTTTTACAGAATATCTACAAATTTTTTAAAACCGATTTGCTAAAATTAGCAAAAAAAATTACTAATTTTAAAAAAGTCGATATTGAAGGAAATGTTATTTCTAATAATTACAACTTATACATAGAAACTTAAATTGCCCTAAAATGTTACATAGGATTAAAAAAGGGATCGGAAGTGAAGTTACCGACTCATGTCTAAAAAGAGGACATCCACTTAAAATAGCACTAAAAACGGTTTTTTAGTTCTGAAAATCAGCCCTAAAAACAATTATATTTAACCTTAAAAGTAAAAAAAATGGACAAATATATTTTACAAAACAGAAATTACCAAATTAAAACAAAATGATAAATTCGTTTATGTTTTAACAATTTTTAAGATTTTTATGCCTTTGATTTTTTTTTCATTTTGTATAAAACATCTTTTAGAAACCATAATCAAAATTTTTGATGCTCGATAAAAAAAATTAATCTAATACTTTGTATTGATATTAATAGTATTTAGTAATTTTTTTTGCTGATTTTAGCAAACAGATTTTAAATTTCACTTTACTAAAGGTCTACTAAAATTTAGTAGCGGCTACTAATTTTTCTACTAATTTCATTGTACTACACGTCAGCAGACATGTGTTGCTAAGATTAGCAAAAAATACCGCTAGGCTCAAATTAGCAGAATTTCCCGTAATAACAGCAAAATTTGCAGTTGCCATTACAGACTTTTTTTGGTGAGTGTAAATAGGTATCAAAGTTAGATTTGTGGAATAAACCTTTTATTGTGAAATATCAATCATTAAAAGGTGTTAAAAAATTTTTTTAGAGATGACATTCATATTTGATCACTTTTCAATATTATTACATTCTTTTCTTTAGGCTGCATTATTTGGCTAAAAAATATTTGGATTCAAATATGTATAACATTATATTGAAATACTATTTATAAATTTTATTTTTGTTTTAAGAGAAACAGCACAGGGAACTATTTATGTTTCGGGAATAGCAAATAATTAGAAACATTTTTTAATGAAAGTGGCTTTGTTGCACTTCGAAATATTCCCCCTTGATGATCACTATACTTTTGCATTCGTTCAAACCATTTGTCATAGTAGTTTTTCCATTTCACTTGAGACACATCCAAAACATAGTTTTTGAACGCTTCAACTGCTTCGGCGCTCTAAATCGTTGACCACGCAGTTTACCTTTGATATTCGGGAACAAGAAGAATTCATTGGGTGCCAAATCAGGACTGTACGGAGGATGAGTCACCAATTTGATGTCTTGACTGGTCAAAAATTCACCTGTTTGACGAGATATGTGAGAGCTCGCATTCTTATAAAGGAAAATGATTCGTCTTCGGCGGTTGGTTTTACGAATTTCTTCTAAGACTTCCGGCAAACACATGGTCGTGTACCACTCAGAATTGGCCGTCCTAAGTTGCTCAAGCGGAACAGTGGCTACATGACCCATTCGGCAGAAGAAACAGGCGACCATTTGCCTCGCTGTGCTTCTTCCAGGAACAACTTTTGTTAGATTTAGCTAGTTTTGGAATACCCACACGGTCGATTACTGTTTTGTTTCCAGCTCATACGCATACATATATGCATGATTCGTCACTTGTCATGATTTTATACATGTCTTTTGAAGCACCACGGTCGAACTTTTTAATCATTTCCTTAGACCAATCGACGGGAGCCTTTTTTTGAGCGATTGATAAATTATATGGTATTCAACGAGAACAATTTATTTCATACAAAATTGAATGTATTGAAGTGGAACTAATGTGCAAGGGTGCCTCTATCTCACAATATGTCACGTGACGATTTTGCATTATCAATTCACGAACTGCATCGATGTTTTGTGGCACAACAACCGATTTTGGACGACCTTCACGGAATTCGTCGGCGACCGAGCTACGACAACGATTGAACTCACCATTCAATGAACTGAGTTCATCGACACATTCTTGTTGAGATAATCTACGTCGAAAGTTGTGAAAAATAATCCTTAATGACATATTTTTTCAGATAAAAAATAAAATATTCGTTAAAATAACAAAATTTTTTATTAAACAAAAAAATTTATGATATTTTTAGGGTTAACAAACGCAAACGTTAAAAAATGTCAAAATCCCTTCAACTGACAATAGTCAGTTTAAAAATCGTTACCAAAAATTAATTAAAATACTGTAGCCCTTAAAATACCACCACCGAAATAATTAAAATATCTTTAACCTTAAAATACTGTTACCGAAATGAATTAAATACATAACACTCAAAATACCGTTAACCATGTAACTGAAATACGGTTACACTTAAAATACGCATAATGTTCCATTTAAAAACCCTCCGCATATTTGATGTGTGTACATACATTCCGTTTGTCGTGCTGTTTGTACAATCATCATATTATGTATTTAGTTTGCTGTTTGTAGTTTAATGAAAAAGTTTTTTTTTTAACTTTTATATACATTTCTTAGAAATAATTTACTGTCATTTATCGATTTCTTCAGTTTCATTTATTATTTTCATTTGTTTGAAATTTACAGTTATTACAAACTTAAAATTTATTTGCTGTCTGCGTCAAAAAAATTGTCTGTATATATACAAAAATTATTTTAAACACACACACACATATGGTCATTCACACAAAATGTTTTCTTGAACTGTTTAAGTATCATTTTGTTGGTTTAAAAAACAAAACAAAAAAATCAAAATACAGAAATCGGAAAAAATTCAAAAAATTAATAATGCATTATTTTTTACGGAATCGGTAGCTAAAATTTTATCATTTATTTTTTAATGATTAATTATTTGTTTATAACTGACGTGTGAGTTGCTTAAACTACATTTTAAAATGAATAACAAAAAACATTTGATTTAAATGAAAAGTAATTAGACCGAATTTTCAATGAAATATAATTTCTCTTAAATGGTATTTTCTGTTATTTTAACTTACAAACTATTTTAATTGTAGGTGTAAGACCCTATAAAGTATATATATTCCTGATCCTTATGCAATTCTAAGGCGATTTAGCGCTATCACTCTGCATATTAATATTGTTATTGCGGTACGAAGAGACAAACGGGATTCCCTTTTTTTTACTTAGATCATTTGCTATCCTCCCGACCAGTTTGTTATTGAAAATGAGCAAAATCGGTGCAGCGGTAAATAAAAGTCATGAAAGAAATACGTAAAGGTACGAGTAGCTATATGTTTTCCATACAAATTAGTTTATGTTAGTAGAATTTCATATTTGCGCCTACTGAATAAAATATTGTGTCATGTTATTTTTCTCTAGACGCCTCGAAGTTGTTTAACCTCTAAAGGCCTTTGGCTTACTTAAGTACTAAGCAGTTCTCGAATCAAACAGGTTTTTGAAATAAATTTAAATTAAAGTTTTTTCTTTTATTTTACATTTTAGTTTATTTTTCGTAAAATAATCGATGTGCGTCGAAAAGTGAAATACTATAAACAATTGTTGTTACCTTTAAAATTCCTATAAAATAAAATTTATTTTCAAACAAATATTTAAATTGATTTTAAATTTTTTCAGTTAATATTTTTTTAACATATATGTAGTTCCTATATTCTTTTTTTCTTAAACAACATGTGATGCGACGTGACGAAAGGGGACTTATATTGCCAGAGTTTCAACTGTATTTTTGATACCATTAAATAAAGGACAAAATTTTAAATGTCATGTACTGAAAATGTTAATAATCACCCTTATTCTAGTTGTCGTTATCAATGTCGTCGTCGTTTTTGAGTCAACATCATTTTGCTTCGACGTCGACATCACTTCGTCACCAAATTGGTATTCTAAAACAGTGTTGTAACGACGTCGACAGTTTATCGATTTAAACAAAAACACATCTCTAAAAATGGAGCCGGCAGATTTATTTTGTATTTTTTGCGAAAAAATGTTTTTTATGTGTAATTTAAATTCTGATGCCAGTGATGAAGAAAATAAAGAAAATCTAGTATTTGAAAGAAGACTTTTCATACAGAAATCCAATATCTTTAATCTGCCGGATAACAAGTGAGTAGCAAAATCAAAGTCTGTTATACTAAAGAATGTTAATCTTCTAATTTTTTTTAAAAGGTTTGAAAGTTACTTTCGGCTGAATAAAACAGCCTTCAAAGATGTGCTGAAAACAATAGCACCTAATATGAAAACCGGAATCAAGTCCACATTTATTTCCAAAACAATAAAGTTGACAGCTACATTAAGATCTTCCCGCACCTGTAGCATTACACTCTTCTTTGTTTGCTTCCATTTTCTTTTTAACTTTAAATTTTAAGTCTCGCCAAACCTACAAATAAATTTTGTTATATTTTTATAATGCACTTTATATTATCATATTTTCTTTACCTTCTGCCATCCATCTCACATTATTCTCGGTGGGCCAAGTGCATTTAATAAATTTAATATATCTTTCCATTTTTTCCGTTTTTTTTTTCAGTCATTACTTTTCCTCAAGTCGTTACTAAAAATTGTGTCGACAAAATCAGAGTCGTTTCAAGACAATATCGTCGTCACATTTTTTTACAGAATACCAAATACTTGTCGACAGTTATCAATTATTTTCGATAACGACAACGGGAATACCAATTTCAAAATAACATTTTCTTGTGTCGATGACGACAACTAGAATAAGGGTGAATATAAAAAAAATTAACAATTGTTTTAATAGGTATGATTAATACTTTTGTTGGATTTTATTTAATTTAATTAATGTATTAATTGACAATATTAATCAATATTAACTTTGAAATTGAAACTCGTTTGTAATTTTTCTAAGTACCAATTGATTGTCTAATGTCTGAAGTATGATCAAGAATTTCCTATAAGTGTAGTTAGGTATTTTTTAATTTTAAAATTTAATAAAAATTTTAGTTGAACATCAATATGATTTATTGAAACTTCAGTGATAATTTCAATATGTTGTCGAAATAATCAAAATATATGCTTCTTATCACAAAAAAATTATACAAATTTTTGTTGTGTTTTTCTTAAACACCCTCTTTTACATGTTTTTTGTATATTTCTTTAGTTTTACTCTAATTCATGAACTTTTTAGTTGACCCCTAAGTAGTTGTTGTCATTTGAGTTTGTTCTATAAATTTCCATTTTTGTCTTCAACTATCTTTTCTATACCATGCATGCATGTAGTATTTTGTTCATTCTATAACATATGCATTTTATGTGCTAATATTGTCATTATTATAGTTGTAGGGTTTCCTGTCACACAGTAAAGAAAGAGGTCACATACAAGTATTGAATGACCATACAATATATTATTAACTTAATGTACAATTTTGTTATTTTAACACTTCAACAAATAGTGCTTGAAAGATTTTTTTTTTTATTTTTGTTAAAGGAGGGTTACGGAACATGTTAAATTTATAAATGGTTAGCAATTTCTTAAAGTTATTAAATTGTGTTAAATATAAGAAAATTTTGATAATGTTAATCAAGTTATAGGTGTATAATTTAAATTTAACTTTTTACTTAAAACTTACAAAACAAAATATTAATAAATATTGTATTG
This sequence comes from Eustalomyia histrio, assembly GCA_949748255.1. Classification (NCBI taxonomy): domain Eukaryota; kingdom Metazoa; phylum Arthropoda; class Insecta; order Diptera; family Anthomyiidae; genus Eustalomyia; species Eustalomyia histrio. Next base: position 19,487,320 of record OX456526.1, read on the forward strand.
TTTCAATGAAAGCTGTGAAAATGTAAAATTCTTTAATTGTTATTAAATTCATATTTGTATCGTATTTGTGTACCCTACATTCTAAAAAATGATTGTAAATTCACTACAATAAATTATATAAATGTTTGCGTAATATCACGCAAAATGCCTAAAATTAGATAACATATGTGTAAAACTTATGCGTACACATTTTTGTATACAAAAATGCACACAAAGTGTATTAATAAGCATATTTTATTTATAAATACACATTTTGTGTTTACAATTACTATTTGGTGCTTAAAAACAAATATTTTTTATGAAGTGTGTAAATGTACCAGCATTTAGTAGTAATTGTAAAACTGTCAGAAATGTAAATCTTGTATTTGTGACAAAAAAAAAAATAAAATATAAAAAATTATAAGAAAAATTTAATTTATTAAAAAAACGGTACATCATCAAATTTAAAGGTAATCATGTCAGTGTTATCATGGTATGTTATATAAGCCGATTCTTAAAGATAATTTTTGACTTTTAACGATTTAAATATTTCTTATTTTTGCAGCCTGTAAAAATTGTAATTAGCATGAATATTTGTGAATTTGGTAGTTGCGTTAGATTTATTGGGATGTGCAAAAGCAACATCAACATCAACACTAGAGGTAATTTTATTTATTTTTAAAGAATTTTGGTTTGACAGGTTTCTTTCTTTCTTCCACCAGGGTTGTATAATTTGATGCCGGTGAATCGAAAATTTGCATCGGTAGCGGATAGGTGCCCAACTATAATCGATTAAGTATTACCACCAGCTATATACTTTTTTTAAATTCATTAAAGAAAGTTCTAGATTTTTAGGTTTATTTTCCATATAAAGATTTGTAGGCTTTCTTTACAGGATAGTTTTAAATCTGATACTTTTGATTATATTCTGTAATTTCATTTATTTAATTTTCTTTAGATTCCTTTAATAATAACATTATTTTTATTCAAAATCATTTTCAACAAGTTTATAAAAATATTGATTGCTTTTATCATATTATATCAGCCATTAATAAAACACATACTAAAAATAATTTGGGCTTTTTAATTTTTAATATAGTGGTGGTAAATTAAAATTTTACGCACTTTAAATGTAATTTTACTCATTTTGTGATCACCAACTTACGCATAATCTGTGTATTTTTTTATTTATGCACATAGAGTAAATTAACCCAATTTATAGTAGGAGTACAGTTTCCTACTATAAGTTGGGTAAATTTCAACAGAAATTAATTAGAGTGTACTAAATAAAGAATAAAAAATCCCCTAAAAGCAAACAATAAATATATAAAACAATTGTGGCATTGACAAAAAAATATTCACTTTCCAGTAAAGAAAACTTAAGAGAAAATTATTTTTCCTTATTTATTGCCTTATTTTTTGTTTTAATTTTACCCCTCAATAATTTTATACAAATTAATTAAAGGCATTTTTGTTTTAAATAACAATTTATCACTTGAAAACGAATTGAATGATATTGAAGCAATTGAAATGTAATTGAAATATACAAAATTATCATCATAAGCCTATCTAGCTATCATTTTGAATAAAAACATACCAAATACAAACATACCTACACAAAAACATTTGCATCAATACCAACCAAGCAATCAATTCAAATATTATACGGTGGAGTGCTTAATACACTGGCAATGGCAACCTTTATAAAGTATAAAACTTTATAAACATTCAAACCATTGATACAAGTGTTTATAAAGCTTTATCGATACAAGTTTTTCCCATTTTTTTGCATCAACATTGCATTTGTCGTCATCAGCATCCACAGCAGCAGTACCACTGCAATCGTCATACTCATCATCGACATTATCATTGCTACTACAGTCAGTGGTAAATTTCTCATTCTATGTATGTGTATTAAGGTGCCACATTTTCAGGTTTTTCTCTTTCCTATTTACGTATTATTATATTTATTATTATTATACATAATTTAGGTCCTATTTAAGAGAGGTGTAAAATGAAAGGGGTTTAAATCAAAAAAATTATAACTATAAAATAATATTTTACGGACTAATTCTTTAAGCAAATATATTACGAAATTTAAAATATCTTTTCAGATATGAATATATCTGGCACTAGAGCTACTAATAACATATGTGGCACAATAAAATTATAGAATTTTCCATATCCCTTTAGATTTAAAGAGCCCTGACATTAGATCTGATGAGAACTGGCCAAAATATGTTTTCCATTTGCCATATCTTATCAGAAATGATCAGATTTGGGATCTCTAAATATAGGCCTAAGACTCCAAATTGTATATATTATTGATACTTGTGCAATTTTAGGCCGCTATCGCGATGTCCGTCTAAAATGAAAATGAGCAAATTTAGTCGAGTGATTTCAAAGCTATGATTGACATGTGAAGGTATATCCAAATTTTCCATACAAATTGAAAATTTAAAAAAAAAATCATTGAAGCGTTTGGTAAAACTTAATTTCTCGAACGTTGAAAAAAAATACATTTTATAAAAAGTACCTTTTATAAAAATTACCTTTTATAAAAAGTAACTTTTATTAAAAGTACCTTTTATAAAAACTTCCTTTTATAAAAAATTACCTTTAAAAAAAAATTACCTTTTATAAAAAAATTCGTTTTAAATAAAAGTACATTTTATAAAAAAGTACAATTTATAAAAAAGTATCTTTTATAAAGAAGTACCTTTTATAAAAAAGTACATTTTATAAAAAAGAACCTTTTATTAAAAAGAACCTTTTATAAAAAAGTACCTTTTATAAAAAAGTACCTTTTATAAAAAAGTACCTTTTATAAAAAAGTACCTTTTATAAAAAAGTACCTTTTATAAAAAAGTACCTTTTACAAAAAAGTACCTTTTACAAAAAAGTACCTTTTATAAAAAAGTACCTTTTATAAAAAAGTACCTTTTATAAAAAAGTACCTTTTATAAAAAAGTACCTTTTATAAAAAAGTACCTTTTATAAAAAAGTACCTTTTATAAAAAAGTACCTTTTATAAAAAAGTACCTTTTATAAAAAAGTACCTTTTATAAAAAAGTACCTTTTATAAAAAAGTACCTTTTATAAAAAAGTACCTTTTATAAAAAAGTACCTTTTATAAAAAAGTACCTTTTATAAAAAAGTACCTTTTATAAAAAAGTACCTTTTATAAAAAAGTACCTTTTATAAAAAGTACCTTTTATAAAAAAGTACCTATTATAAAAAAGTGCCCTTTATAAAAAAGGGCCTTATATAAAAAATAACCTTTTATAAAAAGTACCTTTATTAAAAAGTACCTTTTATAAAAAGTACCTTATATAAATTATATAAATTTCGCTTAAATAAAAAAGTACCTTACAGAAAATTCCCTTTATTAAAAAAGTTCCTCCCTAAGCAACGATACATAAATGGTTTTATCAACAAAAATTTAAATTAGTTTTATTAAAATAGAGATATAGTTAAATTAAATTCATGGCATTTTTAATTTAACAAAAAAGCAATTTATAAAAATTCACTTTCTAGAAAAGTATAGGTACTATTAATTAAGTGTGTCTTTCAGCCAAATTATACTAAATTGATATAGTGTAAAACAAAATCCTGTTGAAACGTATTATTAATATTAATTGCAAAATAATATATATTACTCATACGTAACATAAAACCTGCGGTTCCAAGAGTTTGATATGATTGCTTAAAAAAATTAAATGGTTTCTAGAATTTCTAGAATATCCATTAAATTTTTAAAATTTTACAAATTGTGCTGCCCTTATATATTTCTTACTCAATAATGATCACAAAAGTAGACAATGTTGCATATGAATATTTGTTTTGTACCAAAATGTATTTATTGAATGCGCCTCAATGCATTTTAAAAAGTTTAAAAGCTGTAACATATGGCACGCTTTTGGCATTTTATTACACTTCTTTTTTTCGGATCCATTTGAGTTAATACTTGTACATCAATCTATGTGTGGGGGAAAACGTTTATAAAATCAGCCTTGTTTGTTATAATATGTATATAACAGTATCGTATATATATGGAGAAATAAGTAAATATCTGTTACATTTCATTTTGGCATACAAAAAAAAATTTCGAGTGTTTGCATCTTCTATAAACTTTAATTTTGATACATCAAGCGGAAGAAAATTGTTTAGTGTAAATAAGTACTTAAACACAAAATGAACTATACCAGTGATGTAGTGCTTAAAAGTAAATAAAATTGTTTTCACTTAACCACATTATAAATATAGTATTTAATCATTAGTTTTTAAGCAACATATTTTTATATAGATACCGAGTTTAAATAAATAAATTAAAATAAATTTGTATACTAGTATCAACAACAACCTTTTAAAATTATGCTGTATATTTTGTGCTTAAAATCTTTCTCTAACGTATGAGTAATATCAGAATTATTTAAAAATATAAATCATACGCCATGTAATCATCAACATTTATATCTAAATTTTTGTAGATATTGCCAGTTAGTGTGAATATGGTATTAATTTATTACTCTTTATTTAACTTTATTTATTCAGTATTAATTATTTTACGATTTCAAACAAATTTGTACCCAATAATAAGTTACAGTTCTTACATAAATTATATATAAACATATTTTTTTTTATCCCCTAACATTTCTGGGTAAAACTGCTTAATAATAATAAACAAAATAAATCATCTAATATTAATTAAAAACAAACACTAAACAAGGATTTGTAATAATTAGTTAAAGTGGCATTTATATCCGACCTTTCATTATAATAATACAAAAAACAACCCAGATAAAGTCCAATTAATTGTAGATAACTTAAAGGCCAACTATTCAGCACAACACCAACATACCGCCTCTTCCATCATATTAAATAAACAACAATCATAATCATTAATACAAGAAAAAGTCAGTAACAAATAATATTTTATACTTTACGTTTTTCGGTTCTTAATAACTTTTTATCCCTTGCACTGTCTGTTTGTCTCCAGGCATATCTTTGTCTTTGACCACTGATTATGTAGGATTTATAGAATGAATAAGAAGGAAAAAAATTTTTTTTTTCAAGAAAAAATAATAATAAAAATCAATTCACACTAAATCACTCAACTAAGATAATCTTATGATTTATGATAAGCATTGCTACAAAGCAGCAACACCAGTAACACAAGCCAAAAAGCAGCAGGAGTGGTAGTGGCAGCAGCACTGTGGAAGTTGATGATATAATAGAAATAACAACTGTTTGCTACTACACTTAAATGCTTAAATAAATATTTGCTTAATACTTAAGATAAAAACACAGCAAAAAAAAAAAATTAAAAATTAAAAGGAAAATTGTACGAATCTACAATTCTTCGTTTTTTTTTCTTGTTGTTATATACAAAGAATATTTAAATATGATATAAGTCTGCTAATTGTTGGCGGTCAGCACCGACCGTACACATTTCAGCGATTGGAATAAAAAAAATTTGCATTACATTTTATGAACAAGCTTTTTTAATTATTAAAACATTATTATGAGATAAACATTTTGTAAAAATATACGTTAACATACCCCAACTATGGTTCTTCAAAATAATATGGAGATACATAGCGTTGACGAAATTTTTAGTTCTGAAACCCAGAGATATTTTTTCAGCAAAATTAGCTGAAGCTTAGAAATCGCTAAAAAAAATTGTTCGCTTTTCTAAAATTTTGTAATGCTACTTACAGACAAATTATAACAAAAATTCAAAACGAATTTTCTAAAACTTTAAATTTTGCCATTAAGGATTTACAATATTTGTTGTTTGCGAGTAATTTACGTTTTTGTGAAATTTTTGAACTAAAATATAAATAATAATCTATCCCTTCATCATATAATAATGTAGGACTATATATAATTATATCCGAAATTTGAGTCTATTAAATTATATCGAGTTCATATATTTATATATAATACCTTATATATTTATATATTACATCACGTTATATGAAGAGCCTATGAACCAAAATAAATTTTTCTTCGGAAAAGCAAATAACTGATTTATCCCCAAAGTATGAGTATGAATCTTACGTATAAAATTATGGAATACCTTACGCTCTTCTGGGGGGTTTCTTGGTTGATAGAGGGTATTGCAATTGAAAAATTTTAATATTTTTTTTTTTTGGCTAATAGAGCGTATTTCATAGTATTAAATAATTAAAGTTTAAACGTTTTTTATCCTTTCGCAACAAATAATAACTAAATAGCAAACCAAAGTTTAAACGTTTTTTATCCTTTCGCAACAAACAAAATAATACGAATCGAATCTAAGTTATTATAAAAGTAATAGTGGTAGAAAAGACTTGAAATATTGTAGATGCTTTCTTTTACTAGTCTGAACTGAATGTCTATAAGTATGTAAAGATTTTGGTTCAGCGTGCCGTGTATGTTATTTAATTCATATGGGTAGGTTATTGTATCCTTATTTATATTCACTTTAAATTGAGAGATCTTTATTGTGCAACGGATAATTTTTGGGCTTAAGAGAAATTTATTGACAACAAATTTTTGGTACAAGGTCTAATTATATTGAGGACCATTTCAAAATATAGGTTAGACAATACTTTTCTTATGCTTTATTTATAAAATTATTGGATCTGCTCAGATGGAGCACTAACAATAAGTTAGCAAATCTTAAAACTAAACACTCTGACTTTTGTTTATTATGTTTGAAGGCATTTTTTATTTTAGATTGTAGGGACATCATTTCGTCTAAGGCGTGAAGAACTTCTGGTTACGAGCAAATTTCTAGCGAGTGGGTTTGGATGAAGTAACAGTTTTTATATTTAACCATTAAACTCGACAATACTTAAAATCTTCATTTTTTACAATACCAAAAATATTGCACCGATGATTTTTAATTATAATTCCTCGACCCCAAAAACAGTAAGATACAACAACTTTCCAGGATAATAAAAATAATTATGCATTATTTTATCAAACTTTTATTGATTTTTGCTTGCTAGATAGCGTTCCTAAATCACCAACTTCAAAAGCGTGTAAAAAAAATTTCCGACTAAACTGAAAAAACCCTTTAGGGTTTTGTTATGGAAAGTGTCAACTTTTATTTGCTTTTGGTTTCATCCCATTAAGATTGTGGTTATTGCACTGTGTTATTTGATGATTTTGTTTTAATATTTCCCTCCACATGAACACTTTATTCTTAAAATTCTAATAGCAATTTCACAAAAGCAAATTTTTAAAGTACTTTCCAATATTTTTGTTATTTTTTGTAATCTCCATGTCAAAATCTATTGATTGAAACTTATTTTTTAAGAATCCAGAAAACGTATTTTACGGGACAACCAACAAACAAGTTTTAATAAGGCGATAACCTCAATGTGGTTGATATAGGGTATTGCATTAAAAAAAAAATTAAACAAATTTTCTCTCTGAAATTTTTGTCAGAGATAAAGCTGTCATCAGTAAACAGTTTCCCATGAAAAGTGGCAGAGAATGTAGTTTATTTGAAAACTTTTCCATTTATATATTTTTTATTTTGTTTTATGTTATATTTTAATCATATAATTACAAATTATATCCTAATACCCTAACCTAGCACTAGCGACAAAAGGCTATCGGCTCGTAGGCAGACAAGAACCTCTGGTGGGAATCGAACCCACGGCCCCCGCATTGATAAGCTAGCACGCTACCAAATAGTCTACCGGGCAGCTCTATGTTTTTTAATGATTAAATATAGTTTTTAACTTCTTGTTTTTAGTCATTTAATTAAAATATAAATACGGATTTTTTATTACAATTAATGTTTTCATTTAAAAAGTTTTGTTAAAAAAATTGTTATTGTCTTTCTATAGTTTATTGGCTGATAGTTTAAAAAAAGCCAATGAAATGATGTCTTTTTTTTACAGACTTTGTAGTTAATTGTTATGACATTTCAAAGAGTGGAATAAACGAAAAATTATTTAGTTTTACGAATTTTGGAGTTACGTACACTCTAAAAAATGTTTGTAAATGTACTACAATATAATGGGTAAAATTTTATGTAATATTACGAAAATATTATTATTAAAAAAATGCCTAAAAATATTTTGTACACACTTTCATATACAATAATACACACAAAAAGTATTTTTAGATATAATGTGTTAAAAATTAAACACTTTTGTGCCTAAAATTAGTATTCTTTTGTTAAATTAAAATTTTACGCACAAATTTTGTATATACACTAACTTAGAATGGTAAAAAATATTTTGACATTTGGAAATTGGAAAATATTAAAAAAATAAAAAAAAGCTAAAAACGAAAATTAATTTTTCGAAAGTTTATAAATATAATATTTGTGAATATTGTGAATTTAAATTCAAGATGACTATCATCACAGATCATACCTTTTCAAAATATATTATGTGTTGTATTCATAATTCATTATTATTAAAACACATATAAAAAAATTTATTCTTTCAAAAAAAAATATTTTTCTGCAGTTTAATTTAAACCATGCGTTGGTAAATATACGAATTTTTTATATAATTACGCATATAGAAATGCATTTTTAGGCATTTAATGCGTATATTTACCCTTCAAATAGTTTTTTTTACGTACAATTTTAGTAAATTTTCGAATTTCTTTTAAAATTTCATTTTAATTTTTACGCACTTTCAATGTAAAATTACCCATTATGTGTGTACCAACTTTCGTATAATGTGTGTACATCTTTTCGTTTACGCACACAGAGTAAATTCACCCCATTAATACGAATTTGAAAATCTTTTTATTTATGTGGAATCCTACGGGAACATACCTTTTTACATCTAAATGGTGAGAAAAGATTTTTTATAATGCTTTTTGATGACCTAAATTGCAAAAATATTGAAAATCACTAACAAGGAAAGTACCGCAATCTAAACACTACGATATAAATGAAATTTGGATATGTGATAGAATAAAATTATTATCACTATATTACTTAAGATCCAAAGAAAGTTCCTTAAACCTGCATAAATACAAACTACATTAACACTAATTTCCACACGGAAATTTTATAAAGCAGTTGCACAGTCTATACTAAATATTTATGCAAATTTTCTTCCATTATTACAAACTCTTTTACCTTCCTAATGCCATCTATATTATGGTGTAGGGTAATATTAAAAATTAAAATGTTAGCAATGAAATAAATTCAGTATTTTTGTGTTTTTTCTCACACTTTACAATAAAAAAAAAGCGAAATGTTAAATAAACTTTAAAGGCCAATATTGAAAATAATTCGAACAAACCATAAAAAAAAAAAATAAAACAACATACATCAATCTGTCAATTAAGCGTAAAAAATTCGAAAAACAAATAATTGCTTACATACCACCTATAAGTGGTTAAAAGCTATATAGACATTTTCCATGAAAAAATATCAAAGTTTTTTTAATGTTTTTAATGAAAAACAAAAAATTTTAAATACAAAATTTAAATATTCAAATAGGATTTTCTTGTTAATTTAATTTTCTTTTGTAGGGACCAATTTTTTTCTCACTTTTCTTAAATGTATGAATTTGGAAACATTAAAAAATAAGTACTACAAAGTTTTTTATTTTTATTTTGGTGTTGTTCATCTTTAAATCTTTGTGGGTTTTTATTTTATTTATTCATGTTGAAAGTTATCATCACCCTAAAAACTGAAACATTAAAAATTTGTTGTTTCTGACAAGTATTTCTTTTTTGGTCGGCTTTTTTTTTTGTTTTGCTTTTTTTAGCAATTGAACAAAGTGCTTTAGCAGGCCTTAGAAATCAACAAAAAATCAACATAAATCCTGTAAAATGCTATAAAAGAATCAATGATAAAAATCATTGAATTTTCCTTACAATTTTTCCATGTGGTTTTTGGTTGTTTTGGTTTTTCATTTTTGGGGGAGAAAAACAAATAACCACAAATTTTATTGAAATAATAGCTTGAGGAGTAAAAACAGCAGAAAAAGTTAAATTCAATTGTTTTCTTTTTTTTTTAGGGGAAAAACTTAAAAAAAAATAAAGTTATATATTAGATTTACTGGAAAATTTAAAAAGGTAAATTTTAAAGGTTTTTAAGCACATGAGATATTTCAATAAAATATTCATTCGGAATTCCACTGTCTTTATTCATTTGTGGAATCTTGATATGTGTACCCATATTTTTTAACATTTTGTATCAAAAGATTTTTAAAAGAAAAATAATAAAATAATAATAAATGAAAATGTGAAATTAAATAGAAATTATATGTTACATTTAGAGCAGCGACATTCATGCAAAACATGTAAAATATGCAGTAGAAATTGCAAAATATAAAATAAGCACAACATATTTCCTAAAAAATAAATTAAAAGTCAAACAAGTAAGAAATTGAATAATTTCGGCTGTGCCCAATCTTTGAATACCCTCCACCAAAGCCCTAAAAAAATGTTCACTGTTTTTGATAAAAAATAATGTAAAAAACTTTAGAAGTGAAATTATGGAGGTGAAAAAAATTTTTTGAAAAACTTTTTGGATGTGAAAACAAATTCTGTGTATGGAAAAAATTTTGAAAAAAATTGTATGGGTGAAAAAAAATTTTTTGTGGTGAAAAAAAATTTTTGATCTGAAAAATATTTGAGGTGAATATAAATAAAGCATAAATTATAAATAAGCCATAATTATAAATAAGGCATAAATAAATAAATAAATAAAAAAATAAATAAATAAATAAATAAATAAATCGACTGTTGTATCTTTCCACGCTTTGGAGTTGGTTCCTCGTGTGCAGTCCACTTGGCTGACTGTCGATAGGACTCAGGTGGGTGTGAAATGATGAAGCCATCCATTATCACATATCGGCGCATAAATTCGGATTTATTACGATTAAAAAGGTTGAAACACATCTCAGAATCATCAATTCGTTATTGTTTTTGGTTGATTGTGAGCTCACGCGGCACCCACTTTGCACAGAGCTTTCGCATAGCCAAATATTCGTTCACGATATGTCCAACACGTTCCTAGTCTTTAGAGTCTCAGATATCTCGATCAATTTCACTTTACGGTCATTCAAAATTATTTTGTGGACTTTTCTTATGTTTTTTGTCGGTAAAGTCTCTTCATTCTGCGCCACCCTGCCTTCGAGCGTTATCGTTATGTATTTCTAACTTTATATTTCCATGCTTACAATTTTTCCAAAAAATCAATTTTCCTATAAAAATGTCTTTAAAAATATTTTTTAAACTATTAAAATTCCAAGGTCACATTCGGGATCTGCGTATTCTCATTCATACATTTTCATACCTTTCTTCTTTTCACTAGGCATGAGCCAGGATAAATTCTATTTCACCACCCTCAACCGTGATAACCACCCGCATATTAAACTGTTTTGTTATTTTGTTCTGCAGTATTATTTAGAAATCTAAATTTCACAAAAAAAAATTGTATTAAACTTTTTTCCGAAATCAATATTTTTCCCTTTAAAAATAAAAAAAATATATGTATTATTTTTTCTATAAAACTCAATCAACACTTTTTCTTAATAACACAGCTATAGCAAAGAGTTTATTCAATTATAGAACGTTTTTCTATGCATCAATGAATAAAATTGTAACTGACAGACTCACAATCAGTATTTGTTTTTTCTATTTTTTTTTTTTGCCTCAATTGGTGGGTGGTTGTTTTTGTTGTAAATATAGCAATCATATAGTACATAGATTTTTACACATTTACCGTTGCATTCATTAATCTAACCAAAATGTTTTTAATACTTGTACGCCTTTGAGACATCATCATCATCAGAAGTAGAGCACAAGCACAGCAGCACCAGCAAAACACTATTGAACTATGGAATACAAACCTCAAACAATAAAAGCATACATTTTATATAAAGAACAAATGGACAGACAGATACAACAACAACAACAACAACAAAAAAACGATTTTACACTTAAACAATCATCTTGTCACACCCGCTTTCATTTCATTTACACCCAAAAATATTCTTGTGTTATATATTGATTCATTCCAAATTTATTTTCGTTTTCCATCACAAATGCATTAAGCTATTTTTGCTACAAGGTGTTGAGGGCAACACTTTACTATGCTGATGAATATTTTTCCTTTGGCTTTGATGATGATGATCCGAATGACGATGATGTAAGGCGTCATCATACAGTTGTAAAGGTAAAATGAAAGAGAGAAAATTTGTTTATAAACGACAAATTGTTTTTTAAACTGTCAGAAAAATCAAAGCTAAAATAACATGTAGACAAGTTGCATACATACATGCATTTGTAAGGAATTGAATTGGAAATTAAATAAGAAATAAAATAATTTTTGTATTTTTTGCATATATTTACATAACATAAACTATTCAGCTTATGTGCTCTAGAAAAGTTTATTCCACAAAATTAGTAAGGAGTTTTTTATAGAAAATTTCAAAATTTATTTATTTTATTAAAATTAATTAAGATCGGTTAACTTATGTAAAGGAATACATACTTTTAGATAAAAAAAATTTTTAAATCCTTGTAGAGTCATTTTCACTTAAATTTTACTCATGCTCTTAGTGGTCTTCAGATATTTGAGGTCGGTGTGAACTGGCTAAATAAAATTTAAACTATATTCAGGTTTACAATTTTCTATGAAATTCGAAGATATTTTCAAATGTTTTTCAATGAAATTTTAAATATTTCTCTCAATTTGTATTCAGCTTAGGATTTATTTAGCGACTTCGCACAGGAATATCTCACTAACTCAAAAACCACCTAACATATTTTTTGAACTTAAGAAGTTGTCAATTTGCAAATTTCCAAAAAACGAAATTCGCCATAACTTTTAAAATAATAACGGTAGATCAATAATTTTCAGTTATGAAAATCATTTAATAATTTTATTTTATTAATTTGCTTCAACCTTTATAGATCTAGATTGATTAAATAAAAAGGTAAATGAAAAATTAAGAATCGTTGCCCATCTATGTTTGCAATGCGAATTATATAGTATAAATATTATCGTTATCTGAAGAAAGAGCATTAGTGAGTTAAATACCGTATTTGAAGAAGGGGTTAGTTAAATTTTTTACCACCTGTCCCGTGACTTGTGGAAACAGGACATGAAGGTTTAGACAGGCCCGGTCTGAAAGTTCCTAACTTGTGACTGGTGAAAGAGAACCGACCTGAAAGTTCCTACCCTTTGATCTATCCCGTGATTGGTCAAAACTTACCCCGTGACTGGTGAAAATATGGTTAAGAAACTTAATTAATCAATTATATTTTTTATATTTAAAACCACCCAAGTAAAAAACGAAATATATATGAACATACATGATCATACATGGGCTTTTATATGATCATACATGGGCATATATGGTCATATACGTCCATACATGATCTCATATATGACCATATATCTTCGGATCCGAAATTTGAGGGTATATGGTGATATATGTGCATATATTGTCATACATGCATATATTATTCATCTATGCTCGTATATGATTATATACGTACATATACCCTCAAATTTCAGATCCGAAGATATATGATCATATATGATATCATGTATGGTCATATATTGAACAATGTATGGACGTATATGACCATGTATGCCCATGTATGATCATATACAGGCCCATGTATGATCATGTATGCTCACATATATATTTCGATTTTTAGATGGGCACTTTATTCTAATATTCAGTTAATATTTTAATTTAAATTTTTAAAAGAAAACTTGAAAAAGTTTTGGGAAAATTATAAACTTTAAATGCCCTAAGGGTTATATTTTTTAGGTATTTTTAAAATTAAAATTTTGTAATTTTTTTCTTTTCAAATCGCTTTAATTTATAGTAATTGGAATTTTATTTAAACTTTTTAATTTAGTTTGATAATTTTTTTTAATTTATATTATATGTTTTTTTAATATAATTGTCTAATACCCAAATTTTGTAAATCCCCTGCGTTCAATGCCTCACCTACACTTTACTTTCTGAAGCCAACGCGAGTTTAAAAAAAATCGAATTTTATAAATCACTACGTCATTGCGTTAGACTTTTACGTTATCACATTAATTTTCAAATTAAAATAATTTCAGTGTTACCTGCATTTATGCATATACGCAATTTAGATTAATTTGTTACATTTATCCCTATTTTTTTGCTATTGGCAACACCAATGTTATATATATTAGTTCCTTTTGGCCGTAACGGTTTCATTAATCATTTAAGCTTCGGATGGTTAGCGGATTGGCCTAAAGCATCCTAGTCTGGTGCTAAAGCCGCAAGCTAAGCCTACCAGACAGGCACGGATAACATCCGAACACATTTATATAGCGAGCCGCTTGATGCAAGAACAGACCTGCTTGCAGACGTACCGAATCGGTGAAACCCGGCAATAACTATTAGTTTTGAAAGGCGCCAATGACTCGCCATTTAATTTGAGTATCATTGACACTCAGAATTTAGGTAAAGAACGGTGCAACCCGATATCCCTCAGGGACTTTACTCTCGCAACCGCTGATAGTCCGCGACTGCATAAAGCAGCTACCCCGTATATCTGCGTGACGTACCACTATCCACAACCTGTGACGCATCCGGTAGCATTCAGCTATGCCTTCCACAGGCAGATAATAAATCGGACTGGTAGTGTCCGAATTTTTATCCGCAATTGGGCGTAAATATTTAAGCCTCCTTTTAAGACCGCAAACAAATTTGTGGGCAATTTTTTAAATATTTTTTATTTATAAGATTTTTTCGGAGGCATTTTTACTATTTCCACGACAAAGAACAAAAAAAAAATCCAAAAACTGCTTAAGAAAAATAAAATTTATGGCAAATTTTTATAAATCGTGTTTTTTTAAATAATTTTAAAAAAAAATAAAAACCTATGCTCAAACAATTCAAGTGATGATTTTGACATCTCAAGTGATTCATTTTTTAGTGCAGTGATTTATGAAATTCTAATTTGTATGTAAAAAAAACGTAACGAACAGTTGTTTTAATGCGAGCAATCACCTACTTTATTCAAGTGATTTACAAAATCGACTTTTTTTAAAAAATGATGTGAAGTGAGGCGTTGCGTTTTATAAAATGAGGGCATAAATTTCAATTGATATTTTTTTGTGGTTTCTGCATTTAAAAAATATTTTCATAATATAAAAACTATTTATCATTTTTTTAATTTACATTTTGTTGCTCAATTTTTATTTACCCTATAGGGAATAGTGAGTCAATTGACCTCAAATTACCTACCCAGTGACCAGTGACCAGAGGGCATATCACTATATTGTATTTTTCTTTTTTTTTTTGTAAGGTTGTGTTTTCCTTCTTTTTTGAAGAGAAAATCAAAACAATATGACTTTGCTGATAGACGATATAGCGTTTGCCTTATAAGCAGATCACACAACAAGCCATCTTTCGGACTTAAATGTATGTCATATGAGTCGGTTTTGAAAAGTATCTTCACGTCTAATTTCTCTTTTTCAATCTTAATCAATTCAATCCAATTCTTACTTGTATAATTAATTGAGTGAAAATCTACTGAAAATCTAAATCCCCAGGTGTGCTCTTTGACTCAATTCTGTGACTAGTTTTTTTTACCGTTAGTCCTGTGATAAGTTCTTCTTCGTCAGTCCTGTGACATTTCAGAAAACGAATTTACCCTCTACTCTGACAAAACCATTTTAAATTGACTGGTCGCTTTCATATAAAAGAACCGATACCTGTCCCTACAAAACAGTCACGTGACTTGTCTATTTAAATATCGTCAGCTTATTATTGCTTTGACCAACCCACTATTTTTAAAAAATTCAGATAGGAATAGATTATATATGATGCAAGTTTCTAAATTCGAAACCCGTTTTTAGATATATTATATCATATTTGAGATCCCATCTAAAAATCGATATATAAATGAGCATACATGATCATACATGGGCCTGTATATGATCATACATTGTTCAATATATGACCATACATGATCTCATATATGATCATATATCTGCGGATCCGAAATTTGAGGGTATATGGACGTATATGATCATATACGAGCATACATGAATAAAATATGAGCATGTATGATAATATATGCATATATATCACCATATACCCTCAAATTTCGGATCCGAAGATATATGGTCATATATAAGATCATGTATGGACGTATATGACCATGTATGCCCATGTATGATCATATACAAGCCCATGTATGATCATGTATGTTCATATATGTTTCGATTTTTACATGGGATATTTAGAATCGACTTTGATCTGATACCTGTCAGTTTTCCATCCAAAAATAAAAAAAATTTAAATCTTCTTTACGGTTTTCCTCGATAACAACTAATTGGCGTATAGGTCAAGCTAATAGTAAGCTGACGATAAAGCCACTATATCCGGTATTGTTGATGCGAATTGTTATATTTTTATCAATTTTATTTTGAAAATTACATTCCATGTCTCTAATACTAAATTTGCAGTAAAATAATTCCGGATAGTGTTAAATTGAGAAGGCCTGAAATCAAACCTATCGAAAAATTAATTAAAAAAAATTAAAGTCGTCTAAAAGCTAAAACATAATTGGCTTAAGTGACTTAAGGTTTGTTTTAATAAAAAAAATTTAAGAATACACAATTTTAATTTAAAAAAAATTGAATTTTCACTTCATACGGACACAAAAGACTGACTAGGACCAACATTTTCCCAATCAATCAATTTATCAGTTAAAAACTTTATTTCTGTTTTTTTTATTTAAAGCGTTCTTCTTTTTCATGCATCCTACTTACTTTATATAAATTCCATTATCAGTTTATTTGTTTATTTTTAATTTTATTTACTATGGTACAGTTAATGATATTAAACGTAAAAATATACAGTTAAATCAGTTTGTTGATTAATTAACTATTTACTTTGTGCATTTGTTATAAATCGATTTGTTTTCCAATTCTACAGTTGTTTATATATAATCTGAAATACACTTTCGTGGTAATATTTTATAAGCTGTTTACAGAAGGGGAGTGTGGGTGTATTTGTTTCTGATATTGTGATTAATCCATGTTCGGTTTTGTTATTTGCTATACTATATAAACTGAAAAGGGTTAATATCATTTTGTTAAATAAATGAAAAAAAAAACTTTTATTTTTACTTAATTAACATAAATAAGTACACGGTCGGACACAGAAAAGTGTAAGCTTAAGAAAAAAATTATTGAAATTTTAGCACGAATGTTGTTATTGTTCGATTTAAGATAATATTATCACATATTCAATATAGAAATTTACATACTTATTTCTTTGGTTACTTTTTTTTTAAATTTTGTGTTAAAAGTTATATAGAATTTGGAAATTTAGAAAACTTCAAAAAACCAAAATATGCACGTTCGATTGGGGTTCAGTATGAATGCACTATTAGTAAAATTTCAACAACATTAGTTCTGCTTCGATTCACAGTTTAACATTTTATTTTGTCCGAAAGTGTATAAACATAAATATTGCAGCTATTTTTTATGTGGAATATTATTATAATTAATAATAAATAATAAATTATGATAAAAGATTATTTGAAGAGTTCAATGGCCTAGCACTGAAAATAACGTTGAAATCAAATATGGAAATCAAAAATATTATTATTGATTTATATTCAAAATCTTGATTACAAACAACTTTTTTATCATAAACCAACAGTGAGTTTTAATCCTACAAACATTTGTATGTTAAGTTATCTACCAAGAAAAAAATGAAAGCAATATTGCACAGTGGTTTCAACACCCCCCAAAAAAATGGAAATATGTATTCCCCATATAATTTAGAGCACATCATGTCTTTAACATGAGAGAAGGGGTAGGAATTGGAAAAAAGTTGTTTTGCATTCACCCTGTTGCAACTAATAGTAACTAATATGATACCTTGGAGGGGGATGAAAAATATTTTGGGGCTTGTCATTTTTCAAAAATAAAGGCCTAACTATAATGGGCTTAAGTAATATACATTTTTTAACATAAAAAATTTGTATTTCTAAAATTTCGTTTCAATGCTTATGGCACTTAAGCCAATTCTAGTTGGGTTGACAATGCAACCTGGGATTGTCACATTGTCAAAGTGAAAAATTATGAAAATATTTATTTAACGATTTTTGATTGAAAAATGGTTTTTCTAGCTTCGTATTTCAACCCTTAAGACTTGAGAGTATTCGGTACAATTTTATTTGAAGGACTATGTTATTGTTAGCAACACAAAAAAATTGATTTTAATATTAATATTTACATATCTTAAATTTCATTTTAAATATAAAATGCATTCAAAGCAAAAGGAAACAGAGACTTCAATTCAAATGACTTTCAACATCAGCTGATATTTTACTTATGGAAGTTATTAAACATATGAGTATCTAGAATTCGTAGATATTTCATTATAACTCAATAGATCTTTTTTGATTTAAGTTGTGTTTTACAAACATCAGTACAAATACTTATTTCACTAAATTTGGAACATAAATTTGGAAGGAATATTTATTTTGTCTGTTAGGTCAGATATTCTAGTTGCTAAATTAATACATTACGTACACGCAAAGAAAAAACATGGTTGGGGCAATAATATTCGAAGAGCATCATATATTTTTGGATTTATGGTTGTGCCAACCATAGTCGTACTATAATATTGTTATCATATTATGATAATAAAATAACCATAATTTTACCATAATATGGTTTTTATGTAACCATGTTATATTGAATTTATCATAATATGATCGCACCTAATCCTAGTATGCTCAAAATGTTATCATATTATGGTTCCTCATAACTATATTATGATTCCTGGATTATCATTATATGATCCATAATCCCAGAAAATTTCTTAAAGGAAAATTTCTTAAAAACCATGAAAAAGCTCTTTAAATTTAAGAAATTGATATTAAGGACTTTTTGAAGAAAAATTGTTAAGGAAAAAATCATAGATTCTAAGAACTTTTCTTTCAAGGAAACTTTGATTCTGTGGACTTTTTTTAAGAAAAATACTTAAATTTTTTTTAAAAATCGAATGATTTAAAAAAAAAAAAAAAATCTTAGATTCTAACGACATTTTTAATTTTTTTTTAGAAAATTTTCTTTAAGAAAAAGTCTTTAGAATCTAAGAATATTTCTACTAGAAAAAGTGCTTAAAATCTAAGTATTTGTCATGATAAAAAGTCTTCAGAATCTATGAATCTAAGTTTTTCTTTTTGAATATATGAACTCTTATCAAAGAAACAGTTTGGAATATCTGAGAATTTTAGTTTAAGGAAAATTCCATAGAATCTAAAAATGTTTTCATCAGATAAATTTATAAATATCTATTGTGTAAGAAACCTTTTCGTACAAAAATCATCATTTTTTAAAATAATTTTAGAACTTTTTACAAGAAATGAATTAACCCTCCATTACTAACCTCTGGGTCGAATCGACCCAGACACGCAAACTTTTTAAATTAAAAAAAAATATGGCGATATTTTAACTCAAGATATATGTGTAATCTAAATTTGTTTATATTTAAACGTTTATAAACAATAAACATAAGGAAAATTTATGATATTATGCATATAAAATTATTTTAAAAAACAGCCTGGGTCGACTAGACCCATAGTTAGCAATAATGTAACAAACAATACACATGTGTGTGAGCTTCAGTAGCTTGTGAATTTTCAATCGGAGTGGTAAATCACGGTTATTTGTCGAAAATATAAGATTATCATTAGTTCTTGTGCAAAATTTTAAAATGAGTTCTTATGAAAGAGAACAAGAGCGAGTGCTCTTTCGAGCTGCCTACGAAACAATTGAAAAGAAGCCGCTGCCAGATTTGTGATTACAAACAAGATCGTAAAACCAAAACCACGTGCTCTCAATGTGGAAAATATATTTGCCAGAAGCACTGTTGTATATTGCGCTTAAATTTCATTGCTTCTGCACAAGAGGAATCCGTTTATGACGATATGTTCGATGATGAAAATTCCGAATAAAAGATAACATTTACAGTACATAACTGAAAAATGTTTGCTTTAGCCATACCAATTTTTCTTTCTAACATTTTACTATTATATTTCAGGTTTCAAATGCACTTTATTTGACGTATGCGTAATTCGGCTGGATAACTTTTTTTTTAGATATGTTGTAATGAATTCATACTTAATTTTAATTTAAATATTTTTTTATTAATTTACACCATTGTATACTAAAATTAAACAATAAAAGACTAAAATCTACCAAAAGAAGTATACGTTTTATCAATTTATAAGTTGAGACGATTTCAATGGATAATACATTTGAGGGTCGATAAGACCCATGGTTAGTAACCATGCGACATGATTTAAGGTTAGTAATACAGGGTTAATAAACATATTAAAAAAAAACTTCTAAATGTTTTATTGAAAAGAATTAAAAAAAACATAAAATATTTCAATAGAATCTTTTTGACAATGAATTAATTAGTGTAAATAATATTATATGTATTTAAAAGGAATTTTCGAAGAACCCCTTTAAAAAAATCTTCTAAAGCTAAAAAAATTAACTGGATCTTAATGGGTCAATTGATGAAATGTTGTAATGACATGTGAAAGGTATTTTCTACCCATCTGATGTTTGTCCAGTTTTAATAAACAATATATGTATGATTGTTTTTTAAGACATTTTGTGGTAAAAACTGATTGAACTGATAAAATTTTGGTTTTTATGAAAACAAGACAATATTATGACTGTAAATGTCAAAGTCATGTTTTTTATGTATAATTATTTATTGATTGTTGCTAGCATTTTATTGTTGCATAATTATCATATTTTTTTATAGTCAAAATTTTTGTTACCAAAGTATGGTTACAGCCAATCATGATATAAAATAAAATAGTAAAATATTTATTAAATAATGATGGTAGCGATCATGTTGATAATTAGAAAACCAATAATTTGGTTGCGACAAAAATACCCGATTGCAGCAAGCACAATATAGTAACAGTGATCATATTGCAACCATGCTTTTTCTCTGCGTGTAAATATCGGATGAATAGTTCACGAGATTAATTCGACATGGCGAAAGTGAATTTTTCGGCTTTTAATTTTTTGGATCTTGAAACTCTATACGTCAAACTTTCTTAAATCGCTTTAATTGAAAATACCATTCAAGACTAATACATTAAAACTCAGATAGGACCTTTTCAGGGCATTTGGTTCAAAATATTGACCGATTTCAAAGGTTTTCAATAAGGTTTGTCATTGCGGAAATACAAATTTTAGTTGCAAATTTCCTCCTATTATCTTTAGAATTCCGATTTGTGGTTTGGTTACCAAGGTCGTTCATTATATACGTAACATACGGACTGACTGTCGGATGGACTTAGCTTAATAGACTCAGCAAGAGATTGCGAGTGTATGCATCGAAGCACATTATTTTTGGTACTTACAAATTCAAAATACCATGTTCTACAAAGAGATGCAGATAATAAAACCTTCGTTAGTTTGAAGAAAACAGAACTGGAAAAGCACATTTCGAGTGGTACTGCAATTCGAAAAAAACCAAGCTTTCCCGAATTTAGCTATCAGCACGATTCTGTTTTCTGGCGGTGGGTTTATTTGGAATTCAAATATTGTACGAATTTCATTGCATTTGGAGGCATATGTTTATGGGAAGTAGGTGTGCATATAGATCTACTACATTCAATTTCAATATATTTATATTTGTGACCCTGTAGTTTGAATAAATTTCAAACTACATTCATATTCCCACCGATCGACTGACAGTCATATTTTAAGTCGACTTAGCGATTTTGCCATAGATTTTTGCTTGTAGTGTATAGTTCTGAAATACCAAGATAATTTAATTATTAATTATATGAGCCCAAGGACCAATCCTAGTAATATTTGGAACAATGGGTCCATCGTCAAGTTTCCAGATCACGGTTTGCTTTAACTCATATCGTCTCAGTGTTCGATTTTTTTTTTCCTTTTTTA
The DNA here is from genome assembly GCA_949748255.1 of Eustalomyia histrio. NCBI lineage: Eukaryota > Metazoa > Arthropoda > Insecta > Diptera > Anthomyiidae > Eustalomyia > Eustalomyia histrio. The sequence continues at coordinate 19,509,242 of OX456526.1, forward strand.
ATTAAGACTCTGAACTATTTTTTTATGCAATAAGATAGTACATGGGGTTAGCTTTAAATGTAAATATAAAAGTTCTTACCCACTTTTGTAACAAAGAAAAAAAAACATTAATGTGTTTTAGCATAATTAACATAATTTAGCATAATTTTAAAAAATGAAAACTATGTATAAAAAATAAAAAAGTAAAAATGTAGTTCCATTAACAAACGATTAAACTCTCAACAATAGAAAACAAATGTTTTTGTTTTTTGATTTGTATTGTTGTAATATGCCTTCAAAATACAGTGCTCGAGTAATCGAACACCATTTTTCTCAAAAACAAAAAATCTGAAAAAATTGGACTTTAGATTTGTGTTTTTTAACCACAAATTACCTAAACTACCAAATTTTATAAAGTTATAAAAAATCTTTGGGACGATATAAGTTAAACTATAGAAAATACAATAACAAAACACATGCAATACAAAAACAAAGTAAATGTAGTCACTCATTCGTCTCGCGACAAACTTCTTAAGAAAACAACATGACTTAGTTCCCCTAAAAATATCCGCCCAAAATGGAATTATAAGATTATTCGTACGATCAGAGACAAACCCAGTTGAGCTTTCACGCTGCCAACAATTTTTTCAAAAACGCATCTAGAAACAAAAAATTAAATTTTTTCAAAGAAATTGTATTTTATTGAAAACAGAATCAGACTTTTTTGACACAAGTCTATTTCAATCAATTATAATTTCGGACCAAAACTTTTATGGACTAATCCTATGAGTGGTGTATGGTATCACATAATCAATCTTGACCGACTTTAATTGTTATTTGTGTTTTTTTTTTAGTAAAACAGAGTGACCAGTGCTGGGTTAGTTCTGTAATATATCACACCAGGACAATATCGGCTATCAAGGTAAAATATTAGAGTTTTTGATATAAAAGTATCAGTTCTGTGGTAGCTCGTATAAATTTCCCGAAACGGAATTAAAAATAAAACACGTTTCACAATAAGAACAAATGTCGATCGGTGAGTATATGTGTGAGATTTTTTGATGGAGTAATTTTTAGTCCCATATAAAATTCAAAACAAAAACTTTATCAGGGCTATCTACGTTGTTGTGTGTCGAAATACCATTTAAGACCAATTCTGAAATGACCTCTTTTTGGGCGGTAGTTCTGAATATGGACCGATTCCAACCAAATTCAATACAGTTCATTTGTGTACCAACAAAACTTTATGCACCAAATTTCATACTAATATATTTTTATTTGCGACCGATATTTTAATTAAAATTCATTTAAGTAAATACGGGAAAAGCGGGTTTATATGTGCACCAGTTCCAAATATGGTCCAATTTTCTTCTAACATGAAGGCGTTATTTATGGTTCCATAACGCATTCATTCCTAAAAGGATCTTTCTATGGAGGGTAGATTTCAAAAAGGTATCTTCCCAGGACTAATTTGTGCCAATTTTCATCCAAATATCTTTATATTTAAGTACTGTAGTTTGATTAAAAGTATTACCTGGGCACACGGATGGAAGGAAATTGCTAAATTGAATCAGGAAGTGTTACAGAGTCGATTGTATTCTAAAAGTTGGGCCTCAGACAGATGTTTTCAGTAGTTATAGACGTCAACACAAAATCATTTTACCCTGACAACATAGTGGTGTATTGTGAGAAACATCTTTCCATTCCAATTTTAAGGGAAACTTAAACAAGTGGTCGACTACGTTGTTATCATAATACTTTCTTAAGGATCATAATATGATCCTTAAGAATCATAATATGATTCTAAGGGATCATAATTTGATCCTTAACGGTGACAAAATTTGCATCAGAGATCATAATAAATTCGGAAAAAAACATATTTATGATCTTCAGAATCACACTATGATAATTTCGTATCACCAATTAGGTTTAACCATATTTTTTTCTTTAGGTATAGACTTCGAGAGATTTTTTATCTTATTATAATTAAGTTTTAACTGATTTGCTTTAAAAACATTATATTATAAACTTTTTAGAAAATTTAAATAAATTTGCTATTTTTTGGTTAGTACAAGTACCTTTCAAAAACTTTTTTTACCTTCCTTGATTTTTTTTTGTAAAAAAAATGTTAAGTCCTAAAATTTGTTTTATCAAAGAAAATCTCATTTAATAACCAATTAAAAATTTCCAAACACTTTTAAACTTAAATTATAAACTTGTTAAATCAATGTATGTATTTTACCTTTTAGCAAAAACTGAAAATTCAAATTTCCAAAGTAAGTATCCCCTTTGTAGCCAGGTAAAAGCAACACTTTGTGTTGTGAAGTTTTTGTAAAAACACAAACAAAAATAATCCTTTAGTTAAGCCTTTAATTAAGTTTTGGTAAAGCCTTCAGCTACAATATAGCAATATTGAAATTGTTAACAAACTTTCACTATTTTAGTATTTCTATTGTAATTAAGAATTTTCTTATATTTAAATTTTTTGTTTTAAATAAATCAACAACTCATGAATTATTTGCAAAATTTATAGCATATTAATACATTATTGGCAGCAATATTTTTCACACTATTAATAAGAAAATTTGTAATTTATTAACCGTTAAAAAGACTATAAATTTTCTTGAAGAAACTTTAACACTGCGTAAGAAAATTATGGCAACACTTGAAAAAAAGTAATTAATAATATTTTAGAATCTATGTTTTTTTTTCTCAGATAATCTTAAAATTTATTTGTTAACACCAAAATTTTAATAAAAAAAATTATGTTTTTTCATGCTTGTGCTATTAATCATTTAATGAGAGCATAAATATTTGACATTTTTTGTTGTTAAAATGCATTTCGTGTGTTTTTTGTATTCTCCTCAAAGATTTTTTGTATATAACACTGTTATAAGAAAAAAAACACTTTTCTTTTTATTTTCTTTAACCAAACCAAAAAAAAACTTGTATATAAGACCGGTAAATGATCCGTTATGGGTGAACCGTTTCAATACGCGCTGGTAAAATGACTAAATTTTCCAACAGTAAAAATTTCAAGTCGCTAAACATAAAACACCATGTATTCGGGTTGGTGAGTGTTTTGTTTGAAACGAACAATAAAGAGCACACGACAGGCATTAACATAACATTAAGAATACCAACAACACTAAAGAACATGCTGCAGCATGACAGGCTGTATTTCAAAAAGAACAAAAAAAAAAAAATAATAATAGCAGCTGACAATTTAATCAGCCAGCACACACTTTCAATTTCTTCTTCTTTTTTTACATTATACAACTCTGTAACCTAAAGTAAACAAACATTTTACGAGGGCACGAGCCACTCGTAAATTGTGTTAATTTGTGCTCTTTTATTTGTTCGGTTGTGTTAACGAATGTATACAAAAATTGAGAGTTAAATTGTACAAGGGCTTAAAATGTTATTATTCATAACATATGTTTGATACAACACTAATATAACAGTACTTGTTGGATATGAAAGTGTTTGAACTAACGGTATATTTTACATTTAAGGGTAAATATTAAATGTTTGTCGGCAATACTTTTTAAATTATTTTGCCGTACTAATGTTTTCACATTTGATCTTATTGCGGAACGTGTTTTATTTTTAATTCCCTTTCGGGAAATTTTGTAAAAACTACCACAGAACTTTTACTTTTATATGAAAACCTCTGTTACTTCGACATAATGTTGCCTTGGTAGCTGATATTAAGCTGGACCCAGCAAAAATGAAGCTGCCAAAGAAGCAATAAAAGCATCACTACTATGGCAAAGGCATCACTTCTTTTCTAATGGTTTCACCGATGAATTTAACATTAGCTTGTCATAGGATGGAAGTATTCAAATGTATCTACTAGCATTACTTATACTTTACTCTAAGGAAGCAATGATAATACAATGATTAGGTATTCTGATGCATGAGTGAAAAATGTTCATATACTTTGTGGTATTTAAGCTTTGATAAAAATTTAATTCATAAGAGTGCAGAAAAATAAGTTTAAAATAGCGAAATTTATGCATTGATATACAAATACTCTTTATTGAAAAAAATAAATAATTCTGCATTAGTGAAAAAACTATGTATTTTGAAACATGTTACAAAAATTTTAATGAATGTTTAGACAAATTTCAAAATATTTTTGTATAATTTAAAAACTAATTATACAATTTTGAAACATTTTGAGAAAATTTTATTTTTGAACAATTTGAAATAATGTTTGCACAATTTTAAAACATTTTTGGGCAATTTGAAATAATTTTTTCACAATTTTAAAATTATTTTGGTAAATACTGAATTAAAACTGGAAATAGTGTAGTGTTAAATAATATACAAAATGCAAAAATGCACAGATTGCATCGTCATAAATATAAAAGGCTGAAAAAATGCAAATGACAGGCCAGATAGTTTCAATAAAAGGTCAAAAAAATCTGTTTTTCTTGACTTTTCAAAACTTTTATAAAAATTGCAAAACTGCATAAATTCTAACCGTCATAAAATTTAATTTTATTTATTATTATACAAAAACCAAAATAAAAAAATGATTTAGTAAAAAAATTAAAAAAGTTCATCAGAACTATTTTCTCAATTTGAATAAATGCTTTAGATTCAAAATAAATATACAATATACTATAACTTAAGCTTTAGAAGTAATGAAGAGTGATTCTTTAAGATATGCATCGGGTTTATATTCAGATCACTGCATTTGAAATATGAACACATGAATTCCTTTGGATGTGCGTTAGAATAACACCAAAAAATTATAAAAGAATGTCAACTGAAGTTTAGGAAGCAATGAAAGAAGTTATAGTCACAGAATGACTACCATGTTTTTTTACTGGGGAGTGATATATTACAGAGCTAACCCATCTCAGGTAACAATCAAAGTCAGTCAAGATCAATCATACCATACACCACTCACGGTATTATTCCATAAAAGTTTTGGTCTTAAATTTTAATTGCTCGAAATGGACTTGTGTTCAAAAATGTTTGATAATTCTAATTCATGTTTAAAAATTACAATTTCTTTACAAAATTTAAATGTTTTGGTTCCAAATATGTTTATGAATAACTGGTTGACATGGGTAACGATCTCTGATCGTACGAGCTATAACATAATTCCATTCTGGGTGGACATTTTAAGGAGATCCAAGTGTCTAAGCATGGACTGATTGTCCCCAAAAAAGATCTGATCTGATTTCATTGAGCTCTGACTAGATCTTTTAAGTTTATGTTTTATTTAAACAAATCTAGATATATTTGGCACACTTTACATAATTTGATTCAATTTGGTCTAGATTTTTAATATATTATCGACAAAACAAAATCTTTAACTTAAAAAAAAATATAATATACCAGTCTAATAAAGATCGGCTCTGACCATATCCATATTAGGTCTGATTGTAGCAAACCTAGTCCAATTTTATTTGGATTTATAATAGTCTAACGATAAAACAAAAGATTTTAACTAAAATTATATCTATAAAATCATATTTTTATCTAACCGCTTAATTGGCTACGAACTTATACGAGATCTTGACAAATAGATTATGAAATTTGGCACATCTATTTAGATATGATCAGACCTGGCACAAGATACGATCCTATATGACCAAATCTGCTAATATGTGATCTTAAAATCAACTTAATTTTCTAGTCCCCTTTAGATATGAACATATGCGATAGTAGATCTGCAAAGAATATAATATTTTGATAATTCTCCTTGATGCCAAACATTTTTTTTCCAAAATGGACAAAGAAAATAGTTTTTGATATCATTTGAGTAATACAATTTAATTTTTTTTCGCTTGGAACAAAAATTTCCTGTGAGTTTTTATTTTTGGGGTTTGTTTTATGTCTGTTCTAATTAAATATATAAGAACTATGTGTGGAATGATGGAATTTTGAAAATCGATGCAAAATAGTTCTAAAAATATTTAAAAGTTTTTAACCAAAGAGGTTTTAATTAACTTTTAAACTAATTTATAACCCCCAAAATATCAACTTGTTCGGATATCTTGTGAAAAAAGAAACTTTCATTGAAATCAAGAAAAGGCTTGATAAGTATGGGTATTAAACCATCATCTTCAATGGTTAAAATGTGGTTTACTGAATTCCGTTGTGGTCGTACAAGCACAAGTGAAGCCGAACGTTTAAGTATCCCAAAAGAGATTGTAACATCAGAAATCGCTGTTAAAATCCATTGGAATGATTTTGGACGATTGGAAAATTAAAGGCTAAGCCTGCACGCATATCATATCTGTAAGGAATTTTGTTTCCATAGACTGAATAAAATGAAACGAAATGAATGGATACATCATATTTAACATCAATATTTATAGCCGCGATTTCATACTCTCGACCATAGGTGCAACCGTGTGACCACTTCAAATGTGAGGCAATAACCATAAACTTGTACTGTGTAACGTATATCTTCTGGTCCTGGCCGTGCTCAATATTTGAAAAGGGAAGTTATGATGCGTTGTATCGACCACCGCTGGAAAATAGTCGAAGTCAGAACCCACGAGGCAATGATGGCAATGGAATAGGATTTAGCCATCCCAAAGAGTAGTTGATTTAAACTCCTACCACTCCATTCGTCAAATTAATGGTTAAGAAGATTTAAAATTAAATATTTCTGAATCAATATATTTATTAAAATTACGTTATAAAATAATAAAAAAAATTAAAACTATAATAAAATTTATGATAATAGAAAATGGAAAATCTTCATATCCCTTCGAATAAAAACTAACGTATAAGTACTTATATGAAAAATAAATAAGCTTTAACAAAAATTTGTGGAAAAACGTAAAAAGAAATTTATCTGTAATATAATAATTTTAATTATTTTATAACATTTTTAATTCAGAAGGTTTCGAATTTAAAATATCATTTATTTATTAAATACAAAATAATTTAACAAATGTTTTTCTTTTTATGAGGGTATAATAGATAAAACTAATAAGTTTAACTATTGTATTTCTGTGAGTGTAAACGCGTGAAATTATGACTTTGAACAAATATTTTTCCATGTGGCGTGTTTAAATTGATCTTCTTTTTAGTCTATCAGATCTTAGCGGTTGAAATGAATACATAATACCCTGAAGGAAATGTTGATAGTGAAACTGTACTGATTCACTATTGACTTTGTCACGAGTACTACTGACTAATTATGCCCCAGACAACGGTCTCTGCTGTAGACATTTAACATGCGCTTGTCATTGCGAATCTATACAGCTATTGACTACTTGTAGATATTAAACCAGAGATTCACGAAAGATTCTAGTCTAAACTTTTGAAACTTTTTACTAGATTTCCGCACTAGGAAGGCAAATAAGTTTAAACAGGTGCATTTATTTTGAAAAATTAGATATTTTATTAATAAAATTTTTTATAAATTATAAATTGATGGTTTCTTCACAAGTCTTTTGTAATTGCTTTTGTCCATATATTTTATTCAAATTATATGTATATTTACCTTTTATTAAAAACTAATTGTTCACATGTATTTTCAAAAAAATTAAACAATAAAAAAGTCAAAAAGAAGTACATCTTTGCAGTTGCAAAGAAAGGAATGTAAAAAGTGTAGTAGACACTTTGTTGACAATGTCACCAAAAAAAAAAAAAAAATGTAAAAAGTGCACACGCTTTGTTGACTATTCACCACAAAATCACCCAAAATAGTCGACAAAAGTAGTGACTTGGAGACACTTGACCCCAGGCTTCCTAATGGGTATTTATTTTGGTTGTTCGGTGAAAAGTAAGATTTAAAATTAATAAAAGTAAGAGTATCATTCGTTAATTCTAAATGTATTATTAATGTGTAAATAATATGATTGGAGTTATTAGTAAAAGAGATGATTAAAATTCCATATTAAAAAAAAATATGTTTACTCCTTTCATCAGTAGAATGATTATGTGGGTGGCAATTCGTATGCCTCACGAAGTTAAAAAACATGCATCACTTGCTAATCGCTGTTCACTATTTAACACTCTTTAACGTCAGGTGTACATCAATAGAAACTTTCCGATGGATTGAACAAATGATCTATAACGACGTTTAAACTTAAAATATCGTAGCAATTTAATGCTGAGGTTTAAGTAAGGAGACAATTCTTTTCACAGCTACATTCGAAAAAGATGATGATACATATAAAATGACATATGTGTTTATATTAATCCAGGCGTGTCCAAAAGTTTCTTATTAAAGAGCAAACACCAATACATTTAAAGAATAACTAATTTTTATTCAATATTTTTTATTGCAAAAACCAATACATACAAAGAAAAAAGAAAAAAAAATATTTCGTATCATATGTTAAACAAAAAAAAAATCTACATTAATGATCGCTGTCGGCAATATTTATCAGCAAAGCATACGAAAGTGTTGTTGGTTTGCACTTGCGTGTATACATTGAAGAACGTCAAAAAAACTAATAAGGCAAAGTTGTTTGTGTATTTCGTATTGCTATTGCTGAGTGCTCTATGTATATTAAAACACACAGCCTATAGCTAAGCGCTTTTACAAATACAAATGAGCATCGAGCGCATAGGGCTTGGACACCCTTATATTAGTCCATAACTCGTCCAGATGATTCCGTTATAAGACCCCGTTGGTTTGCATTACCAACTGCTTTGCACCAACAAATTCAATTCTACTCCAACCACAAACTATTCCTTGAAGAATGTCCTTAATTTTCGGTTCAGAAACTTTTGGAGTATATATTAAAATCATATCCTTTTCTTTTTCTCTATACAATATATTTCCAGGGGTCTTAAAAACATCGTACCCACACTACTTCATCATGAATATTATACAGATCTAAGCCGGATATACTTGCATATCCTATTTCCAAACCGGAAGAAATGACTCGGCGGTATGAGATTTGGGTCGAATGAAGAGGTCATTACTAAAACAGTTTTTAATACCTTGAAAATAAATATAATTTAAAACAATATTGTAAACACGATGGACTATATGAATCGAGCAAAATGTATTAAGAAATAAAACTCTTTTTTGCCGAAAAATATCCTTTATTCAAAAAGTCACTGATTTATTAAACCGCCTTTTTATAGCATATCCAAATTTCATCAAAATCTGAAAAAATCCATAAGAGAGAAATCCATAAGAGACTTCTACCTTTTGGTAGGGTTATATTCGAATTCTTTGATTTATAAAAAAAATAATGGTTCAAATGCATGGATAAGTGTTATTACAAGTGGTATTCTTACATGCATCTTATTCTCGATTTCAAAGATTCTATTTTTTCACAATTTATTAGGAATAATATTTGTAATTACTCGATTTTATTAGTAACTTATTTATCACGTTATTCTTGCAATTGATGTATAACAATGGATGTTTATTAATTCATAAATATTAACGATATGAATTACTTTATTACAGCTATAAAATTTAGCTAATTGGGTCAAACGAGTAATTGCCATAATAAAACTCCTATAAAGATGTCTCTATAAAATCCATATCCTTTGTAAGAAACGCCTAAGGAGTAAATAAATTAATTAAAATGCGCTGTCAGTTAGACTTCACTTACAGAAATGACTACTAATTAAACTAATAATACATATATTTGAACACACAATTATTAAATATTATACATACTACCACTCATCAAATGCTTCCTCAAAACATTGATGTACTACGGATACGTATAATTGTGTGCATGTAATAGAAGTCAGCGCCATCTTTTAACAAACTGTAAAACCACTTATATGTAAACACACGACTTTCGATAAGTTTCATATCAAACAAGTTTGAGGTTCGTTTGGCAAAAGTTGTATTCAAACTATTATATTTATTAACAGTAAACTTAACTTAGCACTGTATAATTCTGAAAATGTATACGCATTTGTATAGCAATGCATAATTACATACACCTTGGTTTCACAACCAATTCAAAAAGATAATGTTATTACCAAAAACAATAAATTGTGAGAGATACATTTTGATATTGTTGTATACCTAATTAAAGACCTAGAAAAACAAGAAGACAATAAAAGACCAAAAAGGACAGTGACCTAAAAATTACACACAGGATACAAAATTTATTAGATTACCAAAAATTGTTATACACTTTTTTTTGGTTTAAAGAAATAATTCGATTCTGTTAAATGTTATCATATGAGGTGATTCTAGGAAATCATTATCTGCATCAAAGCAACCCGTCATTCTCTCAATCATTTATCACTTGCTTAATCACAATCTTGTTAATATCGAAATTTTCTACATAAACTTAAATATCTTTTTCGTTTTGTTAACAAATTAAATAATATTAAGGGATTATATTTCAAAACGTAAAAATTGTTCAAAAATTCTTAAAACTTAATTTGATAACGTATTTTTTACTACACTATTCGCTATCTACTCTGAAATTTTAAGTGTTTTTAACACTTGAGACATGGAAAATCCTTTTTTGTAACTATTTATCCTTAAGATATGAAAATAAAAACCACTTGAATTTAATATCAATTCTTTACAAAAACAAAAAAAAAAAAAAAAAAGAAAATCTTTAAAGCCCACACATTGGAAAACAATTTGAAAAGCAAAATCAAAGTCGTGTGAACCCAGCCGCCTTAATTCTACACTAACATACAATATAAAATATGGTACTTGCTAGGGAAGTATACCTGCGTTGGAGAACTTTATTTGTTCTTAAATGTGACATTTTCATCAATAAATTGTATTACATTGTCTTGTCATATAAAGGAAGAATTCCATAGATTGTCAAAATGTTTCGACTGTAAAAATGTTTCGACTGTAATTAAAGGCTTTGCTTGGGTATTCAAAATATACTGTTCCAACAGAAATTGTTGATCACCCGAGCCGCGGCTTGGGGGTCTTATCCAGTAGCCATATTTTGATTAGGTCCTGGGTATTATGTATATAAGATTTTTAGAAGGAACAATTCGACTGTGGAAACCGAAATTTTTCCAAGTGAACTGATTCGGTTTGCTTCAACCTCGCAAATTCGGTTGTCAAAGCTGAAATCGGTTGATGCAACCAAGTTAGGGGGTTATGGCAACGGAATTCGGTTGTGGCAACGGAATTCGGTGGTGACAACTTTATTGTCGTCTCAATAACATTCAAAATGTTGTCGCTTTAACTGTCATTTGATTGGCATGAAGTTTAATCAGCTTTTGGGATGTAATTGTATCAATTACATAATTTATTAGATTTAAATCAAAACGACACATGTACTGCTACCAGCATAGGTCCTTTGTGATGCCCACAGTTTGCCTACTGATTGCAGGTAACAATGAAGCAAATTATCCCGTTAGTCAATATATTCCAAATATCGAAAGGCGCAATGTTCTTCTGACCTACAAAGAGAAAAATTTGGTTAATTTCCAACTTCAATCGGTTGGTTCAAGTGAATATTGGTTTCTACAACAAAATTATCTTTATTCAACTGAATTTTGGTTGCAAAATCTAATCAGCATTCACATTTGAATTTGATTGTCATAACCGGATTTTTTGGTTGTTTCAACCAAAATACATTTTTCATTTTTTTTGTTACTTTATTTTTTGAGGTTATGGTATAAAGTGAGGTATTCCGTTAGTCTTCTGAAATCTTTTCTGTCAGCTAAAAAGCGTGGGCTTGATCTCCAACTGGATAGAAAAATAAATAAATCTTTTGGGAAGGTGTTTGCCAAGAAATTTTCCCAATATCTGTATAGAAAATTTAGGCACCCTGCACAGCCTAAGTCTGTCCCTAGAATATCTCATTTGTAGTCCAATGAAAGGTTTGGGAGCGTTGAAGGGTTGGCCTTACCAAGTAGATTTATAGTCTGTATGCACTAAATGTTGATTCCAGATAACAACTCATATGTCAGCATCACCTGGCTGTCAAAAAGAGTGCAGATGTAATAACATATCTACCAATGTCTCTCCAGCGAAACTCCTTTACATCGACAAATGGCAAAAATTTTCCGTCTGAAAAATGGAGGGGTCTTTGACCATGAATGGAAAATGCTGGAATACTAGACAAAAGACATTCGCACTGGTGATCATACTTCCCTATTTTGAAGCATAAATAAACCATACCTAAGCCCCAGAATGGGTTGGTCCATTTTAATGGGTGATTTTATAAGATATTTCGGATTTGATTTAAAAAACACATAAAATTTAGAGTAATATATGAAATCTTTATTTGAGTCGATAGAACGGTGTGTATTTAATTCAATGTATTTGATGATTTCATGCGAATGTTGACCGCGGCTGCTTCTCAAATAGTTTTTACGCTGGGTCCAATTTTAGCATACTCTCTCCAACATATCGGCCGGTATCTCACGAAGCCGCATGTATCGTTTATGTTTTTAGTGTCGTCAAATCGAATTTAAACGCGCCGTTTTTATGTCCAGTATTCATAAAATAATAATTACAATAAATCAATTAATAAAAAAATAAACAAAAAACTTAAAGGGGCAAAGGGCTTTTATGTCTCTATTTGTCTGTGTTATTGTTGCTATATTTTTTCCCTTCCCTTTCCTCTCCCTTTTTTAATTTTTTTCTCTATTTTGCATGGTACAACCGCCTTGTATTCTTTTTGTTGTTGGGCCAATTAGTGATGAAGGCATAGCACTGATCACTGAGTAACCAATTCAGCAACAAAGTGTGTACCCGGTACCCGGCATATTGTCTGTACTCTTCAACACTACTCCCTCTTCCCTCCCTCTCATAACATATTTTCCTAATTCTAACACAATGCACTGCATTAGTAGGGGACATCCCCTGAGTGTTAGTCTAACGTTAAAAAAAAAAATAATGGCTTCCAGTGCGTCAACCATTGCGGGCTAGTGCCTATAGACATGAGCCTTAACATAGCCCCACAAAAAATAATTTAACGACGTTACGTCGCACGTTCTAGACGGCCAATTGAAGAAGAGCCGCGAATAACGTTGTAAGCGACAAAATTTAAATTGTTAAGAAATCGAAAAAAATGTTTTAGAACTTAGATGTATCCCACTGACACTTCTTTAGATTGCATTTTGATAACAATTTTTACAAAACAGGTTTTGTAAAAAGTGTCGCTTAAAACGTTATTCGCGGCTCTGCTTCAATTTACCGGCCCCAAACGTGAAATAAACTGTTCACCGAACTCGCCTCTCAATCGGGCCATTGTTTTGCGTGCTGTGTGGTCTTGTTGAAACTACATGTCAGCCAAGTCCAGCTCTTCTATTTTTCGGGATGCATTGGTAAATCTGTTTGTTGACGTACCCATTGAGCCAAAAATTAGCTTCATCGTTAAAGACAATTTTTCGATGGAAACACATTTTTCACACAGCACGAATTTGTATAATGTAATTCAATAATCTGGAAGCGTTGTTCGTTTGTAAGTCGATTCATGGTTAAATTATAGTCCAAACTGAACATGTTTGACAGTAACATGTTACACGAAAACAGCTGAGCTGCCAAAAACAGTGTTGCCAAAATGAAAGTTGCTAAAAAGTCACCCGATATATCAAATAACATACTATCAAATTAATTGACGAAAATCTATTACGGTAACATTTTACTCGTGACCCTTGAGATCAAATCATCCATGAAGATGTAAGCGATCTTCATAAGTCTCCTGAAGTCGCCACTCCCTATGTTACCTAATTCCGATACTGGCATCCTCCATCACCAATAATAGAACGTTGGAAGCAACCATTTATTTAGTGATAATATTTGAAATTTGGTACAATCTATCAAATTTATTAAAAAATTGTCTATATTTAAAAGTGGTTACAATAAGTACGGTTATTTTGATCAAATACATTATTTAATTAGGGTTTCATTAAAGGCAACCGAATTGTGGATTGTGTTGATAATATACGTCACTAATGATTGGTATTGATAAACAAATTTTATACTAATATTTCTTTTCCTAACAAATTGTTTAAATTCAAAATTAGCCATCAAAATTTATAGGTATTTGTGGTTTAGTAGGTACAGAGGTAGTTCAGTACTCCGAATTTCCGAGTTCAAATCCCGGAAAAGGCAAACATTTAAAAATTATTTTTCTAATTAAAATAAAATATTCAAAAGTTTAAATGGCAAATATATCAAAGAAAATTAAAATTAGTTTTTGTGCAGTAAGCAAAAGTGTGAACTATGAATCTGATTGCCCAGGTTTGATACCGGAAAAATCTAAAAATAAAATTTTTCTTAAAATAAAATTTTGTGGAAGATAATAATATTTATGTGGAATATAAATAATAAATTGTACAACTAAAAATTGGCTTTCACAACTAAAAATATAATTTTATGTGAAGACAGTTGTCGTAACCGCCAGAATTCGATTGGCAACAAATTCGGTGGTCACAACTGATACTGTTTTCTGGGTGTATGATCTTCCAAACAACCTGTGTATGTCCTCACTTTTTGAACAATTTGTCAAGTTAAATGGTTTTATGAACCAATTACAAAAATTTTCCTGTATGATCTTAAACCTGACAAATTTTAAATGAAAAATATAAACTTACATTTCAACAATTCATACCAAAGGAACATACCAAACATACAGGTACCTAATATCTAATATCTTTCTTTTTCAACAACACTTTATTTAAAGTTTATTTGGAATTTAGTTACTTATATCTTAAGTTACAGTTCCTTGTTGTACTTTTCGTTATCATTCTTCCCTTTGTTTTAAACAAGACTGAAAAACCACTTAAAATAAACAATAACATAAAGTACTTAAGTCTGTAATAGGAATCTCTGTTTTGGCACCTAAATATGGATTAGTGTGGTGTTAAATTTACCGTAAAACTATTTTATGACATTACGTTATTCCTCCCTCCTATTGTCTTCCTTCACCATTACAACTAATATCTTATTGTTTGTTTGTATCTTTAACATGCTCTTGTCATAAAATTGTATCATATTCTTATGTGTTTAAAGATTTTCAAATTGTTTATACGAGTAAAAGTAAGAGTACAAGTAGAATAGCAGCGTAGTGCTATTGAAAACATATGTACATACATACATACTCATCATAAGTAATTGCTGGAAATCTTAAATAATCCTAATGTTTTGATAGTTTATTTGTTAAACCATCAATACGATGGTATTTGAGGTTATGTTGTTTATGAAAAATATATGAATGACAATTACACTAAATGAAAGAGTAGGGGTTTTAAATAAACAAAAATATGTATGTATGTATGCTATGGTATTTTTCGATACAAGAAATTTATAGAGTGATATTTATTTGTAAGATGTTAGATACATTATAAATGTGCTTAAAATGGATTATATTGAATATATAACCTTTTGTAAACGATTTGACAGATTGTTCTTACAAATCATAACTTGAGAAAGATTTAATAAACAAAAGATTTTTTAAGGATTTTCATTCGGAAAAATACATTAAAAATTATGTTCGTATTATGTGTTAAAGATAAATTTAATGGTTTAAGAGATTTAAAAGAATAATATAAATATATTTACTTAAACATTTTGGATTACAATGTAAAAGTTTTACGCATGATTTGGAAATTGTAATAGGTTTAGAAAGAATAATAACTTGTCGAAGTGAATCGGCTTCAAAAGCATTGTTTTACTCACTGAGAAAACCCCACAGGGATTTCTTTTAGGAAAAGAATCGAATCTTTATAAAATGTATGCCATTGGAATTCTCAGAGTCTGAGCATCTTGAATATAAAGTCATTACATTTCAGGTAGTCTGAGGTGATAAAATTATAATTTCAAAAAGAAAAAATTCGACTTTATCGATTAACCAAAGGAGCAGTTCGAGCTTTCAAAAAACATATTTTGGAAATTGAACATTAAAGAGTTTAAAAAAAAATCTTGTTTTTTATTAGTACGATCAATGTTTAATCACTATTTTATTCTCCTAAATATTTGCTTAAAGCAAAAAATATATTTCTGAAGATACGAGAGCAGATCAATATGTCCGTGACTTTTCGAACTTCCCTCGTAGTTATTTGAAATGCAACACTGCTCCCATCAAGTACCAAGTTTTAATAGACTACTGCCAAATGTTGAGCAAGTTCCGTATTTTACTTTACGTTTAACAGCAGGATTTTGCTTCTCTTTCCAAAAAAAAAAGTAATTTATGGTCGCCATATTCGATACTCTATTCAAAACTTCTTAATTATAATTACATTGTTAGTGATCAAAATTCTTATATAAACGACTGTATTAAATCTAATTTCCTAGAAATCAATAATCTAAAGGGTGTCCCAAGAAGAACACAATTTTTAAATCTGGCAACATTCGAAGTGTCATTGTTTGACATTTGAACAATTGTTATTGTTTGCTAGTAGAACGTACGAGGTTAGTAAGAATGAAGTGCTACACGAATGAACAACGCATTCTCTTTGTGAAATTGTTTTACCAAAATGGTGAAAGTTTTGCGGCTACAGTTCGCAAATTGCGAACAATTTGGGGTCACAATAATGCTCCAAAAGAGTCAACTGTAAAGAGATTAATGGATAAATTTGCCGAAACTGGGTCTGTTAGTGATGTAAAGACAACAACGCGCCATCGACCAGGTCGATCGACCGAAAATGTCGCAGCTGTACGTGATGATGTCGCTCAAACTCCATCCACCTCAATTCGACACCGAGCTCAGCAAATTGGTGTCTCCAAATCCACTTTGCAGCGAATTTTGGCGAAAGATTTGCATCTTCATGCATACAAAGTTCAATTGACTCAGGAACTGAAGCCAGCTGACCATGGACAGCGAAGGGAGTTCGTTAATTGGGTATTGGAGAGACAACATGAAAATACTGATTTTGCCGATAAAATCATTTTCAGTGACGAGGCCCATTTTCATCTTGATGGCTTCGTCAATAGGCAGAATTGTCGCATTTGGGGTGAGGAAAATCCTCGAGTGATTCACGAGAAGCAAATGCATCCTCAACGTGTCACTGTGTGGTGTGGTTTTTGGGCTGGAGGAATCATTGGACCTTTTTTTATGAAAATGAGGCAGGTCAAGCGCAAACAGTCAATGGTGTTCGGTATCGTGAAATGATAACCAGTTTTTTCTTGAAGAAATGAATGTGGAGGGCATGTGGTTCCAACAAGACGGCGCCACATGTCATACAGCCAGAGAAACAATTCAATTGCTGCATCAGTCATTTCCCGGTCGTGTTATTTCGCGTTTCGGAGATCAGAATTGGCCGCCTAGATCGTGCGATTTAACACCATTATATTTTTTTCTTTGGGGTTTTTTGAAGTCGATGGTTTACGCGAATAAGCCGACGACGACTCAAGCCTTAAAAGAGGAAATTGGACGCTGCATTAATGAAATACCGCAGCATTCATGCAAAACGGTCATTGAAAATTTCATTAAAAGATCGCGTGCATGCCAGCAAAGCCGCGGCGGCCATCTGCACGATATATTGTTCCATACATAACCTCATTCTGTCTACTTTACGATATAATAAAGTTTCACGATTTTTTTTTAAATATCTGTGTTTTATTTAAAAATTGCGTTCTTCTTGGGACACCCTTTATTTGCATCATATAGGGTCCGCCAAATAACTTTTTTTTTGCAAATGCTATAAAAAAAAACTACTGAATACTTTCTCAAATAATGGAAAATAATTTCATTCAAATTGCTGCCTCGGCTGGCCGTTACAGTCAATGGCGATCGTTATCGGGCCATGTTGAACGAATTTTTGTTCACAAAAATTGAAGAGGAGGATATTGGCAACATTTTGTTTAAACAGGACGGCGCTACGTGCCGCACAGCCGAAGCTACACTCGATGTTTTGCGCCCTGTTTTTGGCCACCTGTCGTTTGGCCACCTCGGAGCTGCGATTTGACACCGTTGGACTATTATTTGTTGAGCGCCGTCAAAGATAAGTGTTACACGCCGACAAGCCAGAGATTGACGCTTTAAAGGAAAATATTCGTGAAGCCATTGGTGAAATACAGCTGCACACAATCGATAATGTGCTTAAAAATTGGACCGATCGTGTAGGCTACTGCATGGCCAGCCGAGGCAGCCATTTGAATGAAATTATTATCCATTAACCGGAAGGATTGTACTTTCAAATAAAAAAAGAAATTTGAGAAAATATTCAGTAGTTTTTTTTATAGTATTTTCAAAAAAAAAAAAAGTTATTTGGCGAACCCTATATTAGATTCGCCATTGTCCATGTTTAAACCTTTCATGTAATTATAATTTTTTATTTTTACTTTCAGATTTTTAATCAGTGATCCAAAGTCATTAACAAAGGTGTCTTTTAGATGAAAAGTATTACTTATTTAAAATTCACGTCCGCCATTTTTGATCCGCTATTTTATATTTCTTAGTTCTGATCTAATGTTTGCAATTAACAGCCTTTAAAATTTAATGTGTAATAATTTTCTTTTCTCCTTCGACCAAAAATATCTGTAGGATTAGCTACTTTTTGTTTAATTTTTCTATGGATTCGACTTACTTTAGGGTCCACCCTAAAATGTTCAAATATTTTTTAAAGGACCCCAATTGTTTTTGAACACAATATTTATAACATTTTGTTTAATTAAAATCTGGAAACAGATATTTTTCTGTCATATTTGGAAAATTTTTAAAGACTTTTAATTTAAAGCCAAAGTTATACACCTGTTGATGGGTCACAACTTCGGTATTTATCCATAGATTTTTTTAAAAAATGCATAGTTTTATTCATACGGATGTTTTCTATCCTCTGAGAAACTACTGTCACTATTCTATTCAATAAGACTGCTAATTCCTAATTTAAGTTAAACTATTTCCAAAATATATATATAAAAAACACTGAAAACTTTATATGCCTAAATATAATGCTTCAACTACCAATAAGGGTGTTTATTGGGTTACCTTTTGTCCTTATTCGCTTGGACGTTATATCTGTTATAGATCTTTGTTGGTCTTTCTCAATATTTGTTTAGTTTGAATGCTTATCTTTGATCAAATATCTTGATTCATCAACAACAAAAATTTTTTCCAATTGGATTCATTTCTCTCAAATTTCTTAGTAATTAATGATATTGATCTCTTTTAGTTAATATAAAATAACAGCTGTTAGAATTTTATTGCTTAATTATATTGTTTATTGTTTTTTGTTCCTTTATTAACGGATGATATAAAATTTAATACATAATTTAAAAAAAAATAAAAAATTCGAAAGAACTAAAGTGTATAAAGTAGATACTAAAACAAACTCTTATTCATACCTTATTAAACTTGTTATTTTACCGGTCATCTAATAAAACCTGTAAATAATATTAGCTACTGGTACAAGCAGCAGCTACAAGGAATGCACAACACAGCTAGTCAACTACCAAAATTAAAGGACACTAAAAACAAACATATGTGACATAATATCAGGGAACCAAAGAACAGTAGAGTAACACAATAACAACAACAACTGTTTATGAACACAAAGGTATTGAATTTGTGTTTTCCGTTTTAGTAAGTTTGTTTTTTTTCCAAAAAGGATGCCAGGATACTCCAGATGATAATATTTATACTCTTACTACTAAATATTGTTTGGTTTAGTTGGTCAGTTGTCTGGGTCTTGTAGTAGTTGTAGTTTTTTTTTTGTTGATTATCCTTTGGTTTTTTTTTTTTTGTCAAATAAAACGAGCAAAAATACTAAATTCGGCTGTGCAGAATCTTTGAATACCCTCCACCGCTAAAACTAAAACAAAAAAAAATAACTTTTTAGATGCTAAAATTGTTAGCTAAAAACACGTCGCAACATATACAAACTTTTGGGTCTGGTACTTTTTTTGAAATCAAAAACACAAGTTACAAAACTTATTGCCTTAGCTTCCATGTAGTGTGTAAAACTACATAGAGAAAACAGATTCATCGTTCAGTTAGTAAGAACTTCAGTTGCCACAAAAAATCTGTTTTCTCTATGTACTTTCAAACCCACAAATCCCTTAATATCTTCGATATTTTCCCTGATAAAGAAGTTTTTATTTAACTTTTTAGGCACAAAATGTACTATGGTATTAACCGTACCCAGCAAAAAAAAAGGGACAAAAGAAGAGAAAAAGAAGCAGTGATTTTGATTCCCGTGTTGTGAAAATTTGGATCGGAACCAATGATTTTTACATAGGGGTGTCATAGGGTGGAAGTTTTCTTTTATGATCCTTTTTCATAGCATCTAAAGCCCTTCTTATGGTTTAGTGAAAAATGAAATCTTTTGTTCTTCGCAAATAAATTTTGCATTTATAATTTAGATTTCTACAGGACATCAGTAATCGGGCCTTAGCCTCATTTTCACAATCTCCCGTTAGCTTCTACCTGGGAATTTAACTGACACATTTGTTGTTGTTTCCTATATAAAGTTTGAATTTTACTGTTCGTTAAATTTTAGACGGAAATTCAGCAATTGGGCAATTTATCACTATTCGAAATTCTTGTAATTTTTACTACAATAAATTTTTTACTTTTTGTAGCGTCATAGATTTGAAAAGTGTTAAATTTCTTTATAAATCAAATTTTTTATAAGTTGTGAAAAACAACTGCCTTAGACGAGAAAAATCAGAACTAAACTATACTTTAGAATCAATGAAAAATTAATTCCTTAAGAATCACTTCCATTTATTTTTGCTGGGTATCATCCCAAAAAAGATTATTTTCTATAAAATAACATTTAAAAAAAGTTATATCATAAAATTTTTCAAAAATAAACAAAAAATTAAAAAGGGTAAATTTGTTAATAGTGCCAAATGAGTACCATAGTACTTTTAAGGCTTTAAAAGTACCATAAAAAGTAGTTAGGAACAAACTTTATCATCCCTGACCTCTACAATGTTTTTGATACAAATAATATAAGGAATAAAAGTGAAAACAGATTCATTGTGACAACCGATTTTCTTCCCAACCGAATTGTTTGGTTTGAGTCACCGATTTATTTGTTTGTGGCGACCGAAATAAGGTTAATACAATAAAATTTTGGATGAACCAATATATTTCAATCGTATCTGGAATACATATGGTTGCGACAACTGAATAATTCAGTTGCCGCAACCAAACTATTCAGTTGGCAATAAATTCGGTTGTCATAATGAATCTATTTTCTCTGTGTGGAAGTGAAAAATAGTTTGAGGTGAAAAACTTTTTTGTAAGTAAAAACAATTTTTGTGGTGTAAAAAAACGTTTGAGGCGAAAAAAATTTTGAGGTGAAAAAAATTTTAGTGGTGAAAAAAATTTGAGTTGAATATGGAATATCATTCACTTTTAAGGGACTGGTGAAAAAATATTAAAAATCACTATATTTAACTGTCGCTACTATGGAGTTACTGAAATACACAAATTTGTATGGAAAGTTTAGAGGTACCTTCACATTTTCATTCACAACCGATTGGACAAATTTTGCTCATTTTCAATACCAAATTTTTGGGAGGATGTCCATTAACATAGGTAAAAATAAGCGACCCGGCTTGCGTCGTGGCGCCCGAAATCTCCATTTCAACTGAGGGACGGACAGAAAAACCGACATCGCTAGATCGGCTGAAAGTTATATAACGATCTCGAATATATGTATATATAGTTTATGGGGTCTTAGACTTATATTACAACACGTTACACACGGAATAACAAACTTATAAATACCCTCACGATATTTGGTGGACGATATAGAAATATAAATATATACTGGTTTGTACAACACCAAAGGTTTCATATGGTTTCTATAAAACTTGACTTTTAAATGAACAACAATTTTACTTTTTTATTATTTGGTATTATTTTTGGGCAAAGGTAAATGTGACCAACTTTATGTTAGGCATATTGGAATAAGAGAAGGGAAATTGGTAATATTTTGTCATATTTATTTACATTTTTTTCTTTTAATTTTAAAATTTGTGAGCTTTAAAACTCCTTTTTTTCTATTTGTTCTCTTAAAGTGCTTCTTTACTGTTAAAAAAGATTTTTTCTACATATACTTTTTAATCTTTTTTAAAATATCCCATTCTTATAAAATAACATTCTTATAAAATATTTATATAGAACAATTTAAAGTTATATTAAATGTAATATATATGACAAAATAGAATTTGATCTGAAAAACTAAAACATCTGAAGAAAGACACAAATGTTACGATTTTTATAAAAATTTGCAATAAAAATTAAACGTCTGTTTTAATATAGAAAAAATATTGAATGTCGTGTTTTGAGAAAACAAAATTGTGTATAAATTAAATTCCATAAAAACGTGATTTATCAAATTATTTTAAATACAAGATCCTACACATCTAACTACATTGTATATCATTGTATTAGATCCCTTCTAATCTGGTGTAATTAGATACAAGTTTATCAGAATTTTTTCCTCATTCAATTATATCAAATTAGTTATTATTATTATATTTTTTATTCCTATTATATTTTATTTATATTAATCGTATAAATACAAATTATATCGTAATACCCTAACCAAGCAATAGCAACAAAGTCCATCGGCTCGTTGTAACGAAAACAGACAAGAGCCTCTGGTGGGAATTGAACCCACGACCCCCGCACTGATAAGCTAGCACGCTACCAACTAGACTAGCGGGGCGCTCATATTATTATTATTATTATATATATATATTTATCTTATTGATTTGTACAAACAATCTAAGAGCGGCTGTGTTTTACTAATGCTTGCCCAACTTAAATAAAGTATTCTGTCATATTGACAAAATTTTCATACTAATACGATGATTCGTGAAAAATCCATTACCTGATACCTTTGTCTTCTTTGGCAAATAATTGATAGCATATAAACAAATAAAGTTTTTTTTAGCACAAATTATACGAGTAAAAATTTAAGAAAATGTACAAAAGTATTATTGGTTAATATTATGACAATTACTTGTCTGTCTTCTGTGTATGTATAGAACTCATGTCCGTATGATCCTCCAAGGTGGGGTACTTATTACATAATTTTTTTTTAATTCTCGAAGTTTTTTGTTTCTTATCCGATTTTCTTAAAACTAACATTAGATTAGAGATTATATAACACATTTGCGGGGTATTTCTTATAGTTTGTTGGATATTCCCATTTGAATATGTGAAATTCCATGTTTGGTTCGACCTACATGGGTCCAGTTTTTCGCGAATATCTAAACCAAATTAATGCCACAGTTTAAACATGTATCGTATTATTTCAACCAAAAAAAAATCGCAATCAAATAAAAATTAGTGCTATATCTTGATCCACTCAATTTTAAACATTCGCTTAAGTGGTTATATACAGTTAAGATTTTCAACAAAATCTACTTTTATACTGTAATGTACACAGAAATGTAGAAATTTAAAAACTAAAATAAAATTTTTGATATTTTTCATCAAAAAACACCAACAGTCTTTTATCTCCAGATAAATACTCTTCTTAAAGGTATTTGTGTTACCAAAAACTTTCATTTGTATATAATTTCCCCCTAGCTGCTTCTAAAGTTGCGACAGTTATAAAACAAATATTAACTATCCTAAATTTGGACGCCTCTTATTAGGTAAGAGGTTGTAGATACTACAACATGTACTTTTACTTTATTGTTTTAATCCTTTTAATCCCCGCATTAAATAAGGGCATGGCAGCAAACAATTGAAAATCCCATTTTTGGAAACTTATATTTTATTTTTTGTGAGTTTTTGATTCGCCTACAGAAAATCTTAAAATTCTTACATCAATTTCCCATTTTTAACTTCAAAACCTATTTAAGTCAAAAATATGCATAAAATTTCAATATCCAGAAAAATGGCAATTTTTACCATCTTATTAGAATTTGTAAATTTTTTGTTTTGCAGGTAATTTTCTTTCCACAGATTGGATTGTTGATAACTCTTTACCAGGAAAACTTTAGAAGTTACCCCTTATTCTTATTATTTCCTACAGAGACTCCTACAGGGCACGTAAAAAGAATTGTTCTTCATTAGTTAGTTAAAAAATTTGTAAACGGTTTTCAATCGCAATTTACTATTTTTGTTCTGATTTTTAGTTAAAAAAATGATTGTTTAGTAAATTTTTTTACAGAATATTTACAAATTTTTGTTGCTAATTTCAGAAATCATTTTACAAATTTTTGAAAAAGAAATAACTAATATTAAAAAAGGAGTTATTGAACGAAATGTTATTTCTAACAATTAAAATTTATACATACAAACTTTAATTGCCTTAAAATCTTACATATGTTAAAAAAGGGATCGGAAATGAAGAAACTTATCACAACCGACTCATGTCCAAAAATAGGACATCCACTTAACATAGAACCAAAAACTTTTTTAGTTCTAAAAATTAGCCCTTAATTATCTAACTAGAATTGAATTTAGTTTTAACTAAAATTAAAGTTAGTTCTAATTGGAATTGAATTAATGCTAATTGGAATTGAATCAATGCTTATTGGAATTGAATCAATGCTAATTGGAATTGAATCAAATAATTCTTATTGGAATTTTATTAATTCAGTTGGCAATTTATTAATTGGAATTAGTTGGAATTTAATTAATTATAGTTGAAACTTTATTAATTCTAGTTTTATTTTAATTTAATTCCGATTGGAATTAAATTGGAATTCAATTGGAATTGAATTCAAATAAAAACAAAATCATAAATTCGTTTATATTTTTACTATTTGTTAGTTCTTGATTTTTTTTCGTTTAATTTTGTCTAAAATATTATAAAAAAAATAAAAAATGAAAATAAAATTACAAAAAAATTTTTAATTTATATATTCGAATTCGTAAGGAAATTTTAAAAGAAATTAGCAGTTTTAAAGTGTTTGTTACACTTTAAAAATAATTGCGTTAATTTGGTTATTTTAATAATATATAATAAAATCTTGTTATATTTTACAATTCATTGAGTTTACAGCAATTTACTAAAATTTAGTAGCACTAACTAATTTTTTATACTAATTTGGTTTTACTAATATTAATAATATTTGGAAATTTTTTTTGCTGATCTTAACAAACCGATTTTAAATTTCACTATGCAAACGGTTTACTTAAATTTAGTAGCGGCTACTAATTTTTTCTACTTATTTCGTTCTACTACATGTCAGCAGACATGTGCTACTAAGGTTAGCAAAAAATACCACTGGGGTCAAATTAGCAAAATTTTCCATTGCCATTGCATACTTTTTTTTGGAGAGTGTATTTTTATTTTTCTGTGTAAAGTAAACAAAATACCTTTTGCAGATTTATTTCAAAATTCAGTTTAAAAATTGTTTTCACCACTTAATTTTCACCACAAAACTAGTTTTTCACCCCAAATGATATTTTCAACAAAAAAAAATTTTCCACATTAAAATTATTATTAATATATTTTTTTTGACAAAACTTTTTATAAGCACAAAGTTGTTGATGGGACCTGAATTATTTTGTCGCAACTGAAAATTTATTATATTATCCTTAACACCCGATTCACTACATATTATATATCTAGAAATAGGATGATACAATTTTTATATAGGTAAAAAAATAAATTGCTGCCTACATTAAAGTTCCTCCAAGACTCGGTCGGTCATATTATGTCACATTATGGTCTGCCTGTCTGGTTTGTCTGCCAAAGGAAGACATCTGTATGTAGATGATGGGTTATAGTTTATGTTTGGTTGGCATATAAGTATGTTTATGTTTAAATGTTGTTGTATGTTTTTTGTCATGTTGCTGACTTCAGTTTATACCCGTTTGTTTGTAGTTACTCATTTCTTTTCAATTACGAAGTTGTTGTTGTTGTTGTTTTTTTTTTTTGCCATACTTAGTATAAAATAAATCCATTTCTCTAGAGGCTTATGGTAAAATAAAAAGCTTGTGAATGAGTCCCTTATGTAGAGTTTTTATGTTTTAAAATAATTTCAGCTTTTTCGTTAATTTTGTTTTCTTCCGTTTGGTTGTTGTATTTTTTTTGTTTGTTGTTTTTGGTTCATACTTAAAGTATGTATGTGGCGCTAACAGGAATATTATAATGGTGTGGTAATCTTTAAGCTGTTTTATACAAGAACGACATTTAAACTGTAGTATGTAGTACTCTGTATTTTGTCAGTCATTAAAAACAGCACAGTGAGAGAGAGAAAAAAAAAACCAGTAGCAACAGTTGTTAATGACTCCTTTTCCTTCGTTGGTGATATATATTTTTTTGCGTACGCTTTTAATTTAAAATCACCAGAATGTATGAGTAACAGACTCGTATGTATGATGAGATTGTAGGATTAAGAAAAGGAATGAAAATTGAATATAATTCATTATTGGGGACTTGCAGCTTATATGTATACCAAAATTCATAAAGTATTAAGTTGAACTTGCAATAAGTATTAAATTCCAATGCATTGATGTAGGACAAGTTGGTATGCATCTTTGTATGGAAAATTAAAATGTATAATATGCTCGAGTTTATGTCGAGACATTGAAGTATGACTAAGTGTATGTTAGAGGGGACCAGAATCAGCAAAATGCTGCATATTTAAACATTTAATTTTTAAAATCTCTCAATAGGCTCATATCAATTTTGCATTACACTTAAATATACAAAAAATATACACTCTAAAAAATGTTTGTAAAATTACTACTATAAAATGGTTAAAGTTTTATGTAATATTACGAGAATTCGGTAAATATAAACACCAAATGCGTAAAACTTTTTTGCACACACTTTGATATACAATAATACACACATGAAGTATTTTTAGACACTATGTGTTTACAATTAGACACATTGTACCTTAAATTAGTATTATTTTGTTGAATAAAAATTTTACGCACAATGTTTGTAAACATACTAACTTATAGTAGTAAAATAAATATGACATTTTTGAATTATTTTAAATTCCTGGCGATATGATGAAAATGTTGGAAGAAAAATGAAAAATTATGCAAACGATTGAATGCGCTTGCGAACGTTATTCTAGATGAACTACCGCTTATTTCTTAAGTCTCAGGAATCAAACATTAACAGAAAGTTCTATTGAAGAGGCTTCTGTAACTGACTAAAATAAACATCTAGAGGTAAGGGTTGAAATTATTATTTCTTATACATGTTATTTGTATCTTTTTACAGTTTGGAAAAACATTGGACCACATAAAGGAGAAAGTCCCAACCAATACCAATACTTCATTGATGATTTTATTAGTGAGCAGGGTGAGCTTTGGCATACACATGTGGCCACATCCATTTGTGAAAAAAAATTATGTGTTTTGATGTGCCAATAGTTGTCAATAGTTGGGTACATCTACATTTAAAGTCTGCAATGTAAAAATATGATCGGCACATCACATGTGACAAGTTGAAAACGTGATGTGCCGGGGACATTTAAATGTGAAATGTGCTTAGACTACTGGCACATGCGGATGTGGCTACATCAGATTACCCTGTTCTTAAATATCTTTTCCCGCTAAAATTAAAAGATACTATGATGAAATAAGCCTTACGATTACGCTGTATAACACATTTTTTTTTTGTAAAAAGCTCTTCAAAACTAACTCGAAGTTATAAGTTTCGCACGAAGTTATAAGTTTTGTTTCTCACGAATGAACTATAAGAACAAAAATTAGTTATGTGCAAAATTATATTTTTAACATGTTTTTACTTTTTTTAACGTAATTTGTTTAGGTGCAAACTCATAAATATTAATAAAACATATTATTATTATAACTCATATTAAAATTAAATTTTTTGTTTTTATTACAAAAAAATTGAGCTGCTCGTGGTAGTTTACGCATATACGCATTTTTAGGGGATTTTTACGCATTTAAAATGAGT
Organism: Eustalomyia histrio; assembly: GCA_949748255.1. NCBI lineage: Eukaryota > Metazoa > Arthropoda > Insecta > Diptera > Anthomyiidae > Eustalomyia > Eustalomyia histrio. The sequence continues at coordinate 19,536,923 of OX456526.1, forward strand.
TTTAAGCATTTTATGTGTACATTTACAGGTAAAACGTGTTTCTTTACGCACAAATTTGGTAAATTTACTTTTTAATTTAATATATTTATTTAATTTTTAAGCACTTTCGATGTAATTTTACGCATTTTGTGTCCACCAACTTACGCATAATGTGTGTATTTTATTCATTTACACACATAGAGTAAATTTACCCAACTTATAGTAGGAGTACAGTTTCCTACTATAGGTTGAGTAAATTTCAACAGAAATTAATTAGAGTGTATATTACAAGACAAAAATGGATAATCTTTTTATTTATGAATTTTAACAAGTTTCTCCTTTTTTAAGTCTTATCAACAACCACCCTGTTTTATTATATTTTAATTTGATTTCAAATTAAACACCTTAATGACTTTATTAGAGTTTTTTTTTTGTTACAAACAATGTAACTATACAACCATTTATTTTCTTTTATTCAAAATATAACCAGCCTTAACAATAACAACAAAAGAAACACCTGATAATGAAAAGAAAGGAAAAGATATAAAAACAAAGATCCACCTTTTTATCAACACATGCTGATTTTAAAATGCTATAAGCGCTAGGGTGGTCCTTATTTTGCTAATTTGAGTAATTCAACAGTAACTTCCTTTTGAATTGTTTCTTCGTACATAAAAACATTCCAACGGGAAATGGACAAATCGCAGAGTTACCCAGCAAAAAAAAATGGTAGTCATTCTGTGACTATAACTTCTTTCATTACTTCCTAAACTTCAGTTGACATTCTTTTATGATTTTTTGGTGTTATTCTAAAGCACTTCCAAAAGAATTCATGTGTTCATATTTCAAATGCAGTGATCTGGATATAAAGAATCACTCTTCATTACTTCTAAAGCATAAGTTATAGTATATCGTATATTTTTTTGAATCTAAAGCATTTATTCAAATTGAGAAAATAGTTCTGATGAACTTTTTTAATTTTTTTATTAAATCATTTTTTATATTTTAGTTCAAAATTTCATGAGGGTTAGAATTTATGCAGTTTTGCAATTTTTATAAAAGTTTTGAAAAATCGAGAAAAACTGATTTTTTTAACCTTTAATTGAAACTAGCTGGCCCGTCATTATTATTTAACACTACGCCATTTCCAGTTTTAATTCAGAATTTACCAAAATAATTTTAAAATTTAAAAAAAATTATTTCAAGTTGCCCAAAAATGTTTTAAAATTTTTCAAAAATTATTTAAAATTGTTTAAAAATATTTTAAAATTGTCTAAAAATTTTTCAAAATTGAACAACCAGTTTTTAAATTATAGAAAAATATTTTAAAATTTGTCTAAAAATTCATTACAATTTTTGAAAAATGTTCCAAAAATGCTTTTTCACTAATGCAGAATTATTTATTTGTTTTAATAAAGAGTATTTGTATATCAATGCATAAATTTCGCTTCTTTAAATTTATTTTTCTACATTCTTATGAATTAAATTTTCATCGAAGCTTATATACTACAAAGTGTATGAACATTTTCCATTCATGCATCAGAATATCTAATCATTGTGTTATCATTGCTTCCCTAGAGTAAAGTATGAGTATAGCTACTAGCACTATATTTGAATACTTCCATCCTATGACACGCTAATGTTAAATTCATCGATGAAACCATCAGAAAAGAAGTTATGCCTTTGCCGTAGTAGTGATGCTTTTATTGCTTCTTTGGCAGCTTCATTTTTGCTGGGTAGTCACGTGACCGGAACTTTGTGGCAGAAACCGGTCCTCAAGTTGGTTCTCTTATATGAAAGTAATGGGTAACTTTAACATTTGCTTGTCATATGAGGTGACAATTCTTACCTTTTAAGCTACTTGCGACATATCGCTGACCTTGTGTAGGTTACCATATCACTGCATTGGTGTAAGTGAATGCGCAACAGAACAGGTTAGAATTATCTTACACATAACTAGTCTCATGTTAAACATTACGTGATGTGTATCAGAACTAGTGCAATATGAAACGTTACGTAACTGGCTCAAATGTACATACCACAGGACTGAGGACAAGTAATTAATAAAAAACTAGTTACGTATCAGTCACAATGTGTTATGTTGCAGAACTTTGAAGGGAATGAATAGTTTCGTGACAAGTCACATGACTGTTGCAAGTAAACATATTACAGAGCAAACGAAAATTAGTTAGCATATAACTTGTCAATATTTTTTCCGCGTGTCTCATATTAAGTGTTTCTGAAAGATTCCATAAAGTCCAGTCACTGAATTTACCTGCAATTTTTATAAAAAAAAAATTTTATAATTTTTTTGTATTTTGCGATTTTAAACTATTTCCTTATAAAAGTGAATATTTTTTCAAATATTAACAAAACTGAAGAACAAAAAATGGTTTGCCATATAATTGAACAAAAAATGAATTCAAAATTTTCAAATTATCGGTGGGGTTAAAAGCAGGTCTGTGAAGGCTAGTCTGCCCCAGACAGTCCTATACACGCTAATACTCAATGACGAAGTTTAGCTCTTTAGCTGAAAATATTTTTCCGACTTTTCCTTTATTTTACTCTCAAAATCGCATCCGATTGCCAAAAAAAAAAATATTTTTCCAAAAAATTTCCAAAATTTTTTGAAATTATTTAAACTATAACAGTCCTGAACACGGAACTTGTTCAACAAATTTTGCTGTGTATAAAAGAATGTCAATGGGTTGCGAAAACACCAATCCCGCGACTGTTGCAAAGCTGACATAATACTGGGGTCTAATCGCCGCTTTCGTGATCGAACAACTTTGATCGAATATTTTTATTTTGAGATTATGGCATTCGTTATCGAACAAAAATTAACGTATTTTGAGATGATAAGATTCGATAACGAGCAATCGATCGAGTGCAATCTTTTACAATATTGTTCGATACAGCAATAGGTGTCGAAATTAAAAAAAAATAGTTTTAAAGTGTTTTCATATAAAAAAGTGAACAAAATTTAAGTTTTATTTAATTTTAATTAAAAAAAGTATTAATTGTTAAGTTTTTAGGACAAGTGCAAATTTATGTAATTCGGACAGACTGTCTCTTCTATGTCCTTTGCCACATTATTCACAGTTTTGCTAACAGTGCTTTGACACATACCAACTAAATAATCGTTTCCAACCGCATGTTGGAAGCTACCGGTAGCAAACAGAGACAGTGTTCCTGCCAACTGAAGCGTTGGCGGCACCGCAGTTGACATGTGCCCAACAAAATCAATCTGGGCAAGAACATAATTAAACGCCTCCTGCGACAGTCTAATTCGCTGTTTAAATCTGCAAATAAATCCTTAGTGAAGTATTTTTTTGGTTTTATAAATAAATTAATTACGCTTTAGCAGGCAAGGAAAGAGGGTCGCTTTTATCCCGCATTTGTCTTCTTATGCACATTACGCCATGTTCATCTTCAGATTCCGATGAGGACATGTGCATTATTAATAGTAATTGTTGACTCATTGTCTATACAAAATGTTTTATTTAAATAAATTAACTAAAAAGCATAATTGTTACTTACTCTGTTTTAAATTTGCTGTTTTTGTTTTTCTTTTTTTGTTTACATTTGTGTGAAATTTATGTCAGGACTCTATTACAATTAAAATAAAATCTTTTACAATTCGCAAAATTTTCGATTCGTTACCAATCGAATGCCGTAATTAGGCAATTCGATACCTATCGAATTTATTTTTTGTACGATATCAAATTCGATCACGAATGACTGCAGAATGATGACATAACACTAATCTAGTAAAGAAGTGATTACGCAACTGTTTAGATAGTGACATATAGATGCTTTAATTCAAAATGAATTCAATGTGCATGTTGAATTGTCAAAAGCAGGCAAATCAAGCTGCCCGCGACTGACTGATAGGTATAACAACCCTGAAGAGTTTATTAAGAAACACTTAGAGGGGATGTTATTCCTAAAAATCCAGAATTTTTTATTGAAAATTTCCATCGACGACTCTTTTCTCTTAACATTATTAAAATTTTATTATAAAATTCATCAAATTGAAATATTTAAAAATTTTTAAATTTCTTTAGTCCAGAAAGAACCAGTCACTGTTCTGCCACGATTTCAATACTGGGACACTGGTAATTTTACAGCAATTACCAATTTTTCAGAGACTGAATTATATTTGACACCAGTTTTGTGACATGTCCATCATTTAACTATCACAGATTTATAACCTTGGATCAATCGACCCCTCATTTCCCGTAGGGATATTGTGGAAAATCATATTTAAGGTACCCATTTAGCACGAAATATTCTGAAAGTTTTTGCTATGTTATTTTTGCAGTGTAAGTACCTTTAAAAGATATTAAAATTGACAAAAAATTTACCTTTTGAAAATTTTTCTAAATAAAATCCGAAAATACTGTTGCCTTAATACTAAAGAGCATAGTAACTGAATTATTTGAAAATATGATTTACTATTTTTATTCTGAAAGTTTGGAGAAAATAGAAAAAACTTAATTTCCAGGTCCAAAGGTGAAGTAATAAAACAAGTGTTATTTGTTAGCGTAGTTGAAGAAAATTGATAATTTTATTATCTGAAGTTTTATGGAAATTTTTTGAAAGCTAACCCTTAAGTGCTCTTGTGACCAAAATTACCTCATAAGAAGTATTTAAAAATGTTTTCTTCTTTATTTAAATTTTTTGTTTAACCCAATCGTGTAGATATCTATGAATATTTTGGTGTGGTGGACCTTAGCGACCTCCTGATAATTAAAAAAGAAACAAATCGGGATCCTATGTTGGCCGTGTTGAACTGTTGCGAAAACGCAACGTTGGCTAATAAGGTTCAAATCATATTTTTTATAATATATAGTCAAATTAATTTTTTATTTTTATTTTTCATTAGAAGAATTTCTGGATATTTAAATGGTATTTATCAAAGAACTTTGGGTGCAATGTAACATTGCATTTTTTGCACTGGTAAACCGTTGTGAATGGCATTCACGGTATCTTTTTCGTTTATTGTCCGAAGTTTTTCCTCCAGTTTTTCTTGAAATAGCAGCAATTTTGTAACTACTTCAACTTTGAAATCGATTTGTGATAGTGGTCGACCTCCTTCAGCTTTAGCAAAACGACAAAGAATTTTCCAAGCGTTTACTGTAGTGTTTTGACTGCATTCTTCCACTCCATAACGGCCACCACCAATTTCGAACCTCCAAAACAGTAGTTAGATTCAGCGTTATCGTGCAAATCTACACCACCCATATATTCGTTATAGTCATTGATATGCTGCGGCTAAAATAAATACTGTGAAATCCGAGCCTATAAAAAATCAACCAAAACTTACCATCTTTTTTATATTTTTAATAACGGTTAGTAAAAACTTTTGAAAAAGCTACAACCAAATTATTCTGCCAGAGAGCAATGAATAACATTTTTCAATGCAGTAGTCGTATTCATGCTTTTTGAGAGAGCGGCGGCCAATTGCACACTTTAATAGTTTGTAAGTTAAAATAACAGAAAATGTCATTTACAAGAAATGATATTTCATTTAAAAACCGGTCTACTTAATTTTCATATAAATTAAATGCTTTTTGATATTTATTTTTATATGTTGATTAATTAACTGACACATCCATAAGAAACAAATTATATAATCAGTTGAAATAAATGTCAAAATTTGACCTACCAATTCCTTAAAAAATAAATGTTTTTTTTATCATTTATTTGAAATTGCTTCCCTTTTTGTATTTTTTGTTTTTTAGACACTTTTGTATTAATGTGTTTTGTGTATGTCTGTGTGTTTATGAAGTTCTTGTAATTTGAATTCAAAAATTTTGTATATATACAACCAAATTAAATTAAAAAACCAATTGAAATTTTTTGAATGTTTTTTTTTTTTTTAACAGACAGCAACCAAAATTTAAATTTGTAATAACTGTTAGGGACACAAATAAACCACAAATTTCTGTTTTATGGGTAAATTTTTATTAAATTTCATACAAGTGAAAAAAATAAATGAAACTGAAAAAAATCCGTAAATGATAGTAAATAATTTTGAATAAATGTTAAAAAAGTTAGTATAGATATTTCTTCGAAAAATAAATGTATGTTCCTTTATTTTTAACTAGAATGAAAAACTTTTTTATTAAACTACAAACAGTAAACTACATAATATTCTGAGTGCATGGATATCATAGGTATCTCTTAGGCGCTTTGATCTTACTGCTCCAGTGGCGTGAAACTTCCGTTCACTCAACAAACAGAACGAAGAAAAAAATTGTTAAAGAATTCGGCATGATTCTCCAGACTGATTTGAACAACTTTAAAACAAGAGCATATGGATTAGCTTCACACAAATATACAGTGTCGGAACAAAGACACCAAAAACAAATCGTATTGGTTTACCGCAAATAAACATCTTTGAAGTTGTGTAAATAAATAGCCATATTATTGTGATTCCTTTTTCTGATTTTAGAGTCTTTATCACGAATTGTTGGTTTGACAAGTTTACAAAATAAGGACCACTCTAATAAGCACCCTTGCATTAAAAAAAATTAATTATATTAACGGAATTTAGGAATTGAGTATGCAACATTTTTTTTAAATACCGAATATTTGGTATTTGATACAACTACATAACCGAATTATTAAATAAAACCATTAAATTCGGCTAAAATATTGGCGTTATGGTGTAATGGTTAGTGCGTTGGACTGTTACACAGAAGGTTGCGAGTTCGTTTCCCTGCGACGGCAACATCAATTTAGAAAATAAATAATAATTTGTGTGATTTTTCTATTCCTCAGCAGTTACCCCACGGAAGTAAAGATGGCGAGCAACAACTGCTCTAAGATTAATCATCTCGCGCAATTACAGTGTCACCATATTTGAAGTCTTTTATCTTTCACCAACTTTCATCTCTCCTCTATCTGCTTTCCAAAAAGAAAGCACCACATTATAAGTAATAAATAGGAAGAATTTCCTGAGTGTTGCTTCTCTTGAAATAATTGGCCGGTTAAGTTTCTATTATTCGGTAAACCCCTTTGTTTATTAGCACTCACCAACTTATATGCCTTAAGACTAAGCAAGTGTTTTTTTTACTTTATGCTTCATCTAATTCTAATATCAATTCCCAATTCAATTTAAAAAAATATTTTCAGTCTTTAAAAAGTTCCTTGTCAGGCTAGTTATTAAAAAGATGAATGCGATAAGTTGGAAATTAAGTTATCATTATGCCGTCACATTTCTTGGACATTTATATGTTAGAGTATTTTGTATTGTAATCATAAGCGTAACTAAATTTGACAGTTGTACTATGTATAGTTTTTTCAAATATTATTATAGTTAGGCTGATATTGCTGCTGCTTATATGATTACACCTAAAACCAATATTGCTGTAGGGCTATTTACCATCTTGTATATGAAACGCATTGTATACAAAGTGTTCAAATATTAAAGTTATGTTTCTACCACAGGAAGGATAGGCTTTGAATGATGATATTTGGAAATATTTAATGTGTATCATTACTGATTAATTGCTTAAGGGAACTGCTTGTTTGTGATGCAGGGTTTTTATTTGTCCAATTTTCAATTTTTCCCGTACTAATTAATCAATCAATCTAATGGCTGATAGTGGTGGACAACGGTTCAAAACATTTGTATAGTAGAGTAATTAATTGTTAAGATATACATAGTACTTCAGTGGATATTGATTTTTGATAGTGGTCAATAAAAAAAAGTATAATAAATTAATGTTTTGATAAAGCAATAAAATTGAAAATTAATTATAAGTAAATTTTTGTAGAATGTTTTAATAGATGATAGTTTTCTCTATCAGAAAGCAGTAGCAATTTTATAGCATATTTTCTAAATACGAGTAGTTTGTTTCAAAACGGATCTAGTTTGTGATCTAGTTTGTCATTAGAATTAATTACACATTGAAGCAAAAGTTATTTTTTTTAATTTAAACCAAACTGTCAATTCTCTGATAAAGTATATTCCACAAAGCATCAACAAAAGTGTGACTCTAGTAAAAATTTCATCGAAGATCATTTAAAATCTTATTTACTATAGCAGTGTAAGTAATTATTTATTCTTATAGATTTAAAGAAATACGAAGGCTAAGAAACAATTTACTACCATACATATACATAGCTACGGTATAAAGACCGGATCGGACAAGGTTTTTTTATAGGAGGAAGTTAATTGCGCTTTATGTTATGTCACGAAGCTGATGCAAAAAAACTTGCCGAGACTAACGTAAAAGATCCACTCACAAAAAAGCAAAAATTTAAATAACAAACTAGATCACAAACGAAAAAAATTAAGAAAGCCATACTTCACCTTTGTTTTTACTACACAGAAAAAACAGATTCGTCGTGACACCCGAATTTCATGCCAACTGATTATTTTGGTGTTAGCAACCGAGTTATTTAGTTGTCCCAACCAATTCTTTTCCTGATACAATTAAGATATTTTGTTTCAACCGAAATTCCGTTGCATTAACTGAATTTCGGTTGCGACAAAAAACTATATCGGGGGCTGCAACCAAAACATTCGGTTGGCAAGAATTTTGGTTGTTACAATGACTCTGTTTTTTCTGTGTGGTGCTGCACCTTTGAAGCTTAAAATTCGTTTCCAAAACTTTGCTTAAATGTTCCCCTAATATTTTTAGATTAAAGATTTATTTAAATACTAGCATAATGTGTTTTTAAATTCTGATATTATAATTCATCACCCTGCAGGAAAAAGTGGTCAGTGGAAAATTGGGACCTGTCCCTTGATTGGCGAAAACTGGACCGGTTCCGAAAATACACATCACGTAATAGGTGGAAAGGGGACCGTTTCCTAAAGTATTTTGACGTGACCGGTTTAAAAGTCCTGACATGTTCTTTTGTGTTGATTCTGTGTTATGTTCTTTGTGGTTAGTTGTGTGTATGTTACAGAGGGTAATTGACCCCCTTCTAGGACAAGCCCATATTAAAGTGACCGGTCCCTTTCATATAAAAAAACTGGTCCCGTGACTTGTCCCTATCACAATGAACCAGGTCATGTAACATGTCCTGGAATAGGTCCTTTTCCCACAGGGCATAGACTATAGACACAGATTCCTTAGCATATTTATACCACTTGACTGATATGTGCTGCATCTATCCTTTTTTTACCATACACGGGGTATGATTTTCCAGACTAGTTTCCTTTTTGCTGGTCTCGAAGTAGGTCAGAGCGTAGACGCTTTAGATTAGGTTCTATTTCAGCAGTCAAGGTCATGTTTACGCAGGATGTGGGACTAATCACTGGATCGGTCCTTTCAGATCGGTTGGTTTTTGTACCGATCACAGCACAGTTGCTCGAACTTTAACTGGCCCGTATTTTCCCACAAAACACATCGGCTGAAATGCGAAGGATAACCAGAATTCGACTTTATTCATCAACATTGTCTCCTTCAAGAGCAATACAATCATTCCAACGCCGTTTTAACATTTCGATACCTTTTTTATAAAATGATTTATATATGGCCTCAACATTGAGGTCTGAAAACACGTTAAAACCGCTGGGAGCCAAATCTGGCGAATACGATGGGTGCGTAGGCAATTGAAAGTATAATTCGTGCAATTTGGGCATGGTAGCCAACGAATTATGACACGGCGCATTGTCTTGGTGCAGAGCACACGCGGCACTCGTTTCGAAAACAGCTTTTTCCATCGATATCTTTAAGATGTCAGCTATCTATTGCAACTTCACTTTACGGTCTGCCAAAAACATTTTGTGAACTTTTTTAAAAGGCAAATGCCTTTTCTACCATTTTTCTCTATGAAGCATATTTCGCAAAGACTTATCAAGCCAAGCTTTGGCTTGATAAGTCCAATTTTTTCAAAATTGCAAAAGTAGCGTCACTAAAACAGCTGTAACTTGTTCACAAATTAACGAAAGATATTATCTGAAGATTGGCAGTTCCAAAAAATCATATAGATTTTTCATAAGTGGCGCCACGTATGTGTCATCCTACGGATTTTTCAGCCGATGTGTTATTAAAGTTCACTTAAAACTTAAATATGTAATTTTTTCTTGTTCATTCTGGCCTCATGAATTTCAAAACAAACTTTACAAAAGTTTAAAAAAGCGATTTAAATAAAATGTAATTTAGAGAATAAAGTAAATATTTAATTTTGGTAAAATCTGGACCCATAGAAAAATTTCAATCAGTCAACATTTTGACTTTGCTGGCAAAAATATATCCGCTATAGGTAGCGATGCCAGGACATTAACAAATCTCGAAAACCTTATTTTAGACACTATTTCTTAATTTTGGCACTAATTCTTAATTCAGGACTAAAATGTAAATTAATTAATGTGACTCATGTTGATAAATGTACACCTTTCCCTCTTGATTAATACAAAGCAATATCTAAAACTAAAAAATTTAAAAACCGATTAAATTATCATACGGTATGTAATTTAGTGACCTTGAAGCTATTATTTTATGTTTTCAAATAATTCAGAAATTAACGTAATTTTGCTACGATTTTTCATAGTTTACCCAAACTTTTTCAAATTTGACTAAAAATAAACTCAAATTGCCCTACCAAATTGCCTTTATCTCAAACTAACAAAACTTAGTTTATCCACCCTTTATTCGTGCAATTTATTAATATTATTATGATGACTAATTATTTTTTTATAGTTTCATTCAATTAATTTCCTTAATTCTCTTTTTAAAATTATCAACATACGGTCATTGCTCTTTTGCCTTATTGTCAGTAGTTTTTATTGAAGTTTTACACTTTTTTTTCTTTTTTTTTTGCTAACCACTATTTTAGTTGGAAATATACAGCGAATAAAAAATGAACTCTAACCAGGAATTGTCTTTTTTTTATTATTTAGTGCAGACACTTTTTACAATATAATTTATATTTTGTTTTAACTCCCCTAAAGGGACTGGCTAAAGTGGATGACATGCTAAGGTGGCGTTTAATTTGAAATTATCAATAGACTTATATATAATAAACTCATTTTTAGGTTTAGCTTTCCAACATATGAAATATTTAATAAATACATTAAAAATAATTTTTCTGTGATTTAACATGAATAAATTCTAAGTCTAATATTAGAATATTGTTTTAACCTTTAACTAACGAGGTGGTGGTAAACTTTACCCTCTCTTTAACTTTTTTATAAAATTCTTTCTTCTATTGCGCTCAATCAATTTAATTCTCTTAGTATCATCTCAAATTGTGATCATTGTTATTCAGTTGTATTTTAGCTGAGCTAGACTATCACGAGCGGAGCTACGCACATGCTGGTGTAAAAATTACCACTCGTCAGCATTTACGTAAGTTTTTCATTAAAAATATTTTACCACCACGTCAGCGTTAGCGTAAGTATTTAGTAGAAACAAATTTACCCCACATCAAAATTAACGTAATATTTTCATGGAATTATTTTTACCACTCGTCCGCTTTCTTGTTGGTAAAAAATTTTTTATTTCAAAAACGTTATATTATACATTTTTTAACTACACTACAAATCTGCTGTAAACTGCTTTTATGGAAAAACCGGGTTCAAGTGGTCAGCATTGGAACCAACACGCTGCGTAAAAACTCTACATAATATTGTGCGGTTACCAGTTGCTGCACAACCGCAATCGGAAAAGGATTTATGTGGTTATTGGTCGCGTTTTAAAACATACAAATACAAAATTAAAAGAAAAATTTGATCTAACAGCACAAATTGAAGCGAAAATGCTTGATAAAATAGAATTGCGTGCATTTTTCGGTATCTTGATTTATACATCCGTATTTAAGTCTAACCACGAGGCCGCTAAATTTTTTTTTTGCAACTGATGGAACGGGCATAGAAGTTTGTAGAGCTACAATGTGCAAAGCATGGTTTCTTTGTATTCTAAATTGCTTAAGATTTAATAACTGTTGTGATAGACAAGAACGATTATTAAACGACCCATTAGCAGCAGTTTCTGATATGTTCAACAAATTTATAGAAAACTGACAAAAAAAGTTATTCAATTGGTACTCATGCCTGTATCGATGAAATGTTGGTATCATTTCGGAGAAAGAAGCAAGTTCAAAATTTACATGCCAAAGAAACTCGCAAAATATGACATTAAGATAATGTCATTGATTGATGCACGCACACAATATTTTGCAAATGCTTATATATAATTTGGAAAAAAGTCTGATGACGTTGGTCTTACAAATGAAGAAAAACGACTTGCAGTACCAACAAAATTAGTAATAAGGCTGTCTAAAATATTAGAAGGGAGTCGAAGAAATATTACTGCTGACAATTGGGTTTAATCACTCCAGCTGGTGGAAGAACTTAAAAAACGAGAACTTTTTTATGTAGGTACGCTGAAAAAGAACAAAAGAGAGATTCCACCAGAATTTTTGGCCAAAAAATAGACCGTTAGGATCCTGCTTATATGGTTTTTCCAAAGATGTCACTATTTTATCCTACGTGCCTCGTCAAAATCGTGCTGTTGTATTATTATCCTCCATGCATCACAAAAAAGAAGATGATGCACTCATTTTAAAACCTGCAATGAAAGCTGATTATAACAATACAAAAGGTGGAGTGGATGAGCTTGATTAGAAATGCTCGATTTATTCATCCGGTCAACGTACACGCCGCTGGCCATTAGCCATATTTTATAGAATTGTGGATATTTGTGGTGTCAACTATTTCATTATTTCAATCTTCATAGGAATATGATAACTGCTCAAGGGGAGACTTTTTAAAAAAGCTTGCAAGACAAACAATTTTACAACATTTGCAAAGACGTCAACACAACCAAAAGCTCCCTCGTTTATTACGAGACACAATTGGTAACATAAAGCAAAAACTGCACACTTTTGTCTGTAATGTAGTAAGCCAATGTGTATGGGATGCAGCAAACGTATATGCTTACACCGTGCAAACACAGATTTTGATGAGTAAAAAACCACCTAAAAGGTGGACCTGCAGTTTCTATACCTGATTATTTTTTTTATGATCTCTTTCATATCTTTTTTCACAGCCAAATATATACATTTATTTGGCTGTGAAAAAATGCTCTTTAAGTTATTGTTTTTTTTAAGTCATATTTTTTATAAGTTATTTATATATCGTTTTTTTTATATTCAAAAAAAGGTTTGTCAAGTAAAGTACCTGTTTTGTTAAAACGAATAAAAAAATTTGTTTTCTTTATTTTTTGTAATTAAAATTATAGTAGCTTATTTTTAAAAAACAAATTATTATCAAAAAATATTTTCTACAACATTTTTTTTTAGTAAAATTAAGAGGGGTAAAATTTACCACCACGTCATAAACTATGTCCCAAAATTTCACCTCGACAGTTAAAGGTTAATATAATGAATTTTTAGTAAAACCATTTAAATTTTAATACATTTTTCTTTATTAAAATGTTATTTTTTTGCAGAGGAGAAATTTGCAGAGGAGAAATTTTGAAAACTAGAATCGGATAAAGTATAATATTTTGAAGTTGAAAATCGATTCTAAAAATATTCCGGTTGGTTTTTTTTTTTTTATTAACCATTTGTGTTCGTGATTCTAAAACTTTAACATCGAATAAAAAAAAACGCCAGCCTAATGTAGAATACTACGAGTACTTTTAGTATATTTTCAATATTTAATTGCGTGACATATGCGAAGTTTAGTTTTGATGGTTTTTTGTTGTAAAAAGCATTAAACTGGACATGGTATTCGCGTGTTAAGCTTAATAAAAATTGAAAGTGAAATATATATTTTACGTATATATTTTTTTGTAATTTTTTCTGTATAGAAAATAAACCAATAAAAAATGTATCACTGTTTAAAAAAAAACGGAAACATTTTTAATGCATTTAATTCATTTTTAAACAAAACGAAGGGCGTATGACGTGGCAGTTACAAGTAAAAAAGATGTATATACATAGCGGTTTAAGTTTTAAACAATAGTATATTGAATTTACAGCATTTAGCATGACTTTAATACTAGGGTCAAGGGTATGACTTAGACTACGTAGGAGGTTTAAGGTTAAATAAAACATGAATTCGTAATGAATGGGAAAAAAATTGTAAAATTTTAAAAGAACATGATTGATATGAATCAATTAGATAATTTATGCACTTAGAAAAGTTTAATGGGAAGCAAAATTATGAAAACTTGACCAGTAAAAATAGTTGTTTTAATTAACAAAAATTTATGCTAAATTGGATCTTAAAGATATTTTGGCGCTAAAAAAAGAATCTCAGAAAATGTTTAGCACGTAAGGTTTTAGCGGAATTTTAAGATAAAGTGACAAAAAAATGAGTATTTTGATTGACTTTGTGAACTTATTTTGGGAGAACGAAATTTTTCGGTAATATCAATTATACAATAATATATCTATAGATGCAAAGTAAAATTGTATGGCAAAACGGGAGTTGCCGTGTAGGTTGTGGATGGGATAGATAGCCTCCTGTTAAGTTCCAGATTGATATGACGTCAAATATGATGTGGTGATGTATAGGGCAGTTCCAGAGGGAGATGTTCTGTCTCCACTTCCGTGTATGAACCTCTAGAAGGGCTTAGGTGTGAAGCAGCTAGGATAACTGTGTATGCAGATGATTGGCACTGAAAAGTACCTGGAGACTACACTGGGGATTATAAACCGATGGACGGTTAGAGCTGGACTATGTGAGCGGGAAACGGATCTGATCCAAGACGGACCCAAACAGGACCTACATATATTCTTGTGTCACGCATAACTGGGTGGTATGAACCTTGTTCTAAAACAAGCAATTCTTAGCAAATTCTTATAGAAACTCATGTGGAAAAGTCACCTAATCTCATGCATTGGATTTATGCAGCAGTTGCTAGACCAATTTTATTTTATGGAGTACCTGTTGGTTGAACTAAATTGAAGAGGATAGTCTACTGCAGGCGCCTGAAGAGTGTATCACCGAGTAATTTTGAAATTACAACCGATTAGCCTGATAGCAGAGGGGGCCTCTTGAAGTCCCCTATTCGCTTGGGGCTTACGGGGTAGTTTCTGCATACGATTTATGGTCATAGAAGGATAATTGGAGAGGCCTACATTGGCCTCACTAAAGACCTACTCTTGACTATGAGGAATTATTTATGGTTGACAGGTCATTACTCTGAGCACAGACGCATTAATTACTTCACAGATGGTTCTCGGGGCTGCAGTTTTCTGTCGAAAACTAGGTATCGAGGATTTGTATAAAATTCTCAAAAACTTCAGAATTTTTTAGGCAGATTTTCTGGCGGCCAAAATGGCTGCTGACCGATCTTTTGCCCCTGCGATGATTAGTTCTAACGTTAGTTTTTATATCGCTAGTCAAGCGGCTATTAAGGCGATATCCCGATGACTTCAGCATTTTTCAGGCGAATGTTCTGGCGCCCCAAATGGCTGACCTTGCTAACCTTGATTTTTCCCCTGAGACGATTAATTCTTACGATCTCCCCCAAGCTAACATACTCATTAATTGTTAAGAGTGCAGGGCTTTTAAGAAAGACTTTGGGTTGCAGCTTAAAATCTTTTCTAAACATTCGTAATCTAACATTTTTACACAAAGTTATTTTTTTGCAAGAACCAGAGTATTTGTTCAAAAAATTATTTTTTTGTCAATCTAGTTGCACAGGTAATCTGGTTATACCTCGTTACAACTTCTTATCGTCCTCAAGAATGTTTTTTGTAAGTGCTGTGAATATGTGGAATCATTTACCTAATTACATTTAAAACGATCGCCGTGTTTTGTTCTTTAAAATTGCAGTTGTAAACTATTTTCAATAATTAATTATTAAGTTTAGTTCATTCATTTATTCGAAATGCAGTTTTTAATTTATGTTAATTTAACCCGATTTTATGTATTATTAAGTTATTATTATTATTATTGTTCAATTGTGTGTAAGATTATTATTTTACTATCTGGGTTGAGGTACTTTAAGAGACTTTAAGTCTTATTTGTTCCAAATAAAATAAAATAAATTTGAAATATATTTGGAATTTGAAAGACTTTGTACTAATTGAAGAGAACTTATTTGGATCGTGGACACCGGGGAATTGAATGTAACGATATTGCGGACGAACTGTCAAAAGAGGGGTTTAGTTTTGACATTCGTGTGCGACTCCAATTTTTAAAACCGGATGTGAACTCCACTATTATGAGCAGACCTGAGACGATTTTAGGAATATCGAAACGTCCAGGGTGTCGAAAATTATATGAAGATCGTGCGATCGTAAGGCAACGGAACTTTTGCTATTCTTCACAAGAAGTGATTGTATAATTCTGGTGGGGGTACTGACGGGCCACTGTTGGACTGCGGTTCTTGCTAAGAGTGCGGGAAAGCTGACCATTAATAATTATGAGATTTGTGGCGTACCGGGTGATAGGGAGGCTGTGAAGCATATCATGTGCCACTGCCCGGTTCTTGCATGCTCTAGAGCAAGTTGGTTGAACGATTATCTATTCCATATCTGGGAGAATTCTTTAGAATCCGAATTCTAAGACTCTATAACATACTTAATTTTTTTTTAATTTGAAAAAATATATTTTTATCTATTGTGTCTTAATGAAATAAAAATAAATCGGGTAATTATAATATGCACTTAATTGTTAGTTTACCAAACTGCTTTTCAAACAATTTTTTTTTTTTTTTCAATCATATTCGAAAATTTTTATTGTATTGCGGAAGATACCCCATTTAGTAGAAAATGCGTCCCGAGTGTATACTTAACAGTAATACATATAAAAGCAATTCTTTGAGAAGATAAATTGGCGATATTGCTAGTTTATCATCCAAAAGATGTAAAACGTATAACCATCTGGAAGTTAAAAAGAAGATATCGCCATTACACCCCAGAAGATAAAAAATACACTTTTTATTAAAAATTTTGGAGACACTTAAAATAGTTTGTAAGTTAAAATAACAGAAAATATCATTTCCAAGAAATGATATTTCATTTAAAAACCGGTCTTCTTAATTTTCATTTAAATAAGTCCTTTTGTTATTTATTTTTAAATGTTGGTTAAACAACTGACACATCCGTAAGAAACAAATGATATAATCAGTTAAAATAAATGTAAAAATTTTTTCTACCAATTCCTTTAAAAATAAACGATTTTATAATTTATTTCAAATTCTTTGCCTTTTTGTATTTTTTGTTTTTTTTAACCAAAAAAACAAAATGTATATATGCATAGCTATTGACACTTTTGGTGTGAATGTGTTTGTGTACCCAGCAAAAAAAAAAAAGTAGCAAAAGAAGAGAAAAAGAAGCAGTGATTTTGAATCCAGTGTTGTGAAAATTTGGATCGGAACCAATGATTTTTACATAGGGGTGTCATAGGGTGGAAGTTTTCTTTTATGATCCTTTTTCATTGCATCTAAAGCCCTTCTTATGGTTTAGTGAAAAATTAAATCTTTTTTTCTTCCCAAATGAATTTTGAATTTGTAATTTAGATTTCTACAGGACATCAGTAATCAGGCCTTAGCCTCATTTTCACAATCTCCCGTTAGCTTCTACCTGGGAATTTAACTGACACATTTGTTGCTGTTTCCTATACAAAGTTTGAGTTTTACTGTTCGTTAAATTTTAGCGGGAAATTCAGCAATCCGGCCTTATTTATCTCTATTCGAAATCCTTGCAATATTTACTACAATAAATTTTATACTTTTTGTAGCGTCATAGATTTCATTCAAAATCTAGATTTCATTAAAAATCAAATTTTTATAAGTTGTGAAAAAGAACTTCCTTAGAAGATAAAAATGAGAACTAAACGATACTTTAGAATCAATGAAAAATTAATGTATATGTATTTATGAAGTTCTTGTAATTTGAATTGAAATAATTTTGTATATACAACCAATATAAATAAAAAAATAAATTGAAATTTTTTGAATATTTTTTTTTGAAACAGACAGGAAACAAAATTTAAATTTGTAATAACTGTTACGGACACAAATAAACCACAAATTTTCGTTTTGTGGGTAAATTTTTTATTAAACTTCAAACAAATGCAAAAAAAATGAAACTGATAAAATCGGTAAATGATAGTAAATCATTTCGAATAAATGTATAAAAAAGTTAATATAAATATTTCTTTGAAAAATTAATGTATGTTTCTTTATTTTTAAATGGAACGGAAAACTTTTTTTATTAAACTACAAACAGTACATATTTATATTACACCAATTGTTTGTTTACAAATTTGTTAACATAAAATTCTCTTGTCCGTCTGCAAATACCCTTTCGTGAAATGTGCACTTGATTAGATGACAAGATGATGCGTTATTTTATAAAAAAAAAAAAATATATGTACGTATATAAAAGTTTCGTTCTTATTTGGAATATTTTTTAAGATATGTTTACATTTACTTACCCTTCTATTGTCTTTCTTTTTTTGGTACCTTCTATTCTAAAGTTTTTTCTTATAATGTTCATTTGCAATTCTACAAAAAATATATTTTCAAATTACAAATTTTGACATTATTTTCACTATCGCCGATATATCTTCTAGTCGATAGATAAAAGATAATTAATAGCAAACTATTTGATTTGCTTTTAAACGAGAAAGGAAAGATATTACCGTAATATTTTCTGAGCGATATTTCTTTCAAATGCTTATTGGGAATTAGGTATTGTAAAATAGAAATTAAAAAAAAGTCGATTCTTAGATTGCTACCACTCAATTCATTATTTCTTTTTAAATTTTTTTAAGAACAAGTCATATGTTTTTCACAAAAATCGGAATGTTAATATTTTACAATTTTCAAGAGAAGATAAGAAAATTTGTAGCTGCAACATTTTGCTTTACAATTTCACTTGAAATTAAAATAATTTACACGAAATTTTAGAGAAACATGTAGAAAGACTATCGCGATAGGTTTCCTATAATCTTAATATTTATTTATTTATTTTATTAAACATATAATTACAAATTATATTTTAATACCCTAACCGAGCACTAGCAATGAAGGCCTTCAGCTCGTTGTAGCGAAAACAGACCAGAGCCTCTGGTGGGAATCGAACCCACGACCCCCGCACTGATAAGCTAGCACGCTACCAACTAGCCTACCGGGGCGCTCAATCTTAATAAATTTGGCATATGTGTTAGCGTCTTAATGTCTGATGCATTTTAAGTGTTTTGAAGTTTTTTTTGGCGAATAGACAAATTAGAAGTAAAATTTTACAAACATTACTGCAACCATTTATTTCTAGTTGTATTAAAAATAAAGTTAAAAAAGAAATCTCAATCTTATTAGCACACCACCTGCGGCCAATGAACCTTCAAAAATATATCAAAGAAATGATTTACCATTTAAAGAGTGTAGTATCAAACTACCTTATCGTTAACCAAAACATCAGCTGTCAGTTTATTTAAAAAATAAAAAATATCCTTGTATAACATTTTCAGTTATTTTTTAGGAAATGTTTACACAATAATATTCTACAATCATTATCAGCTAACAACCAAACATCAATTTAAACTAATAGGAAAATGTCAAAATGTGAGCTTGAAATACATACATATACCACCACCTAAAATAATCTACAAAGAAAAATTGCTAAAAATTACCTTTTAGATGAGAAACCACAAATAAAATTCAAATAAAAATATTTAAAACAAAAATACGACTACTACGAGTATGTTTATATTGAAAATGAAGCCATTTAACCATAAAGTTACCGCTATAAATAATCGAAATTTTCTTTGGTGTCGTAGTTTTTTTTTGTAGTTTTTCAGAAATATTATAAAGTTTTAAGTAATCAATGATAACAGTGGGTGAGCAGAGCACACGTCACATGTCATTATAAATCAACATGCCACACAAACTGTTTCAGAAATATATAAATAAATAAAAAAAAATAACTTGCAGGACTCCAATATATAAAGAAAAATAAAAGGCAAAACAAATACCTAAGGAAAGAAGTCCAAAATGTTGGTTTGTCGAAATACTACTATTTTACACTCTATGCGATTAAACAATTTAGTCCTACAGTAGAAGTCCGAAAATTTATGAACGATTATTGTTTTTAGTCTAACAAGGAAACTTTCTAGTAGTCCAGTATATTTTAATGATACTTGGAAATGTTCTAAAGGATAATAAATTAATAAACACGTTTAAGGATTTAAAACAGTGTCATAATTTACCCAAATTTTGTATCAAATGAAAGATTTTTGGTAACATGTCCATGTCTTTCTATACCCTGCACCACTCTGTGGAACAGGATTTATTAAAATTGTGCTGATGTTTGCAACTGCCAACTCACCTGTTGAGTCGATTAATCGATGTCTGTCCATCCATCCATTTATCTTTGTAAAGTGAAACACACAGAGTAAACAGATTCATTGCGACAACCGAATTTCCAGGCAACCGAATGGTTTGATTTGATCCGTCAATATATTTGTATCAGGTACACATTTGGTTCAACCAAACTATTCACTTGGCAAGAAACTCGTTTACTCTTTTCAACTTTGTAATCAAGTCGCAATTCTGAAGATAATTAAATAAATTTTGCTTTATAAATTTGTACTTCCCTAGCCCCAAACACCAATGAAAATGTAATAAATCGGTTCATGTTTTGACGCAGTAGCCATGGAAAAGTCAAAACTCAGCTGGAATGTATTGACCTTGAATTGTATTACCACACCAGCCCGATTTCTTGCACGATCTCTGCATAATTTTATTCATTAAGCAGATGTTGCTCACTCTGTTCCTTCTGTTCCTTTTTTACACGGAAAAGTTCCAGAAATTAAATTTGATTGCTCTTTCTTAATTTTTCATATTTTGGTAGAACATAACTGACTGGCTCGTAACTATTTAGAAAGTGGAGCTTGAGGTCTAACCGATAGACTTAACTCTGGCTACCAGACACCAGTATGAAGTCTCAAGACCCACATAAATTTCACTAAAAATTCACGTCAGCTGTTTTGGAGTTATCTTAGAAACTGACGGGACGATATTTATGTGATCGATAATTATGTCATCTAATATTCAGGATATACATAGTATGCCGGCCCGATATTGAAGAAATCGGTATTTGAATTTTGTAAAGGCCTAAAATATACAATTTTGTTTGGCAAATTTTAAGGTGCTCACAAATTTGTACTTACAACTTCTGAACCGCTTGAAGAAATTTTAACACACAACTATTCAGGAGAAAATTAAAGAATATAGTAAAAAATTGTCAACTAATCTTTCGTCCCCATACCAGAAGTGTTACTTAAATAATTATACACAGAAAAATAAAGTAGAAACCGAATTAAAAAGTGTATTTTTGTTGCGTCAACCAATAAATTCGGTGATAACAATCAAATGTGTTTGCTGAATATTTTTGGTGTTACAATTAAAACTGAGTTATGTTAACCAAATGTTGTTCTTGAAATCAATATTCAGTTGCACTAATCGAATTTAGTTGCGGTAAGGGAATTTTAGTTGGAAACTGACAAAATTTGTTTGTAAAAGTAAATATTTAAAAGTCGATAAAATAAAAAATTGAAGTAATTTTAGTGTACACTCAGAACATTATGTAGTAACTGTTTGTAGTGTAATAAAAAAGTTTTCAGTTAATAATAAAGGAACGAACATTTAGTTTTCCAAGAAATATTTATTTGTTCATAATAATTTACTGTCTTTTACCGTTTTTTTAAGTTTGATTTATTTTTTTTATTTGTTTCAAATTTAATAAAACTTTACCAACAAAACACAAATTTGTGGTTTTATTGATTCCGTTACAGTTAAAACAAATTCAATTTTGTTGTTTGTTTGAAAAAAAAAAATATTAAAATAATTCCAATTTATTTTTTTATATAAACAAAATTATTTCAATTCAAATTAAAAGAACTTCATAATTACACTTATGTGTAGTCAATCACACAAAATGTGTCTATATACTGTGTGAGTATACGTTTTGTAGATTAAAAAAAAAAAAAACAAAAAATACAAAAAACGGACACATTTTAAAATAATTGAATATTCAGTTATATTTAACGGAATTGTTTGGTAAAATTTTAACATTTATTTTAACTGATTAAGGATTTGCTTCTTACTGAGGTGTTAGTTGTTTAAACAGTATATGAAAATAATTAGGAAGAACCATTAGATTTAAATGAAAAGCAAGTAGGTCGGGTTTTAAACGAAATATCATTTCTTTTAAATTGTATTTTTTTCTTATTTCAACTTACAACTTTTTTAAGGCTAACGGTAATAACCTAAAATTTATTGCACATTGTTATTTAAAAAAGGGTTTTCAAATGGCATATTTATATTAATACAGGAGTTGTCTGAGCTTTTTGCGTTAATCTTCTCAGCTTTCAGAAGACTATGCCGGATTAATATTTTAATCTATATTTTAAATATTTAAAATAAGTGGCAACCCTAAGTCCAAGACGTAGCTAATGTGGGTATCAGAGTTTTTGTTTTCTTGAGTATTTTATGTTATATCTGTGTAAAAATAATTGAAAACTCGGTGAGTTTGGAAAACATTTTAATAAGAAGACTTCGTTTTAAAAATATACACCTGTATTAATTTTGTATCCTCTTCATTGCATTAAGATCTGCGGATTACCTCGATATGTAATTTCCTTGTAAGACAAAATTTTTGGAATATTTTCAGGTTAAGGCAAAAAGTGGGCATTATGGTGTAATAGCTAGCGAGTTGATTTGTTGGACAGAAATATGCAATGTCAATGCCCGTCGACAGCAACATTAATTTTAAAATATGTATGTATGAGTTTCCTATCCCCCATATATATATATGGCACTGCCCTCTTTCGGTGCTCCCATAGTACTTAACCCCACCGTTGTAAAATAACATAATGGGGCTGTGAACATCAAAGCTTCAACAAGTTCGTTAACTCTTCATCAGATGGCGCACATTAACTGTTCTAAGATTTAACACCTTTGACCACTCTCTTCTATGCCATTTCCTTAGAAAGCAAAACATTAATTAGAACAAGATATTCCTGAGTGTTGCTTCTCTTTAAATAGGGGGAAGGAATAATCTCTCCATTAGCTCCTGCACAAAACATTTACTAACTTTTGCTAAGTTTGCCACCACGCCTATTTTTTTACAAGAATTAAAAATGCAGTTTGTGAAAAGTTTGAAAGATTTTAGTTTTTGGAGTGGAACGGTTTGACTAAATTTGCCTCATATTCATATCTATATGACAAGGTACTATAAAAGATCACCACACAATATGTAAATAACTGTATAAATATATACATACACATGCATTCACAATAAACAAAGTATCTTATACTGAGTGACTATCTGTCTGTTTGTTTGTTCATAAAAAGAACTCGTTTGTATACACTCACACATACAACACATCAAACTTAATATCCTTGCTGCTTTTTTTTTGTATTTGGTTATCGAGAGTAGATAGAAGGTGTTTTTAGTTGTATGTAAAGAAACAGCAACAACAAAAAATTAAACAAAAAAAAATAATACCACTTTACTTGGCATGTGGCCTGGCCTGTTTAAATATTCGTGTAAATGTAAGGTATACAAGATACTATGGTTTTATTTAAAAATTTGTATGTTCAAAAGGACACACAGAGACAAAGAGGGTGTGTGCCATTCATATGTGTCAGTTTTTATTCATTCCATTCTATTCAGCTGCTGCTGTTGCTTGCTCAATTTTGCACCTTTACGGTTTTTATGTCTCTGTTTAATTTCGGCTTATGGTCTGTATGTCAGTCAAATTGTTTGCTAGGTTTGTTAAATAAGTTGATGTTTATGAGGTGGACAAAGAAGATGGGCATATGTAGTTATTGTATGTCTTTCAAACACGCTGACCTTAAGCATTATCAAACACTTAACCATATAATGACTTTATAAAGGTGAATTTAATTATTGTACTGTATTTTTTTTTAATCTTGTATTTTAGTGGTAGTTTTTATTGTTATTACATTAAGCATGAAAATCATTAATCTTTGAAATTCAAAAACAAGATTTGTAATGCACTTCGTTTTAGCTTCTTGTAATTTCTTTAATTTATTATCCCCTAAAGTGGAGATTTTTAAGGCTGTCCTTAAGTAACATGATTTGATCCTTTACATTCGAAGTTATATTTTTGTAATTACTTAAATTTATTTTGACTGAATATTAAAAATTTTTTATTACCTAAGAACTTTTATAATTATATGTAAAATTTTTACAAGATCACCGAATAATTTCCAGTTTTCGAAAAGCAAGTCTCCAGAGGAAGACAGCGCCGAAACAAAGAAAAATCATCAAAATAAAAACTCACCAAAAAAACTCTTTCTGTTATTACGGAAAATTTTGCTAATTTGACCTCAGCGGTGTTATTTGGTAACCTTAGCAACACATGTTTGCTAACGTGTAGTACAATGAAATTAGTAGAAAAATTAATAGACGCTACTAAATTTTAGTATACTTTTTGTGAAGTAGAATTTAAAATCGGTTTGCTAAAATTAGCAAAAAAAAAAAATGTACTAAATATTATTAATATTAGTATAATCAAATTAGTATAAAAAAATTAGTAAGCGCTACTAAATTTTAGTAAATTACTGTAAACTGCAATTTAAGAAAGATATGCTAAAATTAGAAACAAATTTTACAAAATATTAGTGGAATGGAAAACGTAGGAAAGTTAATTAATTAGAAAAAATATATTGAAATGCACAAATTAACCCAATTATTTTTATCGAGCATAATTTTTTTTTTTATTTTATTTATTTATTTATTTATTTATTTATTTTCAAAAAATATTTAAGACAAAATTAAAAAAAAATCAAAGGCTTAAAAATAGTAAAAATGTAAACGAATTTATTATTTTGTTTTAATTTTCTAATTTTTGTTTTGAAAAATATTTTTAGTGAATTTTTGGACATTAAGGTAAAATTTTAATTGTTTTATGGGCTAATTTTTTAGGACTTTATAGTGCTATTTTAAGTAAACGTCCTATTTTTGGATATGAGTCGGTTGTGAAAAGTATCTTCATTTCTGATCACTTTTTTAACATATGTAAGATTTTAATTTTTTTAATTTAAGCTTGTTACTATAAGTGTTAATTATTAGAAATAAAATTTTCTTTTTTAAAATTAATAATTTTGTTTTTTTTGCTAATTTTAGCAAAAAAAAAATTGTAAAATGATTTTTGAAATTAGGAATAAAAACTTGTATATATTTTGATTTTTGTAAGATGTAAAAAGCAAAAAAAAATTACTAAATAATATTTCTTTTTGCTAAAAATCAGTACAAAAAAAGTAAACTGGATTGAAAACTGTTTATAAATTTTTCTACAAATTTTTTTTTTAAGTATATATTTTCCTATACATAGTCTTCTTAGCAATCAAGCACTTGGTTAAGTTGTTTTCCTAATAGGCACTATGATGTTACCAAAATTTGAAGACTAAAAATGTTGTATTTATTAAAAAGCAATTTTATTTATACTCTGAATCGTGTAATATTTTTAAAGATTTCTTTTGTTTTTCTATACATTTACATTGAGCTTCCAACCTCCTTGTATTTACAAAAATCATTATTAACTATATGACGAGGGTGGATCAATAAGTCCGTTACTTTTTTAATGAAAAAAAAAATATTTTTCAACATAATCTCCTTTAAGCTCAATGCACTTAGTCCAACATTTCTTAAATTTTTGTATCCCTTCCAAAAAATAGGATTTTTCGAGGTCCATAAAATAGGCATTTGTTTAATCAATAATTTCATCGTTGGAGCTAAATATCCTTTCACCAAGCCATTTCTTTAGGTTTGGAAATAGGAAATAGTTACTGGTGGCTAAATACGGAAAATATGGCGGATGAGGTACCAATTTGTAGGCAAATTTATGGAATTTTGCCATTGAGACTACACACGTCACACGATTACGTTTATGGTCAATTGAGAGCAATTGCCCCCATCTTGCAGACAGCTTTCTTAAATCCAACTGATCATTTTAAATCGAAACCACACTGCCATATAAAATGCCTATGGCATCAACAATCTCACGCACTTTTACTCTTCGATCGGCCAACACCATATCATGGATTTTTTCGACATTTTCGGGTGTCAGTTGGCTGTCCCGAACGTTCAGCGTCATTTGTAATTGTGTGACCACAACGAAAGTCAGTAAACTACTTTTTTACCATTGAGATCGATAGTGTAGAGTCCCCATAGTATTTATCAAGCTTTTCCTTGGTTGATAGACGGGTTTTTTCGCAAAAAATAATGTTTAATGAGCACTCGAAATTCACTTTTTTCCGTTTTTAAAAAAATCAATGAGGTTGTATGTTTTGAACAGCTGTTAAACGCAAAGTAAATGGCGGAACTTGCTCAAAATTTGGCAGTAGTCTATTAACAGGTGGTACTTGATGGTAGCGGTGTTGTATTTTATATAACTACAAGGGAAGTTCGAAAAGTCACGGACTTATGGATCCGCCCTTGTAAGTTAGGCTGATATATATATTTTGATCTAGCAAAATATATCCTCAGAATCTTATGTTTAAGAAAAGCTAAAACCTTCAGAAGAATTAAAACAAAAAAAAAAAACATATTAAAAGATATATTTTGATGCATTCTGTTTGTTTGTTGTCTTGAATGACTGATATGTAAAGTTGTATTTTGAGAGCTTCTTCGATGAGGGATAAATTTTTTTATTATATTACTAAAATCAATTTGAATATGAAAATGATTACTGTAAAAATATTATTGTATTAGTTAGATTTATAACCCCTAACCTAAAGTCATTTTAATTCAGTTTTTAAATATGTTAATTATGCTCTTTGTGGGTATTTAGAGGAAAAAATATATATTTAATTTGTTTCCATAAAAAAATTATTCAAGCAAATATATAATAATAATATTTAGGTATTATATGATATATTATTAAAAAAATATCCAATATGGGGCATTGATTTCGATATTTTGTATAATAATCTATCAAACTTTAGAACAAATTAAAAACTGAAATGATTCGCAGGCGAGGTATAGTTCAAATCATTAAGTACGAATAATATTCCTTGATTTCACCATAAGTATTAGACAATCATATGGTATGAAGGGTTAAGCGTTAAGGATTAAATTAATTCTTTCATGAAATTCATAAAATTTTGTTTGACTTTTAGCATTAAAAATTTTCTTAAAAAATAGTTTTTCATAATACGTATTATGGGGTAGAAGGGTGAAGTTTCGCTACTGGGACACATATATCATCTCCGATTTATACACTATTTAACAGAGTTACTAAATTGTTTAAATCGATCATTTGTGCAGATATCGTTCGTCATTCATCTCTACAAGTTATATAGTTCTATTTAACTTCTGGTCGTGTATAAAAAAGTTTTTATATTTTCCGGGTTACAAAAATAATTGATACTAAGAATATTTGCTATAACATTTTCATTTTGGATATGAATTAAAATCTCCTTTGAGGTTTTAAAGTGATGACATTAATTTGTAACATGAACACATTTTTTTAAATAAATTTTAACCAAGTAAAAAAGGCTTAAGTACGTCTGTGCCGAATCTTTTAATACCCTCCAGCAATGTTTTTGAGGTGAACAAAAATTTTAGTGGTGTAAAAAATGTTTAAGGTAAAAAATATTTGAGGTGAATATAAAATATTATTCAAATCTAAGCGACTCGTGAAAAAACAAGACAAAAAATATTTTACTTTCCAGTCGCTACTATGAAATTGTACTAAACTACACCAATTTGTATGGAAAATTTAGGGATACACTTAGAAAAAAAGTTAATGGGTTTTCAATCCTACTTTTTTATTTTTGTACTGATTTTTAGTAAATAAATTATTATTCAGCAAATATTTTTGCTATTTACATTTTACAAATTACAGAATTTTTACAGAATATTCATAAATTTTTGTTGCTAATTTCAGAAATTATTTTATGAATTTTGAAAACCAATTTGCTAAACTCAGCAAAAAAAATGTACTAATTTTTAAAAAGTTTATATTGAAGGAAATGTTTTTTCTAAGAAATAAAACTTAGACTTACAAATCTAAATTGCCTTAAAATGTTGCATAAATTAAAAAAAGGGATTGGAAGTGAAGATAGGCATGTCTAAAAATAGGATATCCACTTAAAATAGCACTAAAAAGTTTTTTAGTTCTAAAAATAAATCCCAAAAACAATTAAAATTTGACATTAAAAGTAAAAAAATTACTAAAAATATTTTTAAAAACAGAAACTAGCAAATTAAAACAAAATTCGTTTGTCTAAAATGTTTAAAAAAAAAATAAATAAAATAAAAAATTTTGTTGCTCGACAAAAAAAAAAATTTATTTGAAATTTTTTTACTAATACACGCAGAATATTATGTAGTTAACTGTTTGTAGTTTAATAAAAAAGTTTTCCGTTCCATTTAAAAATAAAGGAAGATACATTTATTTTTCAAAGAAATATCTATATTAACTTTTTTATACATTTATTCGAAATAATTTACTATCATTTACCGATTTTTTCAGTTTCATTTATTTTTTTCATTTGTTTGAAATTTAATAAAAATTTACCCACAAAACGGAAACTTGTGGTTTATTTGTGTCCGTAACAGTTATTACAAATTTAAATTTTGTTTGCTGTCTGTTTCAAAAAAAAATATTCAAAAAATTTCAATTTGTTTTTTTATTTAAATTGGTTGTATATATACAAAATTTTTCAATACAAATTACAAGAACTTCATAAACACACATACATATACAAATATATTCACACAAAAAGTGTTTATAGCATAGATACATTTTGTATTGTACGAGTATATTAAAAAAACAAAAAATACAAAAACGGAAATAATTTCAAATAAATGAAAAAAACATTTATTTTTTAAGGATTGGTGGGTAAAATTTTTACATTTATTTTAACTGATTATATCATTTGTTTCTTACGGATGTGTTAGTTGATTAATCAACATTTAAAAATAAATAATAAATGGCATTTAATTTAAATGAAAATTAAGTAGACCGGTTTTTAAATGAAATATCATTTCTTTTAAATGACATTTTCAGTTATTTTAACAGACAAACTTTTTTAAGTGTATTAATAATACTTAGTAATTTTTTTTTTTTGATTTTAAATTCCACTATACAAAAACTTTACTAAAATTCATTGTACTACACGTCAGCAGATATGTATTGCTAAGATTAGCAAAAAATACCGCTCGGCTCAAATTAGCAACATTTTCCCTAATAACAGCAAAATTTACAGTTGCCAATACAGATTTTTTTGGTGAGTGTACCTTTACATTTTTACTCATATCTTCTTAACCGCTTGACCGATTTTGCCCCGAGATTACTATTTCAATAGACTGACGGTCAGACAGACAGTCGGACATCGCTAAATCTAAGACCTATATTTCGACATGTTACAAACGGAATGACAAACTGATTTATACTCTCACCATATTCGGTAGAGGGTATAAAAAGTGATAAAAAATTAAATTATGTGAATAATAATTTTGTTTGACGCATATGTTATATTAATTTAGTGATATATTTTATATAACGTAGCCTTGCTTTCCTTTAAACAATTAAAAATAATGAATATTTTGGAAATATTTTCCTTGAAATCAAATGATATTTATAATTATTAAATAAAAATGTATAAAACTTAGACCTTCAAATCTAAATTGCCTTAAAATGTTACAATAAGGGATAGGAAGTGAAGATAAGGACTCATGTCTAAAAATAACAGTAAATACTTATATTTATATCATGACATATGTCATACATCAACACAGAAAATTTAATGAATTAAACCGTTTTGAGCGACTGAAAATCATAAAAAATAAATAGTAGGCCTAAAGGAAAGTGATATTTAAAAAAATTAAAATTTATGCTGAGATAAATGGATTTTTAGATAAAAAAATTTTAAAAATATTGATGGTTTACAAACGACAGTATTTTTAAAAAGGTGGCGAGTGCTTCGACTTCTGCCCTATTTATCAATTTTGGAATATTACGCGAGTTTCGAAATTAATAAACTTAATAAACAGTTGAGCTCCAGGTCATTTAGTTTTTAATATGAAATGCCTTTAATTGTTTATATTAAGGTGTACCTTAAATTACGAATTGTCGAATCTCATTGCTAACACTTTCCGATTTTGTTTCATTTATTTTATTTTATAGAAATTTGAAGAATAAAAGAACTTTTTTTGAAAACGTGAAGCCTTGCCGCATTGTGTCTAAATTTTTCAAGTTTTTGAAAATTTGCAAAAATTTGCAAAAATTTAAATAAAAAAATTTTAGTATTTCGTCATTTTCCTATGATAACATAATCCGAATTGTAAATTTATTACAAAATTCTTATTGCTTGATATAGTTTCACCACTACTATCCAATATTTCACTGTGCGATTCCCCATTTTAGAATATTTGCCCTTATTCTGAATATTAAAATTTTTTCTTCTCTTTTTTTGTGAATACGCTGGTTTTAACTGTAATTGATAAACACTGCCTCATATAGACTTGTTACATAGAAAAAATTCATATTGTTTTTAGAACTTTTAAATGGATATTTACAGAAATTACATAAATTTTTAATATAATTAACATATGAAAAGGTACAAAAAATACACCATTTTTTTGTGTAAAGCATGTATTTATAAAATTGATTAAATTAAGTGCACTAATTTGTTTATTTGTTTTCATAATTATCCAAAGTAAATACAAGTTAGCAAACATATAAATGAAATGAATAGTTTATAATGTGTAAAAAAAAACCTTAAGCTAAATTATAATAAAAGTTTATTTTGTTAATTTTTCGTTTTTATTAAATTAAATTAATTTTTCCCATGTAAAATTCAAAATATGGGAAGAAATACGGCGGAAGTTCAGGCTAATATTTTCAAAATATCTTTCTTACAAAGTCTTATTTCATACCGGGATATTTGAAATTTCGTAATATATATATAACGTACGATGCATATCCAACTTTTTCTACGAGAACACACCCCTGAGATACGTGGTTTACCCTGGTATCTTGGGATGTTCTAGGGAAAGTTTCGGCTCCGGTAGACCTGTCGATTGATCTCTATAACTTCCGGCCAGTTCCACAAATGACCCCACTTTTCCCATGAAAACCCTTCGACCGCGCCATATCTCGGAAATCGATTTCCGGGTCCCCTATGAGAGGTACTTACTTGGATTCTATAGACGGAATAATAGCTGTAATTGGCCCTTTCATTTGGCCCTACTCCTGCCCTAATCGGGTAAAAATTAGGGTACATTACCCCCCCCCCCCCCACACAATAACTTCCACTACGTTTTTTTGGGTACCCCCTGGTGGTATTTCCTTGGTATGTTTTAGGGAAAGTTTCGGCTCCGGTATACCTGTCGGTTGACCCCTATAACTCCCTGTTGGGTCCACAAATGACCGCACTTTTCATAGGTAGGGCCTTTGACCTTGTGAAATCTCGAAAATCGATTTATGGGTCCCCGATAGGAGGTACGTCCTTGTGTTATATGGACGGAATAATAGCCGTAATTAGCACTTTAATTTGCCCCCACTTCCGCCCTGAACGGGGCAAAAATAGAATATAAACTGGTGTGGTACAAACGTATCCTGGGTGGTGTGTGTTTACGTAGGTGTCGACTTTTGAAGCTCGTAGCTCCTTAACCACTGATCCGAATTGGATCAAATAACCGTTAAGATTATAAATTATTTATATTTCCTAAATCCGAAATCTCTATGCCCTAGGTTAAGCCGTTCCTGAGTTACAGCACTGCAAAGTTGCAAGTGGATACATTTGTACCTGGGTGTGTGTTCTAGGGTTAATGCATGGCGAAAGGTCGTAATCCCCATGAAAATTTTCCATATATTCATTTTTGGGATTATGGCCGACTTTTTCAGGCATATTGGCCCAGCAGAAAGTGGGACTTATGACAGCTTACAAAGCGGTGATTGCTCCCATGCAGGGTTCCGCGGACACTCCACAGAACAGAAAAACTCTAAGACGGACCGAAAGCCGCTAAGCCATTTTCCAGTAAAAGTTTATGCAAAAATATTGCCGCAGACACTCCATAGAATAGAAAAACCCTAAGACTGACGAAAAGCCACTAAGCAGAACACCTGTCCCGGGCTAAGCCTTCTGCAGACATACCACACAGTAGTAGTAGAAAAAAAAAGCATTATTTAGTGAAGCTGGTTCGGACATATTACAGAGTAGAAAACCCCTGTGCCTTAAATATTAACTGGGATTATGAATATTGTCATAATAAGGATTATGACCCTTTTGTAAAAAGTTCTTAATATCCATGGGAAATATGTCCAGTTTTTAGTGGAAAATATAACATATAAAATATACGGGGTTCTGACATGTGACCTTAATGCATATGTGTAAACATATAATTATCTAAAAAATAATTTGAACACGCACAAATTCATAGTTCAAATAAGCAATTTAATTGTAA
Organism: Eustalomyia histrio; assembly: GCA_949748255.1. Lineage (NCBI taxonomy): Eukaryota > Metazoa > Arthropoda > Insecta > Diptera > Anthomyiidae > Eustalomyia > Eustalomyia histrio. The sequence continues at coordinate 19,569,281 of OX456526.1, forward strand.
AAAATTTTAAATTTAATAAATATTTTTTTTATAACTTTATTAAAAATTAATTTAGATATACATGAATTTAATTTTATTATACATAATTTCAATAAATTACTTAGATATGTGTATACTAAGGTAGCTACACTTTATAGAAGGGAATCATATGATATTTAATTTCCGAATTTATGACAGATATATAAGTATAACACAAATATAATATAACACAAATTACCGATTTGGAGGTGTTTTTTTTTTTTTTTTCTTAAAGATACTTTTGGTATAAAGTGCAAGGAAAATCGATTTTATAATTGAAATTAATTAAATAATAATATCATGTATCGGTGCTACGAAATAAGCCCTACCTAAACAGCCAAAGCAAGAAATGAAATAACCCCCAATAAAATAAAGCCCAAGGTGAGTTTAGGTTGCAAAAGAGGAATCGAAAGTGAAGATCATCTTCAAAATCCACTCATCTCCAAAATTAGGACATACACTTAAAAGTTGGCTTGCTGTGAGCTCTCATTTAGGCATGAATTTTACTGAGGCTCGGACCACTTATTTACTTTTAAACACTCACGATATTCTCAGGGATTGCGACTGGCTGACTTTAATCATGTCAAGATTTCTTAAGATAAATTTTGGCCGTCTTAAGTATCAAGCAAGGCTGAAATAAGGCAACTTTAATAAAGGCCAAAAATTAAATAAAACTAGTAGGGTATTTTCTAAGAAAATTAGAACGGCATGCTCTAAAAAGTCCAAAGTAGAATAAAAAAACAAAGGAAATCAGAAAGCCACGAAGCCAAAAAGATCGCATGCTCAAGTTAAATCACTTCTAATACGGAACAATGCAGTCCCATATATTCAGTCATTATACACTTAACAAAAAAGTCTGTAATGGCAAACTGAAAACTGTTGGTGTTATTACGGGAAATTTTGAGCCCAGCAGTATTTTTTGCTAATCTTAGCAACACATGTCTGAAATAAGTAGAAAAAATTAGTAACCGCTATTAAATTTTAGTAAAATTTTGTAAAGTGAAATTTAGAATCGGTTTGCTTAACCCTTATGTGTGTGGAAAAGAAAACACCTTCTATAGGGTGGATAGGTACCTGGGTGCCTACATACAAATTGTATGAGAAATGTAATTTTTTGTCTTCTATTGTGCAATTTGTCGACGGTTAATGATATAAAATTAGAATTTTACTTTGATTTTTTCCTTTTAATATATTTTTTAAAATCCTACACCTAAAAAAAAATTTGTACCTAATGTCAGCAACTTGCTTGCTGTCAGGATCCTTGCAGAAAAAGTTGCTAACATTAGCCAAAAAGTTGCTAAACTCTACAAGTTTTTTGCTTAATTAAGAAAACAAGTTGCTGACATTACAAACTTTTTTTGGGTGTATGATAAATGCATTATTCTGTGATTCTTCATAAAATGTATGAGCACACAATAAATGTATATATTGGGGTTTTCCCTTTTTCTTTTGTTCTACATATATAACATTTCAATATAGGATTCCCCTTTAAATATATTTTTAAATCTCCAGCAAAAAAATAAAAATCTTATTACGTGAGAAGTACGGAATAAAAATATTTTGGGCTTCTGACGCAAGTAAATCCTATCCCTTGCACGGTCAATTATATACAGGTAAACCAACAGAAGGCGAGCGTCAAACAAATATAGGGGAAAGAACAGTTTTAGGCCTTGTTAGCCCATATAAAAACTCCGGAAGAAATGTTACTACAATGTTTACATCCTTACAACTGGCTCGAAAACTAAACTCGTGGAATTTGACACTAGTTGGAACAGTAAGAAAGAACAAAAGATTTTTACCAGAAAATATGCAGCCACATAAAGACAGGTAAGTTTAATTTTACACATGAAAACAAATATGTGCATGATACACTGACTATACAAAAATAAAATTAAATTGACAAGCAAATATTATTATTTCAGGCAAATTAATTCCGCCAACTTTGCCTTCAGAAAAGAGCTAACTTTGTGCTCCTACGTTCCTAAAAAGAAAAAGGAGTAGTGATGTTATCTATTATGCACGCAAAGCCTGTAACGGAATCCACTACAGCTGCTAAACCAGAAATTATAACCTTTTACAACCAAACTAAAGGAGGTGTCGACAATATGGATAAGCTATTGGGAGAATATACTTCTAAACGTAGGACATGTCGATGGCCGTTAGCATTATTTTTCAATATTATCGATGTATCATTAGTACAACCAAATTAGTATAAAAAGTTGGTTAACGCTACTAAATTTAAGAAAATTGCTGTAAACTCAATGAATTGTACAATATAACAAAATTTTAATTTAAAAAAAATATTATTAAAATGCCTAAATTGACTCAAAAAAGTGTAACAAACAGCTTTAAACCTGCTGATTTCTTTTGAAATTGCTTTACGAATTCCAATATACAAATTTATATTTTTTTATCGAACAACATTTATTTCATTTTATATTATTTATTTTTTTTTCAAAATATATTTTAGACAAAGTTAAAAAATAAAAACCTAAAAAATTTGCCTAATTATGTTTTTAAAAATTTGCTAATTTATATTTTGAAAAATATTTTTAGTAAATTTTTGGATTTTAAGGTAAAATTTTAAATGTTTTAAGAACTTATTTTTGAAACTAAAAAAGTTTTAAGTGCTATTTTCAGTGGATGTCCTATTTTAGGACATGAGTACAAAAGCAAAAATAAAATTTTGAATGTTTAGTAAAAATACTATAATTTGTAAAATGTAAATAGCAAATAAATTTACTAAATAATAATTTTTTGACTAAAAATTAGTACAAAAATAATAAAGTGTAATTGAAAATCGTTTACAAATTTTTCTACTATGTATCAAATTTTTAAATTTTTTCTAAATTACCAAATATATAATTATATTGTATAAAAGACCCGAAGATATAATTATATATAATTATATACAACACAATTACATATATATCAGTGAATGTCTCAAATCCTGCCGTGTTCAAATCCTGCCGAAGTCATTTTTTAATAAACTAGTTTCCATACAATAAAATGTTATACAATTTGATCTGTCATATTTTTATTTAATTTAGACGTTACTAAATGCCCAATAATATTTTTGGATCAATTTTTATTTTACTTAACCCCAAATATTTTGCTGCATCTAATTTGATCAACCATTTTTGGGATCAAATAAGATCAGCTAGATACTACAGCTGATATTAAAGCACAACAAATTGGATATGATGAAATATAATGACATATCATTTTTTTTACTTCGGGAATTTTATCAGAAATAATATCCAAACTATTTAGTGTTTATTTCACTGGAATTTAGAGCATAATAAAATAATCTCCAAATTTGAAGGTGAAAAAATCCCCAAAGGAAATTTTTACGTAATTTTTGAGGGTAATTTATTTTTACCTTATAAGCGTTGTTCACTTACGTTTATTCCGTAGCCCTTCTATGCTCTCCTTTTTCGTATATTTTATTATGTTTTAATATCTGCAGTAATATTTTTTTTTCCTAGTTTGATGAACTACCTTAATATAGTACAGTTGCAATATTATTTTTTTAATGAGTTTTCCAAATTATTTTTTTATAATTTAAAATTTAATTACAAGGGAATAAAAATACATGATAATTAATATAATTAGGTTTTAATAATAAAAAAAAAACATTCAACAAAATTCAACACATTTGTTTTATTTAAAAATTATGTTAATATTGACTAGACAAAAAAATAATAAATTAATGTGTTATTAATTTTAATGAACAAAAAACAAATGTTATAATTCTTTATTAATAAAACAAATTTATATCAAATATAAATTATCATATTGTGGTTATAATGAGTCAATATATACAATTATTTTATTCTAAATTTGTGTCTAACAACCAGCTATTTTTATAATTAATAACTTTAAATATATTTTCAAACTAAACAAAATATGTTTTAGATATTTAATTTCTTTAACGAGAAAACATAATTGACGATCATATTTCATTGACAAGTCATTGGAAATAATTCATATACATTTTTATTAGCATCTGTTTTAAAAATTATTGATTTTGTTTTTGTCATTAGCGATTATGCTCAATTATTTTAAATAGGTTTTGTTTTTTTTTATTTCAAAATTTAGTGACAAATTCTAACATAAAAGAAAAGCACTCTTAAATGCTACAATTCACAAGTCATTTATATAATAGCAGCAATTTAATTCCTAATTGTCAATGATTTTTATTATTGACTTGAAAAATATTTAAAAAAACAGAAAATAAATGTATCCCAACTGATGCTACATAACTTTTAATACATTTTTCCTGAATATGTCAAAATTTCAAATAAGAAAACAAATTTTTGGAGTGAATAAAGAACATAGACAGCACCATCAAACCATCGGGTTTCCTTAGAATTAAAAATGAATTACACTGTAGAACATTATACAACTTTTTCCAAAAATACGTGGTTCTGACAATGGATTAAGGTAAAGCAGACAAAAACAATATACATGTGTTGGCGTTGTAAAAGATTACATAGAAGTTTTCCTTTCGGGGCGGTTAAAGTTTCGACCCTTTGGCATCATATCGATATATGAAACTATGTGTTGTTTACATCTTGTGGTGTAGTGTATGTTTAACAACTTTGTAGAAAATATTAACTCAAACATTTTAATGGAACATATTAACTCCCCCACATAATAGTAATTTTTGGTTCTATTCTAACAAATCGTAAAAAGGATCCCTAAAAAGGGCGAGGGCGAGAACAAAATGTTTAACAAAAATATTGGCCATAAACTTTTACTATAAATATGGCGGAATACACCAAAGACTAAAACTTAACACAAACACCAAAAACCAGTCAAATTCAAGATTGGTTATTAGATTTATAGTCAGATTTTGGGATAACCTAAATATTATGTAGGTCATCCCAAAATCTGACTAGAAATCTGATGAGCAGTAAAAACCCGGCTTCACAGTATTTGCATAAATGAACCTTTATCAAACTGAAGGTCGCAAATATAAAGATATTTGGATAAAATATAGTATTTAAGTTTAAGGTGAAATCCTATTGATCTTGGTTAGTGCCGGTCTAGTATACAGACCTCCCTCACAGAGGACTTTCTGAATTGGACCTAAATAGCATTAAGAAACATAACTCCATATATATCTGCTATATGGAACCACCAGGCATAGTGCAGTATATGTCATACATAATTTTATATATTTTCATAAATCTTCGAATCCCGAATTTTCATATACCTTTAAACAAGAAGATATTTGCTCAAAATAAGTCATACCTGAAATGACATCTGTTCTCTATACCTGTAACTGTTAAGAAATTTGATCTGGACAAACTTATAAAATCAAATTAGATTCCATAAGGAATAAAAACCCACTTTTATTTTTATATACAGTGGTTATCAGTTTATTTAAACCACTATAACTTTTAAATTTTTTATATTGCATTTAGCAATATATAAAATTATTAAAAAAAAAAACATTTTAAATGGCAACACTGGTGTTTCATAAACTTCTTAGTTTCTTTTTTGTATTTTACATTGTTCTATGAAATAAAAAAAACAAAAGAACAAAATATGTAGCTTTTTCAAATCGATCACCTTATTGATGCAGTAAACCACCAACTGTAATGTTGCAAAGAACCGTATTATCATGGATGTACAAAATGCCATATTTAAGCTACCAGTTTAGTCATGCTGCCATGATGACAACACCATGAAATTTTCATGGCATTTTGTACATCCTGGTTTATATGGCCCTTGATGTTTTTCTTGCCTTTTGGGTTTGTCTTTTCTGTTAATTTTTGCATAATTTAAGGCTTTTTTTTGCAAGTGCAATAAGCAGTAGTTTTAAATATGGATCGACCCACGATCATAGAGCAACGAGAGCTGGTCATTCATCATTTCAAAATTGGAAAAACTCAGCGTAAAATAAACAGAAATAGTAATTTTAGCTGCATCTCCTCTTAATTCAAGCGACGAACGATAGATTATAAGACAATTTACTCAAAACCCACGGTTATCGGCACAAAAATTGGCTGATAAAGCGCACAACGGTTTTGTCAAAAAACTGTAGTGCATAAACAATTCGACGCACACATGACTTTCATGGTCGAGTACCTCTGAAGAAGCCATTTATAAGCACAAAAAATAAAATCTCTCAAATAGGCTTCGCAAATAACCACATATTAAGTAATCTAGAGTTCTGGAACACAGTTAATTTTTGCTGGCGAGTCCAAATTAAGTTTGGCGAAAGCCTAAATTAAATTAAGTTTGGCGAAAGCCTAATATAGAGCTGCATTTGAAGAACTTACTTGCAACTGTAAAACATGATGGTGGCAGTGTTATGGTGTGGGCTTGCATGGCCGCAACAGGTGTTTGAAATTTAGATTTTATAGAAGGAAACATGGACAAAACAATGTATCTGAACATTCTTAAAGAGAATTTGCTTCAAAGCGTTGCAATTTTGGGTCTGATCAGCAACTTTCGTTATTACCAGGATAGCGACCCTAAACACAAGTCAAGTGTTGTTCAGACTTGGCTCATATGGAACTGCCATCAATTGATGAAACTACCGGCAGAGCCTCCAGACTTAAACGTAATTAAAAATTTATGGACATTATTGGAAAATAAAATTAAAAACCAAAACATTTCAAGCCAAGAAACCTTGAAAAGTGCATTGCAAGAAGAGTGGAATAAAATAACGGCCGAAACATGTTATAGATCAAAAGGGATACCATACAAAGTTTTAATATCAACTTTTTAATCAAGTTTTAATATCAACTTTTTAATCAAAACTTAAGCTGAACAGATTGAAAATAAACATTTTTTAAATGAATAGTATTAGTAGGATTTTAGCTCATATAATTATATTCTTTTATAAATTATTTTATTGTAAAGAAACATGAAAATTTGTATTAGTAAATTATAGAGAATAAAAATTGAGAAATTCCACAGAGCCAGCAGGATGGAATACTTAGTATTGACGCTGGCATCAGATATACTCTTATATGGCCATATTTGCTTATATATGATGATAAAAATCAGCATAGAGTGTATCACAATCTTATCATATATGATCTGATCTGGCACCAGATCTACTTAATAATAAAATATATATAATTATAATTATATTATTATATAATAATAAATAAATTATATAGAATTTAAATTTAACTCTGCTAATACTACGTTGAACATGTGTGCTAGAGTAATTTTAGGCAGTTTTGCTACTCATGTCACACTTGCATGATTTTGTGGTCAAACTCCTGAAACTGAAAATTTCAATTATCTTATTTTTAATCCTCTTTACCCGTTGAATATTATTTCTAATACACAATCAATTTGTTTATCTTTTTAACCAATTTAAAATTTGATTTAATTTATTTTTCTTCTTCAGCTTATAATGTATTATATTGAATAATATCACAAGTGACATGAACATTCAATAAATCTATGGTTTATTAAAGCAAACAACAATATTATATATAGAACGTATGTACTTATACGTATGTCTATTGAGGTAAAGTGGTCTTCAAAGCCACCACACGTTTTAAGAGTGTTTGTTTTGTATACACACACACATATATGAAGAAAGTGTATTTGATTGTGTATAAGTTTTGTGTGTATAGAAACGCATCAATGAACAACAACTTTAGCAATATTGTATAACCACTAGTACATAGAAAATATATGCTATATTTTCAGAGCTTCAAAGAATTATTTATTTTTGCAATGAATGTCTTAAAAATTTAAATAGATTTTATAATTGAAGGAATAAATGCTTTGTTATTAATTCCGGTAAATAAGTTCAAAGAATATATAGTTTGCAAATAAATTTCCTGATCAAAACAAAAAACAACTTTGCACAATCGATTTCATTAAAGCTAGTTAATTTAGCTATTAGTCAAGGAATTCATTCCCTACTAAATGAATTTATTTTCAATTAATTCAATTGTATACGGAAATATACAAAGACATTTTTATTTTCATTTAGTTCCACAAGGGAACGTAATTAGAATTTATATTTAATTCTTTGAATTTATTCTTTGAAGGCCCAAGGAAGAGAAGAGGGAGTAGATTTGCCTAAACATTTTTTAAGACCTTTCTCTACAATATTGATCTACAACCGGGTCCAAATATGTTCATAGCACGTAGCCGAACTAAAAATTTGAAGGACTTTACGTGATGCTATATGGCATCACTGGCCGACAATGGGTTAAATTTTATATATGAATAAAAAGAAAATCTCTCAAAGTGAATCTAGGTAATAAAACAAAGAGTTTATTAAATTTCTTTAATTTTTTTATTTCCATAATATGAATTTTGTACATAGGAAATTAATTAAGGATTCATTCCTTCAAAGCTCTGTATACATTATAAGCAACACTTAACAAACACTATACTTTATGGCAACACTATGTCAAAATTTATTATAGTAACGGTCTCCTTGTGAAATTGTGAAAGGTAAGACAAATCTAACTGACCAATCGGACCAATTTCATATATAAAATTTTTAAAAATAGAAAACAGTTCGTTCTTAACTTCTTTTTTTTTGTAATATAAATATGACTTCTTTTAAAGCTTTCAATAAAAATCTAAGTTTTATAATCTGCTGATATCAAATATGATCAGATGTCATAATCCACACGGATATTTAGGTTAGGTCATTTATGATCAACCATAGAGTCGGCATGTTGTGCGCTCTCCAAAACTGTGTGTGAAAAATATTCCATTCTATCGCAAGGTTCCTCAGTTATCCCTTAAATTTTCTCAAATCAACCCCCTGCAAGCACTCTAAATAGGGTCTCCGTGCCAGTGCATTACCCCACGCCTTGTGAAAGCCGGCCAAAAACAAATGAAGTACTCCCTGGACTCATCGTCCACCTCACAGACCATACATACCACAGAGTCACTCCATCCTAATTTCGAAAGGTGATCATAGTGTAGAATGGCCTGAGAGAATTCCCATCATGTTGGCCAGTTTCTGTTTTCCCAGCCTTAAGATACAGGACTTTTGTGATCTCGCAAACATTTTCCCCATTCCAGATATTTTTGTGCACGTTGGTGGCCCATTGCGCAATTTCCGTATTCGTCATCCGAAAAGGTTTTGGACTTAGAACGTTAACAGAGAACAGGTTCGATCCATCTCTGGCCAGCTCGTCAGTCCTTTCATTGCCATCCTCTACTAAGTGTCCGGCTACATATGTTAACGTCAGACGACCCCTGACAGAATAAGCGTTTATCACCCTTTTGCAATTCAAATCCGTCTTCGATTTCATGGAGTCCTCTGACAGAGCCCTAACCGCAGCCTATCAGTGAAAATTACTGAATCATCAATAGCCACAACCTCCTCCTAAAAATTATGTTGTGGTCCGGAAGTCGGAAGCACATTTCCATTCACCGATCTCCACAAAGGAAACCTAAAGCAGTTCTTCCGTCCATTTTCCGTTGCCACGGACATTATTGAGCGAAAAAATTTTGAACACAATATCCCCAAACCAAAATAAGGATTATGAACAACCACATTGGACCATGGACATTAAGTTCGTCTTTAAAAATACACAATCATCTTTGTGGGAATAATAAAAATGTCAGTAAAGTTTTGTCTGGCCGAGCTTTGAAAATTTTTACTAGATAGTATGTCCAAGGACTGTGCTACAATATAATCTTCGGAGTTAAATGCATCGAGCCAAGCTGAGACGCACGAGTTGTGAAGCTGCAGATGTACGAGTTCCGAAACTTCAAATACGTTGACTTAACTTGCTAATATCGATGGTTTTAACTCCGCTCATCCTTTTTTTTCCTCAGTCCTTGATATGTACATAGTCGCCATTGCTCAGCAATTCTTTTTTGCGTAGCAGGTCAACGCCCCGCCTAAGGGGTTGTTTACTCTGTGGTATTTCTGAAGACTACTTCACCCAGGAATGTTCAAATGCAGGCCCAACGAGGTGTCTATGTAAAACCGGGTTTGTCTTCCATGTAAAGTGGGTTTTGCGACTACTTTGGGCAATAAAATGGCCGACTCATTTTCATGAATTGAGTCGCATGTCATGGTTAGTACCTTGAATCGGCTCATATATGAGGTAGTCAGACGGGAATATACTGCGTTGATCCGAAGGGGTTTTTAAACAAACCAAATGGAAATATAGTACGATATCTACTCACTTTTAGCTGATCTCACTGACGTAGACTTGCTGGCCTGATTACGGAACACAACGCTTGTGCTCGTCATATGGCAGGGATCAACATCGTCAATGATCGTTATGTATGGAAGGAGAGGACACAACAGAACATTTTATATGTAACTGTCCAGCTATCTCCAGAAACAGATGTGAAGATGTTTAGTAGTGACATCTTGTTTATGGATTTGGTTTATAAGAAATATTAAGAAAACCTAGGCTGTCACGCCTCTCTTCTTCTCTTATTTCTATAAGGTATGGTTACAATTTTTTGTCAGGGTGCCATGGACTTGCCTTCATGCTTCTCTAAACCACCCCAACTTAACATTTTCGGACTACCGCCTTCGGTAGTCCTTTTTCTCCTCTCTCATATATTGGAAGACGGCTTTCGGATGGAAAACAGTAATAACAGGCAAAACCATTTTGTCATTATCCCCACAACAAGTAGGTATTAATACCCCATAAGGCCTATGACCTTTTTCTAAATGGATATAAACACCTCACTCAGGTGTTTGGGTGTTTGAAAAATTTCGAAACTAATCCAATTACTAAAAATGGAGATAATGTCTGTGAGGGTTATGACCTGCCACCACAAAATCAATTCATATAATTGTTTTCATAAAACAATAGAAACGGTGTGGATTAAGTGTTATTCGAGTATATTTTATATATTCGTTTTATATAAAATAAAAAAAAAGATTCATACCATCATCTAAAGTAGTAGTGTAGTAGTAGAAGTGACAGTGGTAATAGTATGTGCAAAAAAATGGATGAAAATAAAAGCAAAAGACCAAGTAAAGGATTAATATGTCAAAAGCAGTGGTATTGTAGTTTGAGTCAACATGTGTTGACATGTTGATTTAATCTTTACCTATAAGTACAATACAGAATCAAAAAAAATCACAAATACATATGTGTGCAAAGGAATACACACATAGCACTGCATGTTAGTATTAACCCATTCAGGCTTGCACACACTCACGCAAACACACAACGTAGTGCATGTATGTAGACATATTTGATATAATATAAAGTTTTTAACAAAACCCAATGTCAATATTGTATTTTTTTTTGTTCTGATTCTTCTTATTTGTTTGTACTTCAAACCAACGATTTCCAATATATATTGGGAAAATCAAAGGTTTACAACTTTTTTTATATTCGTAAAATTGGATTTGTTATCATTGTTGTTGTTTACAATAACAATATAAATCAAAAAATATTATAGATTATAGAATTCTATGTGTATGTGTGAGTATACAATAGAAGTTAACAACACACATACACACATTTAAACGCAGGATACACAGACAACAACTATGGCAAAATTATAATTGCTCATTGTTGTAAAAGTTGATTGGACTTGTAATTTGTGTGTGTGTGCTTGTTGTTTTTTTTTTTAAGTGCACACATGTGTTAATACAGAGGCGGAATCAGAGTCTTAGTTATAAGGAAAAATAGTATTTCATTTGATAAATTTCACTTACAGTATATTGAAAAAATTTTCATAAGAAGCAATTTTCAAATTTTTATTTTTTCTAATATTGTTTTTTACACCTGTTGTTGTGAATTATTTTTATTTATATCGATTTTTGTGATGTTATTCGATTTAAGTAATTTCGTCTCGATGTTTGTTATTCCCAAAAGTTTAACAAAGTTTTTAAGAGTTAAAAATTGGGTCAAAATCATCCAATTTAATGTTTTTTGTAATTATTTTCTTATTATTTTGAAAAGCTATAGCCAAATTAGATACACGCAGAGAAAACCATGCCTGCAATATGATCTTTACTACTATATTATGCTTGCTGCGTTCAGGTGTGGTTGTCACAATCAAGTTATTTGTTTATAAATATATTCTAACCATCAATATAGTTGCTACCATCATTACTATAGTAAGAATTTAATTATTTCATGATTGCCAGCTTTTGTTGTAAACATGATTGTCTGTAACCATACTGTAGTAACCAGAATTCTGACTGGAAAAAAATATAATAGCTATGGAACTATAAAATGCTGGAAACAATTAATGAATAATTATAAATCAAATAAAGCATACCTTTGACATTTACTGGCATGTTTTCATAAACAAAAATTGTAACAGTTCAATCACCCATGTAAAAAAAATAATATATTTGATCATTTCCACCCTGGGGGGTTGTTATTTTCGAAAATGGCTTATACAACACATAACATTATAATTTAGTCTATTTTTTAATTCTTTTCATTCAAAATATATAATTAATTTTTAAAAATATATAAATATTTCATGTAAAATAACGACTTTCTTGTGGAAAAAATACTCAGAATATAAATAAAATAATTTTGTTTAAGAAAAAGTCTGTTACCCAAGCATAGTTTTGTACGAAAAGGTTTCTTATACAAAATACTAAGTTTCTAGAAGTTTTTCTGATGGAAACATTTTCCTTAAAGTAAAAATCTTCGATTCTGCAAATTGTTTCTTAGAAAAAATTCATATATTCTTAACAAAAACTTTGATTTTAACACTTTTTTTAAATTAAAATTTCTTAGATCCTGATGACTTTGTATCATGAAAAATACATAGCTTCTAAGGACTTTTTCTAGTAAAAATATTCCTAGATTCTAAGGACTTTTTCTAAAAGAAAAATTCTGAGACTCTAAGAACTATCTAAAAAAAATCTTTAAAATATTCCTAGAGTATAAGAATTTTTCTATTAGAAAAGTCCATAAAATCTATGTTTTTTATAAAAAAATAACTCATAATTAAAATTTTTTGAAGTATTTTTCTTTAAAATGTTCATAGAATCAATGATGTTTTCTTAAAAAATTCATTAAAAAAAATATTTTAAAGATTTTTTTTTTAAAGACTTTTTTCATAGTTTCGTATTATAATACACCCAAAAAAATGAACCAGAATTTAGAAAAATTAACTTATTTGGAGGAAAAAGTGAAATTAAAAAAGCGCCAAAGGAACTTTTCAACAAAATTAAATAAATTTTTCCTTAAAATTATTGTAAAAAACAAATTTTACTTAAAATTTGGTAAAAATTCCTAAATTATTGAAAAATTTTACTATTGAGAACTAAATTTTTATCAGAAAACAGTAAAATTCCCCCCTAACTAGTTCATTTATCATCACTGTACGTTAGGAAATGTTTCCTTGGTTTTAAGAAAAATTTTATTTTATTTTAGTTCATTAGATATTTTTTTTTTTTACTAAAAACTAGAAAAATAAGAAAATATTTGCTGAAATCAAGTTAAATAGTAATTCTTTTAAATAAAAATCATCCTTAAATTTGATAAAAATTTTCTAATAAATATGAAACTGTTTCTATGATAAAGTAAAAAAAATTTTAAACGGGTCTCAATCCCACTTTACTATTTTTGTACTGATTTTTAGTAAAAAAAAAAATATTTAGCAAATCTTTTTGCGATTTACATTTCAAAAATTACAAAGTTTTTACAGAATATTTACAAATTTTTGTTGCTAATCATTTTACAAATTTTTGAGAACCGATTTTCTGAAACTAGCAAAAAATAATTACTAATTTTAAAAAAGAGGATATTAAAGGAAATGTTATTTTTAATTTCAACTTACAACTACAAACTTAAATTGCCTTAAAATGTTACATAGTTAAAAAAGGGATCGGAAGTGAATATACCGACTCATGTCTGAAAATAGGATATCCACTTAAAATAGCACTAAAAAGTTTTTTAGTTCTATGAATCAGCGCTAAAAACAATTTAAATTTGGCAGTAAAAGTAAAAAAATAGTGTCTAAACTATTTTTCAAAACAGTAATTTCCAAATAAAAACAATATGATTTATTCGTTTATATTTTAACAATTTTTAAGATTTTTAAGCCTTTGATTTTGTTTTTAATTTTGTATAAAATATTTTTTGAAAAAAATAAATAAAATAAAAAAATTGATGTTCTATAGAAAAGTAAATTTAAAATTTTTACTAATATTCACAATATTTAGTAATTTTTTTTGCTGATTTTAACAAACCGGTTTTAAATTTCGCTTTACAAAAAGTTTACTAAAATTTAGTAGCGGCTAGTAATTGTTCTACTAATTTCATTTTACTACACGTCAGCAGATATATGTTGCTAAGCAAAAAATACCGCAAAATTTCTTGTAAAAACAGTAAAATTTTTAGTTGCCATTACAGACTTTTTTCGGTGAGTGTAATATATTAAACCATAAATTTTTTTCCACTTTCGGAGAGCTTCCGTTTTGGGAGGGCTCTGCTATTAAATGAGCTTATGGCTAAGGAATACTGGGGGTCCTTTGTCTTCTAAAGTAAACTAATTTATGGAAAATGTTGTAAAATTACAAATTATCACATTTACATTTCTTGTTATTATTGGAAAATGGAAAAATGTTATAAGTTTATTTTATGACATTTTTAGCTTAAACTTTAATTGACATATACAAAAAAAAATCCTATACCTAAGGTTATTATTTCTCAAAAATTATAAAACTTTTACTTGAAAAAAAAAATATTTTATTTTTAAAATTTATCTGAACTAACTTGCATAACAATTTTCACCAGAAATAGTTCAACAGTAAAATCAAATAAGTTTTTATTATTACATAAAAAAAAAAAAATCATTACTTTTTGTTTTTTATTGCCTGAACTAATTTTTAGAAAAAAAATTCTTAAAAATTAGAAAAGGTAGACTTAAAAATTTAATTTAGAAATAGTTTTCTAAAATTAAGTTAATTTTGCTACTACCGAAAAACACACACATTGAGTTTAAGTACTTTGCCATTTTAATTTATACACATGTTCTAATTTTTTTTTGAACTAAACTTAGTTTTATTATATTTTAGTATGCACATTTTTAAAAACTAAGATGTTTTTTTTTTTTTTAAATTGATAAATTTATATTTTATATAATAGTTGTTTTTCCTAAAATTAAGAAATATTACTTAGGAAAGATATGAACTATTTCGTTTTTATCCAAACTTAGGAATTTTTAGTAACTTTAAGAAAAATTTTTTAAAGAAAATTAAATTTTACTTAAATTGAGGAAAATTTTTAAAGAAAATATTGGATTCATTTTTAGTTCATGTCTTTTTTAATTGAGGGACCATATAATGGTAAAATTGTGGTTATTTTATTATCATAATATGATAATTTGATTGGCACATTCATAATCTAAAATATATATGATGATCTTCGGATATAATTGCGCTAACTATGCATTTTCTCTGCATGCGCATTTTGTATAGAACTTCGGAAAATAAATTCTCCCACATTTGTCGGATATTTGCTTTGAGAGCTTACAAAGACTGTGGTTTGTTCACATAGATCCGTGACTTTAAAAAAACCACAAAGAAATTACTCTGGAGCTATAAAATCGGGAGAACTTGCTAGCCACTTCAAACAGGTGAAATGAGATATTTATAGGCCTCGTCGATAGTGATTATTTTAGATGGAAACTTGAGGCTTATAACTCTGTCTTCAGAATCTGTTTACTTCACAAATATTAAAACAAACTGATAGTTGCCAAGTTATATCATCGAGAAATTGATTGCCACCATACTTTATATAGGTTGACTTAATAGATGATAAGGTTGATGGCATTTTTACTGCAAATTTTTCTGAGTAAAATATCTTACTAGATAGGGAAATAACATGAATACAGCGCCTTATTATCTTCTTTAGATTAATATATATTTAATTGCCTCTGACTCTCCATTTTGAAAGCAGAACAAGCTGCTAGTTATTGCAAGATTTAGTCGAAATAATCAAATTGCTTTTAGTACTAAATAAGTCCACTGCCAAAAAAATATCCTAAAACTCTATAACATTTTCAACAAAATTTTCTATCGTATTTTAATTCCTTTAAACATTTGCATTTGAATTTTTGCCAAACAACCTTGTCATGCATATTTTAAAATCAGCCTATTTATGACCTGTCTCTGCATGCGAACACGTGTTAGACTGTGTATGCGATGACGTAAAAATCCTGTGTGACTGGAATCACATTATTGAAAAATATTGTCGAATGTATGTTATTGTCTTCATCTTGATTGTTGCTGGTGTTATTGTTGTTGTTGGTTTTGTTGCTGATGAATTTGACAATTTAATACATTTTAGATTGGTAAACTACATACAATCATTGTATAGTATATACTCTTGGCCGCTTCATACAAATCCATGTATAGAGTACAACAATAAAACCACACGTAGCTATAAAATAAAATTGTTTCTCATAGATAAACAATGGTGTCTGGCAATTTCTATCGCACATATAACAGCCATTCGCAACACATCTATAACATTGAAATGGGGAATATGCCCTGTAAGAAATGTCGATAGTCAAACTGTAATGATTCACTGTTGACTTTGTCACTAGTACTACTGACAAATTATGCCCCAGCCAACGCTTTCTGCTGTAGACATTTAACATGTGCGTGTCATTGTGAATCTACACCACTCTTGACTAGGTGTTGACATTGGAACCTAAGATTGACTAGTACATTTTAGTAATTCTAGTCTACACTTTTTGAACGTTTTACTTGATTTTCACACTAGGAAGGAAATAAGATTAAACAGGTGCATTTATTCATTTTATAAATTTCATTAAAGTAAAAAAAAAATTCTTGGAGTAGACAAATCTTCAAAAGACCGCACAAAATCCTCCACAGGCTCCGTAAAATTTTCATCAGGCTCCACAAAATTTCTTGAGTTGCAATTTTCACTAAAAATTTTTGCCTCTTTCTTGTTATTTTAATACACAATTGATTGTTTTTTCACTAGTTTTTTGTAATTTATTTTGCTCACTATATATTTTGTTCAAATTTGTTTATTTAACTTTTATTTTTTATAATATTTTCTTTATATTTTTATTAAAAACTTTAATTTTGCATGCAGCTATGCACATGTATTTTCAACAAAATAAAGCAATAAAAAAATCAAGCACAAGCACAGCTGCAAAAAAGGAATCTAAAAAGTATAGACGCTTTGTGGACATGTCACCAAAAAGTCACCCAAATAGTCGACAAAAGTGGTGACTTGTAGACACTTGACCCCAGGCTTCCTACAGGGTGTGTATACGTGTGTGTGTATGTGTGCCTATATCTGAGAATATGTTTGTGTGTATGGATTTGTTTTCACTATGGGTTGTATTTGAATTTATTTTACTTATCAATTAATGTAAACACTGATAAAAATACACCTATAAAAATAGCAGACAAAATTAATGTGAAAAAACTTATGGAAAGGAGCAAATATTTTTTTGTTAAATATTAGTAAGATATTTTTTTTTACATTCACTTCCTTTTACCGTGAGCCTTTTACCCATAGTGCATATTGTAGTATATATGCGTTATCAATAGTATTCAACAAAAACCAATGTCAAAGCATTTTACTGGCATGATTAGTGGTTTATACTCTATGTATGCTGCATGGCTCTTTTGGACTGATGGTTATTTATATTTGTATGAGGCCTTAAACAAACAAACACACACACGTACACACAGCAATACATATGCAAGAATATGGCCAACACACATACACACACAACACTTATACTAAAATATGAAGTATACATATATTGCAGTCGAATTTTGATTAAATGTAATATTGACCAAGATCATCGCTTGTTTCTGTATACAAATGTATTTATTTTTCATATTGTTGATATAAATTGCATTTCATGTTTGTTATTGTTTTCATTGTTGCTGCTTTAGCAGTTGTATGTATTTGTCATCAATATATATGTATAGTATAGATGAAATTTATTTGAAAATTGCCATACATTTATATAAACATTGTTGATTGTTCTGACTGATGATCATTGTGGCCATCAATATCTTTTCGCTGATGATGATGATGATGATGATGATGATGATGATGATATTGAATTGAGATATTGTTATGTTGTTGTTTGTAGAATTTTATTGAATTGCAAATACCACGTACCACACATAGACATATTTCAATATGCCATATGTATATTGTTATATTTTATTTTTGCAAAGAATATAAAAAAGTGTATTGACCATATGTTCTAATCAAGCGTGACACAGTGAAGTATTTAAGAACGGCATAGTAATAAATGTAGATGTTCTAAACTACTGATCTGATCGATTAGCAATATCTATAGGCATGATTAAGGAGGATCTGATATTTTAAGTAGTGATCCTTTAATAGTGCACCTCCCAGGCAAAGTGCTTTAAACGATGGTGCCAGCGTTGGCAGAACCCCAAAATGATAGCTCCTGGCTGGGCTTGGCCGTTTTTTTTTTAAAGTATAATTTTAAAACGATGGCAAAGTACTGATGAAACAATCAGTACAGTGCTATTTCAATGATGTAATAAGTGCTTTACCGATCCCAAAATGATGACGCCAGGCTGACTTGGCAATTCATTTTTTAAAACGTTGACAGAGCATTGGTGAAGTAATCAATAAAGTGCCTTTGTGATAATATCATGAGTGCTTTGCCAGCTTCTAAATTATAATTTTAAAACGTTGGCAAACTATTGGCGAAACAGTCAATAAAATGCTTTCCATATGATGAAATAAGTGCTTTGTATAATACAGATTTGATAATACAGGTTTGGGCTTGTCCGACTGTATTTGAAAGAGCTGGCAAAGTATTCGCAAAACAAAATGTACAGTGCTTTGCCAGTACCTAATTCAAAAATATAGTACTCGTATTTTAACAGTGATCTTGAGGCCGAAATATATTATTTTTTTTTTATTTTTTTTATTTCATAAAATTTGTATTTTACTAATTAAACATTAAAATTTATTTGAAAAAACCTAAACAAATAACTCAATTACGGATTTTATAATAATAGAACCAGTTTTATAGCCAGGTGGTCAAAGATCTCGCAAATACACTCACCAAAAAAAGACTGTAGTGGCAACTGAAAATTTTGCAGTTATTACGGGAAGTTTTGCAAATTTGAGCCCAGTGGTATTTTTTGCTAATCTTAGCAACACATGTCTCCTTACGTGTAGTACAATGGAATTAGTAGAAAAAAATTTGTGGCCGCCACTAAATTTTAGTAAACTTTTTGCAAAGAAGAAAATTAGGGAAAAAATTACTAAATATTAGTAATATTAGTACAATCAAATTAGTATAAAAAAAATTAGTTAGCGCTACTTAATTTAAGTAAATTGGTGTAAACTCCATAAGTTGTAAAATATAGCAAAATTTTAATTTATAAAAAAAAATTATTTAAATGCGCAAATTAACACAATTATATTTAGATACACTTCAGTTTAAAGCTGCTTATTTCTTTTGAAATTGTCTAATAAACTCGAATATACAAATTTATAAGTTAAGTTCTTATTTTTTAGTAAGTAAATTTCATATAAACTCAATAATTAAAAAAAAATCAACTGTATGTGAGTGAAATAAAGACATTTATAATTGGCACTTTCAAGGGCACGAAGAATGTTGATGAAGGTTGTAGCAGGCCAGAAAATTCAATCCATTTAGCTTGTGTCTAATAACTTTTTCTGTGTATATACTTCATGATTTTTATCATTTGGAAAAATTTTCTATGATCTCGGACGAGACTTAAAATATATTTTCATACACCCAGCAAAATAAAATGGATGTAATTCTCTACGAATCTCTTTTTCAGAACATCCAAAAAAGTTAATAGTGCAAGTTTTTCGATTTATAAGAAGTCATTTTAAATAACTTCCAAAATGTTAATATTTACCCATACGTATGAAGTCATAAGAATAAAATTTTGTAAAAATTCCATTATTATTTATAGTTATAACAATTTATAATTATACCAAAAAAAAAACAATTATTTTGTTATTCTCTAAATGGTTATTCTCTAAATGGTTAAAATATATTTTCATACACCCAGCAAAATAAAATGGATGTAATTCTCTACGAATCTCTTTTTCAGAACATCCAAAAAAGTTAATAGTGCAAGTTTTTCGATTTATAAGAAGTCATTTTAAATAACTTCCAAAATGTTAATATTTACCCATACGTATGAAGTCATAAGAATAAAATTTTGTAAAAATTCCATTATTATTTATAGTTATAACAATTTATAATTATACCAAAAAAAAAACAATTATTTTGTTATTCTCTAATGCTTTATTGAAAACGTATTTTGCATACCAGTGCTATCCACTTTGTCCTGGTCGGAATAATAAATCTTGGCGTGTTCAAAATCACATATTTTACTTTAAAACAGAGCCACTCTCTGTATTTATTTTAAAGTCCCTATATTAAACAACTTCCGTAAACTAATGAAAAAGTCCATATGATCATCGATTTCTCATATCACTGAAACAAACTACTTCCTCCCAATGACAAGCCAATGTTAAAATCAGTAATGATTCACCGAAATTTTGACAACTTTGGGTTCAGTAGATATAGTGTTTTGCTACTTCCTTCTCAGCTCTTATTTGACTGGGCAAATAAATACAAACTTATATTTTTTTATCGAGAAACATTTTTTTTTATTTTTTTTTTTAATTTTTTAAAAAAATATTTGAGACAAAATTAAAAAAAAAACAATAGCTTAAAAAATAGTAAAAACATAAACGAATTTCTCATTTTGTTTTAAAAAATATTTTTAGTAAATTTTAAGGATTTTAAGGTCAAATTTTAATTATTTAAAGGGCTGATTTTGAGAACTAAAAAAGTTTTTTGTGCTATTTTAAGTGGATGTCCTTTTTTGGGCATGAGTCGGTAGTGAAAGGTATCTTCAGTTCCGATCCATTTTTTTCAACCTATGTAACATTTTAAGGCAATTTAAGATTGTATGTATAAGTTTTAATAACTAGAAATAACATTTTCTTCAATATCCACTATTTTAAAAGTAAGTTATTTTCTTTTGCAAATTTTAGCAAATCGGGTTTTAAATATTTGTAAAATGATTTCTGAAGTTTAGCAAGAAAAATTTGTAAATATTCTGTAAAAATTCTGATATATAAATTGCGAAAAAAAATAAACTTACTAGATAATAACACTGTCCAGCAATATTTTTGGAACAGAATAGCGACCCTATAATTCTGAAAGTGTATGTAGAGTAGATAATTTTTGTAGAACAACCTTATGGTCCAGCACGTCTGAGTTTTTTTTTAAAGTGGGTCAAAGTGTTCATTTTTTGGTCGAAGGGAGCATTATACTATATGAAAAAAATGCTGTAAGTTAATGTCTGAGAGAATTCTTATGGTCAGAGTTGTATTGTGGAATTGTAGGAAGATCTTAACCCTCTAACTGGTCTCTTTATGGGTCAATTTGACCCTCTTTCGAGAAAATCAAAAAATATCCTTTAAAAAAGGACATTTAAGGATTTAAATATTCTACGAAAATGTTTGCCGGAAAATTTCAGTGGGGATCACTAAAGACACAATTGTTGTAAATAAAGCTCTTTACGATTAATTAGTAAAATTATACACCAACATATTCGCTATTCTGTTCCATTCAAAAAGTCTTAATTTGTTGGACAGTGTAATTTGTTTACTAAAAATCAGTACGAAAATAGTAAAGTGGGATTGAAAACCGTTTAAAAATTGTTCCACTAACTTTTTTTCTGAGTGTAGCAATTTGGTCGCTAGTGTTACCAGATAGAAACGATAGCACAGGGTGCCCATAGAATTTCAGATCGCGGAATAGATAAGCTCCCAAGCAACCTGCCCTGGGCGCGAAATGTAAATTTTGCTATTTCGGAACTTTAAAAGCCCTTTTTTGTGCATTGAGAAGGTGTTGTAAACAATTGCTTTGCCAGTGCTTTATATATTTTTTTATTAAATAAACGGTTGTAAATTTTGTTAACCCACTACTAAAAAAGCACTTTCAGCTAACGTTGGGAAAACGTTTTAAGCCAGGTCCTTGCCAGTGATTTTATTATTTTTACAGTCGTAGATTTTGTAAATCAAGTACTGGCAAAGCACTTTTTGCCAACGTTGGGAAAGCTTTTAAACCCAAGACTGTGCCAGTGCTTTTATTATTTTATTAATTGTAAATTTCTTAAATCAAGTTCGGGGAAAGCAGTTTTTACTAACTTTGGCAGAGCATTTGAAATAAGTGCTCTGCCAGCACTTTATTATATTATTTTTTTTTTACCATCGGCAATTTCTGGCAAACCTGTTTCAAACCGGTTGATCCACATTGTGAGTTTATGGACAACCCCGCACTTCTAAAAAATTTAAAATGAATTGAAATATTTTTTATGTGGTATTCTTTTTTTAAAGACAAAGACAAAAGGATTTTTTTTTGAAAATTGTGTAATATTATCTCTCATCAAAATATCAATTTTAAGCTTTGGATGCTTTAATATTTAACATAAAGAATTTAAAATTTCAGAGTTTACAAACTAAAAAAATTATCCGCTGACAGTATTGAGAAGTATCAAGTATACAATTTAAAAATAACGAGTATTATCAAGTTTCAAAAAGTAACAAAATTTACCAGAACTACTTTTTACTTTCTAAAAAAGACCTGATCGAAAAACTACGGAGGAAAAGGAGCGATTTAACGATATATCAATGCAATCACTATTTTCATCTCAGTGAATTACTTTGTCAGTTTAGTTATTTCAAGTCGTCTGACATACATAATTATAACCAAGAAATAACCAATTTTTAAACTCCACTTTAAATTTATTTGTTCACAATAAGTACTCTACAGCTGCATTAAAAATTCCTTTACATATTCATAAAACAATACAAATAACTTTTGTTTAACAATATTTCTTTAAACTTTTTAGACATTTTTTAATTTTTTTTTGCATAAAAAAGTACCATTTCCTTTGCAACTCTGTTGTTTTCTTACTAACTCTTTTAAAACAAACCACAAGAGCCTTAATTTGATTTAATTTCATTAAGAAAAACACAAAAGCAATCTAAAAACAAAAATACCTTTTGTTTCTTTGCCAGCGCAAACAAATTTATTAAGGGTTTATTTTTTGTGATAAAAAGAAAACAAAAAAACTTGGTTGTATTTAAAATTTTTATAAGACATAATTTCCACTTGAGTAGCAAGTTTTAAAATACCATAGATGTTATCGTTAACAAACTCACAGAGTATAAGTGTGGCATTTATTTTCTAAGTTCATGATTTTACATTAAATTACTATTTACATTAACATTTATTATTTAAAATTAAAGCAAAAATTGTTTTTTTGTGGTTTTTAATGTGTAGTTCAGAGCATATTGATGGAACATATTTAAATTTTTTTATTGAACTTCTTGCATAGGAAATTGCATGATATACTGTCTTCCCAGAGATTTTAAATATTTGGATGAAATGTGGGGCCAAATCCATAGATTTTATCGTCTGACATATTGACAGTAAAATCGAAAACTTTATATAATCACGGATATTATGTATCTGTTAAGGAAGGTGAAGGGAGAGGAAATCATAATGAACCACACGCAGTCTCTATGGGCGGTAGTATATATTTACAGGACTGATGTCGTACTTATAAACCCAACATAACTATGAGCTTACTCACTGATGAGGAGCTTTTTGAAATTTTCGCCGGGAACGGTGTAAAAATACGACATTAAATGGAGAAAAGTCTCCTCCTGTACAAACCTGAAATTTTAAGTATATGTTTGCCAGAGTATAAATTCTAATTCACTTACTGGGAAGTTTTTGACCTGAACGTAGTGAAAATTGGGGTTCAAAGAGGGAAAAGCACCACCTCACCGTCCTGCCAAAATCTCTTTGGCTTGGTACGTCAATTTGAAATTTATGTTCCCTG
Organism: Eustalomyia histrio; assembly: GCA_949748255.1. Classification (NCBI taxonomy): domain Eukaryota; kingdom Metazoa; phylum Arthropoda; class Insecta; order Diptera; family Anthomyiidae; genus Eustalomyia; species Eustalomyia histrio. The sequence goes on from OX456526.1 coordinate 19,593,150, forward strand.
AAGATCACCCAGGAACGTGATAAAAAGAGGGGGTTCAAAAGGGAAAAAGTCTTAGCATCCTGCCTATACCTGATTGGCTATAAAACTGAAATTTAAAATATCTGTTATCTGAAGTATTTATTAATTTAGAGATAAAAACGTTTTGTAATTTTTGTTGGGAACGTGCTAAAAATTGTGATTCAAAAGTCATCCGCTTTATGCAGAAACCTAAAGTTAAATATATATCTGTTTCCTGAATTATGGAAGAGTTATTTTTTTGAATTTTCTCCAGGAATGTGGTATAACTGGAGGTTCCAAAAAGGATAGGTCTCAAATTGAAGCAGTTAATGAAACAGGGAATGAGGAAATTGATTGTCTAGACAAGGGGAATGAAAATGAATTTAACAGGAAATTAACAGAATTCTGGCACTATTGAAGGGGAACAGAAGTTGAGCAAAATAGATTCGAATGGTCAACATAGGGTATCGAAACACTGGAAAATGGAACCGAAATAAAAAGAAACAGGAAACAATTCGACAAGAGAAACGAAATGGGTGTGGAACGAGTGGAATTCAAATACTTAACACAGTGAATGAAGTGAAATAAAGCGAGATTGGATGTTAGCGCTATGCTTTAGATAGAAATCTGAAATTAAAACTGCGTTTTCCTAGCAGTATGGGCTAACTGACAAAGAATATTTTGGGAATTTTGCCAGGAATGTGGTCAAAATGGGCTTACCCTATAACAAGAACTGGGAAACCAATTACTGTGAAGCAATGGGATGGATGTACATAATTAAAATCATCAAATAAATAAATAAATAAAAAAAATCATACAGACACGATGCGAACAAGATACCGAGCCAAGTCCAGACGCTCCGGTTGAGCAACTTCTTATCCATTGATTTTATTTTTTATTTTTGATTTAAAATATTATCCGAAACAGTTAAAAAAAATAATATATATATAAATGAATAGTATAGTAGGATTTTTTTAAGATCATATCATATTCTTTTTAATTATTTTTATTGTAAAGAAACATGAAAATTTTATTAGTAAGTTATAGAGAATAAAAATTGAGAAATTCCACTGAGCCAGCAGGATAGAATACTTAGTATTTTCGGTTGGCGCTACCCAACCTTGTCAATACCCATGCTCTTCTTCTCCCTTTACGGTCATTGCTTGTTGATGATTGTCTATTTTATATTGAGTGTTAGGAAACAAATTAACAAACTTGTAAACAACAACACAATTAGACTAACATCAACGAAATTTAACAATTTATATTTATCCTCTATATTTTACAGTTTTTTGTTATGAACTTTAATTCTTAAAGTATCAAATAACACAGCTTATATGAAGCATTTAATATCAAATGTTTGTTCTTAATCCATATTAAATCTACAACATAATCTATGTTGATAGTTAATGAATAGACAATATTTTGAATTATATTTTTCACTGTATCCTTGTGTGTAAAGTAATGGAATTTTATGAATTGTTGATCTGTTATTTTGTAAGTGAATAGTATAGTAGGATTTTTTTAAGATCATATCATATTCTTTTTAATTATTTTTATTGTAAAGAAACATGAAAATTTTATTAGTAAGTTATAGAGAATAAAAATTGAGAAATTCCACTGAGCCAGCAGGATAGAATACTTAGTATTTTCGGTTGGCGCTACCCAACCTTGTCAATACCCATGCTCTTCTTCTCCCTTTACGGTCATTGCTTGTTGATGATTGTCTATTTTATATTGAGTGTTAGGAAACAAATTAACAAACTTGTAAACAACAACACAATTAGACTAACATCAACGAAATTTAACAATTTATATTTATCCTCTATATTTTACAGTTTTTTGTTATGAACTTTAATTCTTAAAGTATCAAATAACACAGCTTATATGAAGCATTTAATATCAAATGTTTGTTCTTAATCCATATTAAATCTACAACATAATCTATGTTGATAGTTAATGAATAGACAATATTTTGAATTATATTTTTCACTGTATCCTTGTGTGTAAAGTAATGGAATTTTATGAATTGTTGATCTGTTATTTTGTAAGTGAATAGTATAGTAGGATTTTTTTAAGATCATATCATATTCTTTTTAATTATTTTTATTGTAAAGAAACATGAAAATTTTATTAGTAAGTTATAGAGAATAAAAATTGAGAAATTCCACTGAGCCAGCAGGATAGAATACTTAGTATTTTCGGTTGGCGCTACCCAACCTTGTCAATACCCATGCTCTTCTTCTCCCTTTACGGTCATTGCTTGTTGATGATTGTCTATTTTATATTGAGTGTTAGGAAACAAATTAACAAACTTGTAAACAACAACACAATTAGACTAACATCAACGAAATTTAACAATTTATATTTATCCTCTATATTTTACAGTTTTTTGTTAGAGCATGGGTATTGACAAGGTTGGGTAGCGCCAACCGAAAATACTAAGTATTCTATCCTGCTGGCTCAGTGGAATTTCTCAATTTTTATTCTCTATAACTTACTAATAAAATTTTCATGTTTCTTTACAATAAAAATAATTAAAAAGAATATGATATGATCTTAAAAAAATCCTACTATACTATTCACTTACAAAATAACAGATCAACAATTCATAAAATTCCATTACTTTACACACAAGGATACAGTGAAAAATATAATTCAAAATATTGTCTATTCATTAACTATCAACATAGATTATGTTGTAGATTTAATATGGATTAAGAACAAACATTTGATATTAAATGCTTCATATAAGCTGTGTTATTTGATACTTTAAGAATTAAAGTTCATAACAAAAAACTGTAAAATATAGAGGATAAATATAAATTGTTAAATTTCGTTGATGTTAGTCTAATTGTGTTGTTGTTTACAAGTTTGTTAATTTGTTTCCTAACACTCAATATAAAATAGACAATCATCAACAAGCAATGACCGTAAAGGGAGAAGAAGAGCATGGGTATTGACAAGGTTGGGTAGCGCCAACCGAAAATACTAAGTATTCTATCCTGCTGGCTCAGTGGAATTTCTCAATTTTTATTCTCTATAACTTACTAATAAAATTTTCATGTTTCTTTACAATAAAAATAATTAAAAAGAATATGATATGATCTTAAAAAAATCCTACTATACTATTCACTTACAAAATAACAGATCAACAATTCATAAAATTCCATTACTTTACACACAAGGATACAGTGAAAAATATAATTCAAAATATTGTCTATTCATTAACTATCAACATAGATTATGTTGTAGATTTAATATGGATTAAGAACAAACATTTGATATTAAATGCTTCATATAAGCTGTGTTATTTGATACTTTAAGAATTAAAGTTCATAACAAAAAACTGTAAAATATAGAGGATAAATATAAATTGTTAAATTTCGTTGATGTTAGTCTAATTGTGTTGTTGTTTACAAGTTTGTTAATTTGTTTCCTAACACTCAATATAAAATAGACAATCATCAACAAGCAATGACCGTAAAGGGAGAAGAAGAGCATGGGTATTGACAAGGTTGGGTAGCGCCAACCGAAAATACTAAGTATTCTATCCTGCTGGCTCAGTGGAATTTCTCAATTTTTATTCTCTATAACTTACTAATAAAATTTTCATGTTTCTTTACAATAAAAATAATTAAAAAGAATATGATATGATCTTAAAAAAATCCTACTATACTATTCACTTACAAAATAACAGATCAACAATTCATAAAATTCCATTATATATATAAATTTTAAAAATGTTTCAAAATGTCAATTTCAAAAAAGTTTCAAAATTACAGTCAGTGGTTAGTCTAGGCGATGGTGCATACAGTGGGTCTTGAATGAATTTAATTAAATTTTTTATGATGAATTAATTTTTCTTTTTAAATCGAAGAAATACTTTTTCCAGTAAAATGTCAAATAAAATCACTATATTTAAAGTTTCTCAACACGAGGCGTCTGAAGTTGGCTGGGTGACTGGATGATTGGCTCAATGATTTTAACTCTGTACATCCTATATCTTCACAGTCTTTGATTATAATTTAAGTTTGGTTGAGAACTGGTTCACGTTTCCAAATTTCTTTGATATATAAAAATATCTTCAAATATTTTTCAAAACAATTTTAAACAGGGACCGAAAATAACAGTTATTTTTAAAACTTAAAATCAAAAAGTCAGGTGGATATAATTTGTCTATCAGATATTTGAATACAGCATATTGATGCTGTTATGCTAAGGAATAATAAACTTAAAAGACTTTAATTTTTTTGACTTTTATCAAAAAGTCACTTTATAATAATTATTTTTTGACCGATATTTCTTTGGTCAAAAATAAAAGTTAAAACTTGACTTTTATTTTTTAAGTCAAAAATAAAAGTTAAAATCTGACTTTTATTTTTTCGGTCAAAAATAAAAGTTAAAATTTGCCTTTAATTTTTTAAGTCAAAAATAAAAGTTAATATATGACTTTTATTTTTTAAGTAAAAAATATAAGTTAAAATTTGACTTTTATTTTTTAAGTCAAAAATTAAAGTTAAAATTTGACTTTTATTTTTTAAGTCAGAAATAAAAGTTAAAATTTGACTTTTGTTCCTATTGAAAGCAGATGTTAAAAATGTTAAATAAAATTTTAATTAAATATTAACACATTTTTTATTTTTAGAATTATAAGTACAAGTGTATTTGTATTAAAACAAAAAGAAAAAAAATTATAATAGAGTACATATGTATACAAAAACGTTTATTGGCTAGAAAGTTAGAGAGTTGGTGTTTTGCATATTTTGCTCTGAAAATATAAATAACATTTAATTTCCTTTATTTCAATATTAAATTATTCACTCTTTCATTGCAATGACTCAGAATTCAATTTCATCATTAATATAGCAGCCAAGTTCTGTTCAGACAAATTGTAGCGCAAGTCGCTGAGAACAATCTTAAGTGCTGAAAACGCGCGTTCTCCACTTACTTGTGTCGCAGGTACTTAATGAATAATACATGCCAAGTCCTTTAGACGGGGATATAACAATTTGTTGTACTGCAGAAAGGGTATTATTTTGTGCCTAATCAATGAACAATGCTTTTACTTCTTCATTCATCTATTAAAAATGTTGTTGAAAAGCTTTTAGATATATTATTAGAATTCCAATGAAAGAAATATCTTTTTTTTTTCTTTGGAGAAAAATGTAACCAAAATGAAACCATGTAACCAATTTTGGTTAGAAATAACCAAAACAACAACACTGATTGTCATCGATCTTATTTTTCTTATATTTCCATTATATTGTTATTATTATGGCATAATCAATTTTTTTTCTGACTTAAAAAATAAAAGTCAAATTTTAACTTTTATTTTTGACCGAAAAAATAAAAGTCAGATTTTAACTTTTATTTTTGACTTAAAAAATAAAAGTCAAATTTTAACTTTTATTTTTGACCAGAAAATAAAAGTCAGATTTTAACTTTTATTTTTGACTTAAAAAATAAAGGTCAAGTTTTAAATTTTATTTTTGACCGAAAAAATAAAAGTCAAATTTTAACTTTTATTTCTGACCGAAAGAATAAAAGTCAAAAAATAACTATTATATTTTGACTTTTTTGAAAAAAGTCGTTACTGTTACGGTCCCTGATTTTAAACCCTTTTGTCAATTTTTATTTAGTTTAAAATTTATTTAGCCACCTCGCACAGGGCCTAAATGTCTATTGGATTTAGTATACCGAATTTTATGGTTTTGCAAATTATTATATTTCTACTAAAAAATTGTTTTTTTTTTTACTTTTAGGCTTTAGCTACATCTAAACAATGACTTTACCAATCAATTATTTTTGTATTTAAGGTTATAATAAGCATTCACATCGTTAGGGGATCTTTTGTAGAAAAACCTTAACAGAACCTGATTTATAACCCATTATCACAAAGGGATTCCGGCAAGCCATTTTATATATGACTATAAATTTATACAAATTTTTACTTGAGGTATACATAAATAAATTCCATCCTACACATTATGAATTGCTTGCTTGTACTACTCTATATCATGATATTCAAAGTAGTACTGTGGAAGTAAAATGTTGTTGTTGGCTGCTGCTTGTTTTGTTTCTTCAGTTTTTTTTTTGCTGTTTTGTTACTTTTTTCTTTGCTTTTCAATTGAAGCTCAAGTGGCAATTCATTTGCGCTTAATTTCTGACGTTTTGTTATGCTTTAACAGACGTAAACACACTTGAGAAACAATTTTATTTAATATATATATTTTTTTTTTCATTTTCACTTCATTTTGTTCCGTTTTTTTTTTTTGTATTATTTTGCATTAAATGTTATTTTTAATTTAAATATTTGAAGGACTTTTGTAAACAACAGCATCAGTGAAAAAAGTGGAAACTGTGTTTCTATTTCGTTTAGGTATAGTTAATGTGCAAAAATTTTTGGAATTTTTGTTAAATGTTTAAATATACATACTACAGTCAATGTAATAAATAAATAAATAAATCGCTTTAACGGCATGATTTTATATAAATCTATTTAATTTTTAACAAATAACTTACATGTTGTAATGGATGGTATAAAGTGAACTGAATATAAAGTGAACTGAAGTTTTCAGCACATTATTTCAGACCTCATTAAATGAAAAATGAGAAATAATTTTATATATTAGTATACTCACGTTATATTTTCCGTTACCGACTGTAGTTTATTTAAAAAGTAATACGAAAAGTTTGTTTTTAAATGAAGAATCAATTAAAATTCATAGAAATATATTTTTTAACTATTTGAATCAATCATTCAAAAAACAAACTATAAAAATCTACAGACATTCAGTAGGAGTTGATATTTTCAGTTAAATGTAAAATTTTATGTTTTCTGCTTCAAAAAATAGAAATTCATATAATTCATTTTTGTTTTTTTTTTTACAAAAATAGTTTGTATATATACCAAACTATTTCAATAAAAATTACAAGAAATTATTCAAATATACATACACACAAAGCCAATAAAAATATATACATCTGTGTGTGTTGTGCTGTGTTTTGTAATTACATACAAATAAAAAAAAAAAACTTTCAATTTGAAAAACAAACCACAAAAGTAGATTTTTCTAACTTTTTGTCAGTAAAAATTTTATGGTTATTTTAAACGACTTTCTATTGTTTTTACTTTTGTCGATTATTAAACAATGATTGAAAATAAACAACAAAATGGTTTGAATATAATGAAAAATCATTAGTCCTCTTTTTGATTGTATTTTCGATTAATTTAATATGTATTTTAAGTTATTTTTAACGAAATAATATTGTGAGAGTATTAATAATCTTTATACTTTATATACATTTCCATAACTGTATAGCTAAAAATAAAAAAAAACGAAAGCAGACCCACAAAATTAAATAACCGTTTTTTGAAATTCAATGTTTAACAGTTTCATACAAGTACAGGCGGCAATTGCTGCATTTGAGAGTTTTTTTTTTATGAAGATCTGTTATATTGTTGATTCCCTATGGGAATTTCCTACAGGGAGGGGGGAAAAAAGGGGGAAACTTATTTTTGCCGGCCTGCCTAAACCCCTTTGGCTAGAAAACCAAAATTTCATATATGCATTCCTGTAGTATTTGCTCAAAAAATAATTTCTCTAAAAAACATAAACTCTTTTTCCCAAATTTTCTTAAGTTGTTGGACTGAACAAAAACACACATAATTTAATGGCGCTCGGATTAAAAATTGTCCAATGTACCAACCCTATCGATCTTAGAGAAGAAGAGATGAGTCCCAGATTAGTCTTTCTTATAAAAGTGTACTAACCATGAAATGGTGATACTGAGCTGAGTTTCCAAATTCATTGGAGTCCAAACAGATCCAATTTTTGTCAAGGATTCGGTTATTCATTGCCCAAGATACTCACATGACCCCCTCTCAGAAACTGTTCCCATAAAAACCACGTACAGCCTCAGTCTGCACTCGTTAACAATCCTGAAGGAAGTAATGCGAAATTCAGGTATCTTAAGTGCAGCCTGATTCTTCCTGCATTGAATTCACAACATACAGTTGGAAATCAGTGTAAAAAGTATCAGTATCAGTACCATAGGCTAGTTGGTAACAACAGCCCCGGTAGGCTAGTTGGTAGCGTGCTAGCTTATCAGTTCGATTGCCACCAGAGGCTCTGTTTTGTTTTCGCTACAACGAGCCGATAGCCTTTGTTGCTAGTGCTAGGTTAGGGATTTAGGATATAATTTATATAATTTATCTAGAAGTTTGTTATGTAAATGAAGACTTAAAAAAATCAGTTGGGATAGCCCAGTTCTCCCTACTCGGAGTGGTTATTCCATACTTTCAACCGAAATCGATGAATATCCCTAGAAACATCGAGAAAAGTTTTAAAAGTCTTTCAACGATAAGACCGTGGGCTGTGTTACAATCCATATACCATGTTTCATTCTTGCGGAGTCCTCGTACTGATTTCAAAGCCTTGCCCTGTAAAGGGTTGTTCAAATGCAAGTATCTTTTAAAAATTAAACAAATTGAGCTAAACTTAATTTCTTATGGGATATTATGGCTTTATTAGAAATCACAAGTATTTGCATTATTTATGGAACACGATATCATTCATGTGGCTGCTGCTCATTCTGTTAATCCAATTTTCCAAACCTTTGTTGACGGTTTCTGATTCAATCATGTGGAATACTTTGTGGATAATTCGCACAGCATCAGCACCTCACAAGAAAAAGAGTAAAGGCGACAAATCGCAGCTCAGAGGCGGCAAACTAACATCGCCAAGTTGGCTAATAACACGGTTACCGAACTTAGTGCTCAAAACATCGATTACTTGATGAGATGTGTGACATGGTTCGTTATCCTGATGGAACCAAATATTATCCAAGTACATATATTCTATATCAGCCAATAAAAAGTTAGTAATCATGGCTTTGTAGCGCTCGCCGGTAACTAAAATGGCGTTTATAACCGCACTTTCGAAAAAATGGCCCAATTATGCCAACGGTCGAAGATTCATAACAAACTGCCACTCTCTGTGGATGCATTGGCTTCTCCGGTTTTCCGACCACAGTTGCGGAAAATTTATTTGTTGACGTTGCTGTCGATATAAACATCCGCCTCGCCATAAAAGATGATTTTACGGTCAAACTCGATGTCTGATTGCAGCTTCTGTAATGCCAAATCTAATAAGCCGTAACGAAGTGGATGGTCGTTTGCCTTTAATTCCTGAGTCAGTTGGAGACTGTAAGCGATTGTGCAATTTTTTCATTAAGCTGTTGTGTGAAATGCCGAGTTATTTAGATCGCTGGCGAGTTAATGTTCTTATATTAAGTTTTACACTTTCGGCCATAGCAGCCACATTCTTAACGGTACGCACCGTTCGACAACAAGCACCATTCGAGTTGTCCACTTGCAAGTTAGTATCACGAAGTTCTTGCACAAACTTACGTACAGCACACGTGGTGGGTGCTTCACAGTTTAGAAAACACATCACTCCCTTTGTTGTTCAAGTGGTACGTGGAGGTGTGATACTAACTTATAGTTAAAATTTCGAAGAGAAGGTCCAGATGGAACATGTCTTAACAATAGCTTGAATTTTTCCACAAACTGTTCTAAGTGAACTCCCAGACAACAAAGGGCAAGCGACAATTGCTAAAAGTTAGTTGACAACGAAACACCTCAGCAGAGGAAAGAGTACTTACACCTCCTTGAACGCATTATCTATTGAGCTCAACTGTGACTTTTGTAAATCAATGACTGTCAGCGGTTGACAGGCTTTTGATAACATAAAGTTAATCCACTTAACAAGAACTGAGTTCACTCCATGCATCTCAGTCGGATACCTTATTGAGTCAAAATTAGCATTTTCGAAAGCCGCCTTAATTTCAAGTAAAACACCAAGCGGGTATTCCCGCATGCGCAGGAGCTACCACTTTGATACGCAAGTTATTGATACGTGTTTAAAAGTTTTTCAGAGCAATGCCACTGACGGAATAAATTTTTCCATTATTCTTTAGATCTGTATCTTTTGGTAGAAAGCATAATACACTGATCAATCTAAAACTATTTGCGAAAGTATAGTTTTCCTTCCTAAATTTGGGAACAAAAACTACCTTGACATCACACCAGCATGAGCAACGGCCAAAGTTTTACAATCTTAGCCGGAATATATATCCTCTACATTTAAGCATTTTATAAAGCTCTCTAATACTCTAAAACTAGTATTTTTGTCCAATATAAATTACTTCACATTAAGTGTTAATAAGATTAATGGTTTCTTTAAAATAATTGTTATACCGTAGGTCACTAGCAATATCAATAACTTGTGTTTCCTTTTTTTTTGTGTGCAAAACAATCATGTTAACATTTGTCAAGTAATAAAAAACTGCTTAAAAGATAAACTCAACAAATTAATAAATCCAACAATAAATACAAATCTGTGTTTAATAAACCCAAAGGGCAGTCAACCGAACAACCAATCATACAACCAACAAAAGTCAAAAGATTATCAATAAAAATCTTATTCCTTACAATACAGTCTGTTGTATGTACTGTTTAAAGAGCCCGATTTTAACTTGCTAAGCAATCCTACTTCATGTGTACCCACATACAAATACAATATCGAAAAATTACCTACAACACGTAGTAAGCTAAACATTGTTTTTTTTTTGGGCATTTTCTGAATAGCTCTTGTAAAAATTTCTACAACCAAAAGCTACTTCAACTACCACAACTACTCTTTGGTTATAAGCATTAAGTATATTAAAAAAAAAACCTTTACGAATTGTTTGTTTATTGAAAAATGATTGTGAACTTTAGAAACGACACATCCGCTCCAAAAAGAAAAAAAAAAAAGTATTTTCATTATCCACATTGAACAACGACCAGCCAAAGAAGGGAAAATGCTCTATGTATTCACTATCTAACTACATGAATTTTAAATGTTTGTAGATGAATTCGTTAAGAGGAAGTATACAGTAAAGTTAAGAGGAGTAGCATTATTTCGACATTTACAGTATTGAAAATATTGAATGGAATGATGCTTTAGGCTCACGTACCTTAATATTCAATGAGGTGTAAATAACACCATGATCCCTTTTATGCATAAAATAAAATACAGATTACTTACAACTATACTTTCAAAGTATGGTTTCCTTTTTGTATGTACAACAATTTAAAAGCTCTACGAAATTTTGAATAATTGTGTTCAATTGTTGCTATTGTAGATGAGCCAAATATAAATTCAATTAATTGTTAAAGAAAATCACTAACTTAATTATTGGGTGGGCATACAATGAGTCGTAAGGCCAAGTTAAACAATAATATTGAATCTATTTAACTTTTTCAAAAAAAAAAAAAAAGGATTAAAGTCAATAATCAGTATTTAAATAGGAGATAATAATTACAAATAATAATGATGATTATGAACTGATAGGATTGGAAAGACTATTACACAATTCTTTTATATAATGTTCCAAACTTTAAATAATTAGGATACACACGTGGTCTGAAATCAGGAATTGTAGCCAGGAAAAATACAACATAAAATAAAGTAAATTTAAATTAACATTATTCTATTCATGTTTTAGGTCATTAAAACACTATTTTTCTTTATCGAGATATTCTCCAAATAAATACTTCATAGATTTTTATTAGCCAAAACATTGATCTATTACTTTCAAGAATGAGATGACGTGTTTCGGGGATTTTCTAGGTCCCCATCTTCAGATCTCTTTAGAAAGTAAAAAGATAACTTTAAGGTCCCAAAGCAAACACTATATTGGTTGTATAATTTCAACTAATTAAGAATTATACAAAGAACAATATTGTCTTTGTTTAAACCAGCTATATGTATAGAAAAATGTTATGGCAATCTTGTTAATTTACATAGAGACAACCTTTGGTTGCCATAGCTATGTATATTTTACTTTCCAAAATAGGAAAGTTTTTTACTCCGTACAATGATCTGAAGATGGGGACCTAGAAAATCCCCGAAACGCGTCATCTCATTCTTGAAAGTAATAGATCAATGTTTTGGCTAATAAAACTCTATGAAGTATTTATTTGGAGAATATCCCGATAAAGAAAAATAGTGTTTTAATGACCTAAAACATGAATAGAATAATGTTAATTGCAATATTCGAAGGTCAAAAAAAGCAATTTTAATTTTTATAAATTAAAATTGAATAAAATATAAAGTAAATTTATTTTACTTTTAAATTAATTAGACTACCCATCTAAAAATCGAAATATATATGAGCATACATGGTCATACATGGGCCTGTATATGATCATACATGGGCATACATGGTCATATACGTCCATACATTGTTCAATATATGACCATATATGATCTCATATATGATCATATATCTTCGGATCCGAAATTTGAGGGTATATGGACGAATATGATCATATACGAGCATACATGAATAATATATGAGCATGTATGATAATATATGCACATATATCACCGTATACCGGATCCGAAGATATATGGTCATATATGAGATCATGTATGGACGTATATGACCATGTATGCCAATGTATGATCATATACAAGCCCATGTATGATCATGTATGTTCATATATATTTCGATTTTTACATGGGTAGTTAGATTAAATTAAAAATTTTTCCACTTAATGCAAATATGTCTTTTTATGTATGTATCCTCTTAGATAAAACATGAAAACCAATTTAATTTTTTTTTTTATGATTGGTTAAAGTGCTTTAACTGTTTCGCCCAAGAACAACCATAATAAAATTATAAAAGAAATCATATTTGTGATTATTTTTCAGCAGTTAATGATCGAGGGGATAAGCCTGACACAGAGATGGCGATATGAGCAGCAAAATGTTAAGTGTATTGAAAAGTTCCATGTGTCATATGAACACATGTTATTTCATGTAGATCTGGCAACTCATTGGCTCTTCAAAAGAGATGCTTTAGTGATTTTTGTATATAATGGGAAAAATTTGAAATTCTTGTTGTCATTTAATTATTAATATTTATCCTTCATATGCTGAATTTAAGATGAATCACGAAGTGAACGTCAAAAATTGCAACAACCGCAAAAATCATAGCTAAAGTGCATGATATGGTATTAGACGATCAATGAGTAAAAGTGTCTGAAATAGGTAATGTCATGGACACCTCAAATCATCTAGTCTATTTTATTTTGCATCAAGAATTATAGAAGCAAAAACTTTCTGCAAGACGGGAACCGCATTTTTTTTTTTTAACAATTGATCAAAAACACATTTGAATGAAAATATCTCAAGCTTAGTTGGATCGATTTAAGCGAAATAAAATGGTTTTTTCGTTACCATCACAACCACAATGCCCTGACACCTATATAAGCGTTACCTTGTAATGTTTAGCCAGGGAGTTAAAAGCTTTAGTGACGACTTATGGTGATATATATTCCCCTATTTAGTGCCTTGAGTACTGCCTGACTGTCAGAGATTACATTGATTTTAGTTAGAGTCAGAGTTTTCTATAGCAATATTAATGCAGCTGTGTCAATTTCAAATAATTCTGCTGTAAATATACTTAGGGAAATACGTAGTTTACACCTAGGTCCAAAAAGTCTGGCTCCCACTCCATTTAAAGCTTTGGAGACATCAGTATACCACTTCTGGGTATCCTCATTTAGCCATGTTGGGTTTGATTTCCAGTCTGTACCAAACTGTTGTCAGAAAAGATGATTTTGCGGTCAAACTCGATGTCCGATTGCAGCTACTGTAAAACTGAGAAGCCGAAGTGGATGGTTGTTTGCTTTCAATTGTTGAGTCAGTTGGAAAACTATAAGATTGAAATTTACTGTCTTACAAAATTTGTAAAACAGTTTAAAATTTATATGTAATATGGTAGATGTTTAACTTTAAAAGTGGAGAATAAACGATAGTTACACTGTCCAACAAATTAAGACTTTTTGAATGGAACAGAATAGCGACCCCATAATTCTGAAAGGTTATGTTGAGTAGATCATTTTTGTAGAACAAACTTATGGTCCAGCACGTTTGAGTTTTTTTTTACAGTGGGTCAAAGTTTTCATTTTTTGGTTGAAGGGAGCATTATACAGTATGAAGAAAATGCTGTAAGTTAATCTCTGAGAGAATTCTTATGGTCAGAGTTGTATTGTGGAATTGTATGAGAATTATTTTTGTGGAAGATCTTAACCCTCTAACTGGTCTCTTTATGGGTAAATTTGACCCTTTTTTCGAGAAAATCAAAAAATATCCTTTAAAAAGGACTTTTAAGGATAAAAATTTTCTACGAAAATGTTTGCCGAAAAATTTTAGTGGAGGTCACCAAATACACCAACGTTGTAAATAAAGCTCTTAAATAAAATTGAATACTATAAATATAAATGGGAAGTATTCGCAGACTTCAAAATGATTGCAATATTGACTGGAATGCAAACAGGATACACAAAATATATGTGCTTTCTTTGTAAATGGGATTCACGTGCTACCAGCAGCCATTATCATATTAAATATTTCGAAGAACGTAAAGAAAATATTATTGGTGACTTAAATGCAATCCATGAATCCCTTGTCCCAAAAGATAAGGTCATACTTCCACCGCTACATATTAAGTTGGGCGTGGTGAAAAATTTTATTAAAAGCTTAAATACACAAGGAAATGCTTTCAAACGCATTCAAACAATTTCCCCCCGATTATCTGCAGCAAAATTAAAAGAAGGTAAAATACGGTTTAACGAAATAATTTATTTCATTTAATGTAAATTACCTTTTCTAGGAATGCTGGTTGGACCCGATATAAGAAAATTATTACAAGATGAAGAATTTTATGGTCATCTGTCGGATATGCAAAAGACAGCATTTGATTTTATGCAGCTGGTTATATCAGAATTCCTTGGAAACTCAAAAGCACAAAACTATGCAGAAAATATTGAAAGCATGCTAATCAGTTTTAACAATATTTTTTTTTTTTTTTTTTTTTTACGTTAGACTAACACTCAGGGGATGTCCCCTACTAATGCAGTGCATTGTGTTAGAATTAGGAAAATATGTTATGAGAGGGAGGAAAGAGGGAGTAGTGTTTGTGGATATTTGCCTTGAACTTCTCTAAATTGTAAGTGACAGGGAAGACCTCTGCGGGGAGTTTATTCCACATACGGCTTGTACGACTGATAAACGAATTTTCTCTGTAATGCGATGTGCGGTCAACGGGACAATCGACTACAAACGGATGTGCTCTGATAGATGAGCGAGTATCTCAAACATAAACCCGGGCTCTGGGAATCAGTTCCCTTATGTCGACAGAGCACTTCCCATGGTAATATCGATAAAACAGTGACGCACAACCCACATTCCGACGATGCTCCAATGAATCAATAGAGTTCGATATCCAAATGTCATTGATGAGCGCCGACGCCCTCCTTTGCACACGGTCCAAAAGCTCCAAAGTAGACTTTGAAGCTCCTGCCCATATATGGGAGTTGTATTCCATTTTCGGTCGGATATAGGTGGTATAAATAGTAAGGAGATTGGATGGAGTAAAGTATTTCTTACACCGTTTGAGGAAACCAAGACACTTGAATGCTTCTTTCGACACTTCGAATACATGCTTATTCCAACGGACATCACACTGAATCTTCATGCCCAGAACATCAAGAGTATCCGATTCCTTGATATCAACACCACCCATGTTTGTTGATGACATTGTCGATCTCACAGCCCTATGGGACAACATACAACATTGAGTTTTACCTGCATTGAAGTCGACCCTATTCGTAAGACCCCACTCGGAGACCGTCGAGAGGTCACGATTGAGTGTGTCATTCATTAGCTGCCTTCTGTACTCAACCTCCAGAAGGCTTGGTCTACGGCCAAATGAAAATGAATGACAAATGTTGCTGTCATCAGCGAAAGAGTAGATAGGATTGGAAGTTTGATCAAGAAGATCATTGATAAAGATAAGGAAAAGAGAGGGAGAAAGAACAGAGCCTTGTGGTACCCCTGAATTAAGCTGAAACTCGTTGGATGAGATCCCATCTATAACAACACGAATAGTGCGATCTCTGAGAAAGCTCGAAATAAAACGAGAGAAGTCATTACCGACACCAAATGCAATAAGCTTTGTCAACAGTGCGCCATGCCATACACGGTCGAACGCTTTGGAAATATCCAGTGCAACCACTTTACTTTCGCCAAATTGGTGAATGGATCGACTCCAACGCTCAGAAAGGAGCGCTAACAGGTCCCCCGTCGAACGGCCACTACGAAAGCCATATTGTCTATCACTCAGAAGCGAGTTGGACTCTAGATAATTAACGAGATGATAATTGACCATGCTTTCCATCACCTTCGAGAGCGCTGAGCATATTGCGATAGGGCGGTAATTTTCAGGGTTAGTAGCCGCACCCTTTTTAGGGATTGGTTGAACATTGGCAACCTTCCAGCAGGAGGGAAATACTCCCGCACGGTAGGAAGAGCTAAAAAGGTTGGCCAATGGACGAGCTAGCGTCGAAGAGCACTGTTTCAGCACCAGTGCTGGTATACCATCCGGCCCCGGGGACTTATTTACATTGAGATCCGCAAGAACCCTTTTAACTGCACGAATTCGGAAGAATATCTTAGGCATAGTACACGATACTCTTGGGAGTTCCGGCAGTGGTTGATTGCTATCCGGCAAGAATGAGTTTCTTGCAAACATTTCCGCTAAAAGGTTAGCCTTATCAACCGGGTCAGTGAATATTTGATCATCCACTAAAAGAGTTGGGATAGCCGAACTACCATTGTCCCTTACTCTTTTAACGAAAGACCAAAAGCTCTTACTACCCTTAGGAGCAGAAAGAACTTTAGCACGAATGCGCTGTTCGTAAAGAAACTTTTCACGCTTAAGTACTTTTGAACACTCATTTCTCGCCTGCTTACGTAGTAGTTCAGAATTAGCGTTCCTTGCGGCACGCCAAATTCTAAACACTTCCTCTCTGGATCTGACTGCATTCTTGCAAGTCTGGTTAAACCAACATTTAATCTTTGGTTTAGCCGAAATACTTTTAATTGGGATATAGGATTTCATTCCAATCAATATTACATTTTCTACCATTTTCGCAGCAGCATTAATATTGTCGTTGAGAAAACATAGTTTCCAATTGAAATGCTGGAAAAAATCGTTGAGCTCTGCCCAACGTGCTTTTTCGTAAATAAAAACTGAACGTTTCTTAGCCGATGGTGAAACGTTACGAAGTTCGGAGAACGAAAAAGATGCGGAAATGGTACAATGATCCGAATTACCGAGAGGTGCAAATGATCTCACCCCATACTTACCAGGGTGTGAAGTGAGGAAAAGATCTAGAGTGTTTGCGTGTTCACCTTCAACGCTCGGAATGTGCGTTGGTTCATTCACTAGTTGCGTCAGTTGGTTATGCGCGGCGAATAGTTCAACATAAAGGCCCTCGGGAGTTGTATGGTTCGAATGGTGAAGCCAGGTAGAATTGTGAATATTAAAATCACCAGCAACGACAATTTCACTATCCGGGCAACTCTCCAGAATTCTTGAAATTGAATCGGAAAGGGCGTCGAAGCCATTAAGGGTAGCCCCCCTTTCCATATTTGGGCTTCTATATATAAACCCGAAATGCAGTAAGTGTGCACTG
Source organism: Eustalomyia histrio (assembly GCA_949748255.1). Lineage (NCBI taxonomy): Eukaryota > Metazoa > Arthropoda > Insecta > Diptera > Anthomyiidae > Eustalomyia > Eustalomyia histrio. The sequence continues at coordinate 19,610,746 of OX456526.1, forward strand.
ATCTTGAATTTAACCCAAAGTGAGGTAAATTCCGCATCATTACAGTCCAGGTGCTGCTGGGACTGGTACACAACATTGTCGCGAACGTACACTGCAAGGCCCCGATGGGAAACAAAGAGGGATAGAAGGTGATACCCAGGTATGTAAAAATCCTGCGGATCAGCGTCTTCACACACCTGGGTCTCACATAAGGCGAAAACATCCGGCCGATGAATACGAATGTGAGCATACACAGAGAAAAAATTCGCGTTAAGATGTCACTCAAGCTGCATTTTCTGCACTCTCATCTCAATTTTTTTAAAGAAAACCTTGGAGCGGTTTCAGATGAACACGGTGAAAGGTTTCATCAGGATATAAAGGTACTGGAAGAAAGATTCAAAGGGAAATCCCAAAGTGTAATGCTTGCTGAATACGTATGGGGCTTGTACAGAAACCTTGACCCATCGTAACATTCACGTCAAGCTAAATACAGGAAAGCATATTAAGTTTAATCTTTAATCCATTGTCATACTACTGCTATTTCCCAATTCCCTTTTACTCGAAAATTTGAAGCAAAAAAATAAATAAAAAAAATTATAATTTTTTTATAGAAGTTGACGTGTAATTTTGCAAATTAATCGTAAAGAGCTTTATTTACAACAATGGTGTCTTTGGTGACCCCACTGAAATTTTCCGGCAAACATTTTCGTAGAATATTTTAATCCTTAAATGTCCTTTTTTAAAGGATATTTTTTTATTTTCTTGAAAAAAGGGTCAAATTGACCCATAAAGAGACCAGCTAGAGGGTTAAGATCTTCCACAAAAATAATCCTCATACAATTTCACAATACAACTCTGACCATAAGAATTCTCTCAGACATTAACTTACAGCATTTTTTCGACCGAAACTATGAAAACTTTGACCCACTGTAAAAAAATACTCAGACGTGCTGGACCATAAATTTGTTCTACAAAAATGATCTCCTCAACATACCCTTTCAGAATTATAGGGTCGATATTCTGTTCGAAAAATGCTGTTGGACAGTGTTATCTTATAGAATCTGGACATTGGTTTTTATCAAAACAAATCACCAGTACACAAGGGTTTTTTAACAATTGCAAAAAATGGAATTGAAGTACGAAGTGCTTTATCACCCCCACCATATTCTCCTGATTTAGCTCCCTGTGACTTCTATCTTGTCCCAAATCTAACAAAATTCTTTGCTAGCAAGCATTTTATCTCGAATGAAGTTGCAATTTTACAGAGCTTTAGAAAAATTATTTTAGTCAAGGGCTAGAATTGCTAGAAAAGTGTTGGACTGTGTTGAAATTTCAGGAGATTATATTGATTATATTGAATAAACATAATTTTCAAAAGAAGATTTCGAACGGCCCTCATAAGTCGGGCATGCTGTATTATACCCTGCACTAAGTCAAATTTGGGGAAGCGTTCCAAATTCTTTCAAGGGTTCTGATCATTTTTTTTAAATAAACGGTGGGAAATATAAAAAGCAATTGCCTAAAAATTTCGTATTAAAAAATACCAGGAAGTACAGTTTATTTTGGCAATAGACCCAAATTTGGTTCGATTTTTTTTTAAATTTGGAAGCCAAATTTCAACAAGATGTCTAAAATTTTGTGTGTTTAAATACCAATTCAGCACAATTTGGGTAGGACCATCAGAAACTTATGTACCAAATTTCATTTATATGTGTCTTTATAATTCCGAACTGTAATTTAATTAATGTTCATTTAAGTAAATGACATAAAATTCACAACGCAAATTTCAAGCAAATATCTAAAATTGTGTGTGGTTTAATACAATTAAAGCCCGATGCAAAAAGGACCTTTCTATGGTAGGTAACCAGCAAAAATTTGGTAATGGGTGCGATATTCTCATGCGTTACCTTGTAATGATACCTTTTTCATTATTTGTAAGCCTAAAGTAATAAGTTACTGATTATTGATTATGTAATATATGATTTATAAATGTGAATTAATAATTGAAATATTTTTGAAGATCTATTTTAGATACATTACTTTGCGGTTTTTTGTAAGCAAAAGTGTAATGTATGTTTGTTTAGATAACACTAGCGAAAAAACGAAGGGCAACAATTCATTTAAGCTTAAAGCAATCAAATATTATATGCGTCGATAGCTCAGTGGGTAGAGTTCTTGGCTGGCAACCAGATTTCCCTGGTTCGATTCCCATCTTGACCACATTATTTTTAATTGAAAATATATTAAATAATTTATTTGTAATAATTTTTTTTTATAAAAATTCCTCTTTTTTAAAAATCTATTTTTAGACACATTACTTTTTCCCTTCTCGTAGCCATATAAGTAACGCCTAACATTATCACCTCTAAAGTAATGGGTATATACATTACTTTGAGGCTCATCGCCTATAAAATTCATCAATGAAGTAAGGTGTAAAGTAAATCATCGGCACCTATGGCTATACATTACTTACTTACATTGGTAATGTGTCGTTTTGCTGGGTAGCTCAATACGGTTCGTCGATGGACCAATAGAAATGACCGAGTATGTACCAAATATATTTATATTTGTGACTTGTTATTTTATTGTAAAGTTTACGTGGACATATTAGAAGGGCATTGTTCATCGCCATGTAAGGAAGTAGAGTACAAAAGCCCTACAAAATGGAAGTCATTCAAAAGAATTTTTTTTATAAAGACTTTTCTTAAATTTTACACATCTTTTCTTGTTATTGCATCAGATTTTATTCTATTAGACGAGATCTGCTAAAGAAATTACACAATTTCGCAGATCACTTTGAATGTCTAGATGATCTAGATGTCACATATAGCATGTCTTGTTATATATAAACAGAAAAAAAATTTCTATGATCTCGAACCAGACTAAAAAGAACATTTTCATACACAAATATCAAAAGATCAACTATAAAAGAAAAACTTAACTATCGGGAAATCTTAAATTGCTCAAAATAACGGGACCTTCCCGTTATTTTGAGCAATATATAAATATGAAGCTATAAACACTTTTTGTGTTAATGTGTTTGTGTATGTATGTGTGTTTGTGAAGTTCTTGTAATTTGCATTGAAAAATTTTGTATATATACAACCAATTTAATTAAAAAAACAAATTGAAATTTTTTGAATACTGTTTTTGAAACAGACAGCAAACAAAATTTAAATTTGTGATAACTGTTACGGACACAAATAAACCACAAGTTTCCGTTTTGTAGGTAAATTTTTATAAAATTTCAAACAAATTAAAAAATAAATGTAACTGAAAAAAATGGTAAATGATAGTAAATTATTTCGAATAAATGTATAAAAAAGTTAATATAGATATTTCTTTGAAAAATAAATGTATATTCATTTATTTTTAAATGGAACGGAAAACTTTTTTGTTAAACTAATATAATATTCTGAGTGTACATAATTTTGTATTGTACGAGTATATTAAAAAAAAAACAAAAAATTCAAAAACGGAAATAATTTCAAATAAAAGAAAAAAACATTTATTTTTTAAGGATTGGTAGGTAAAATTTTGACATTTATTTTAACTGATTATATCATTTGTTTCTTACGGATGTGTCAGTGGATTAATCAACATTTAAAAATCAATAACAGAAGGCATTTAATTTAAATGAAAATTAAGTAGACCGGGTTTTAAATGAAATATCATTTCTTTTTAATGATATTTTCAGTTATTTTAACTTACAAACTATTTTAAGTGTATATAACCTTCTTAACACATATAACAACAAGATGTATACGGTTTTGAGTATTTAAATACCATATTAGCCCAATTCAGGTATGACCGGTCTATGAAAGAATTAAGGCTTTAAATAGGATTTTCCTTAGGACGACAGAAGCTGATGAACCAAATTTCTTTTTTTATATTTTCGCCCTGTTATTTGAGTACAAGGTTTACATGAACAGGCGGAACATTATCGTAATTCTAAGTCAATTGTTATTTCTTAAGGCGGGTCTAAAGTTTTTAATAGTTACGAACACTAGTACAAACTTATTACACTCTATTCATGTAGTGGTGGAGGGTATACAAATTAAAAGTGTGATTTTCGAAATAACCTGGTCGAAATGCATTCATTTCCTCTCCCCTATCACGTATCCAAATTTCCAAGAATTTGGTGCATTACGCTGTAGATAGCTTACTTGTTAATGCACAGAAAAATGTAATTAATTAATGTATACGCCTGTTTGACGACTTTTGCTTTTATACCCTTTGTACATATTTGAATTGACCTAAAAAACAATTCCTGAAATTCCATATAATTTAATTTTTATATTTAAATAACTTTTTTCCACTCTCTTTTTGTTCTTCAGTTGTATCATCTTGTTTGTTTGAATACAAGATGAGCATAAAGCAATTATATTAAATATGATGCAGAAATATATACATCATCGCTGTCAACATCTGCATCTAGTGACTAGTTTAAATCATTTATAAAAGAATAACAAGAAAAGTGCAAGTGCATTTTGTTGTATACAGCGGACAAAAAGCGAGTTTATGATGTTTTTATTTTAATGCGAACAACAGCAATAGATGCAGCAATTTCAATGACAATACTAACAACTAAACAGCAGCAACAACTTTAACAACATCCAAATGCAACAACATCTTTGGTTAGTTAAAAGCAAAACAAAAAAAAAGTATAAAACATCCTTTCAAGAAATTATTATGATGAAAAGCAGTAATAAAATAACTGAAAAAAGCTATAAAATGTTTTGATATTTTATTTTTTAAATGTATTAAGAAACACAGTAGCTTAAGGAAAGAAAATGTGATTCAAAAGAAAATGACACAACACTAAAGCTTAAGGATAATAAAGGATTAAAGCTACACAAAAAGATAAATGCTTAAATTCAAAGAGTCAAAAAATACTTCAATGCTTTAACATTCATTCATTCACTTATTCCTTCTTATTATTTCCACTCACTCACTCACTACAGGTGTTCGTGTATACAAAAAAAAAACACTACTACTCTTTGAAACAAGGACTTTAACAACATTTTGCACTTGACTGCTATTTTCTAAAAAGAACTCTTAAGATATACAATTTTATAAAGGAATAAAAGAGTTTAAGATGGGTTCTTTTTTATATGAATGTCTTAAACTGGAGTTGTTTTTTAATATACCACTATATATGTACTAAAAAAAGTTTGTATGTTAAACACAAAAGATATGATATTTCAGTTAAAATCCTTTCATTTAAATCTAATGGTTTTCGTTATTTATTTTTAAATGTTGTTTGAACAACTGATATATCAGTAAAAAACAAATGATTATATATTGATTCCTATGTTTCCAAGTTGGAACAAAGGGTAAAAAAAAAACAAATCATTAATAAATTAAAAATAAATGTTTAAATTTTACCTACCAATGCCATAAAATAAAATTTATTTAAATTGTTTCCGTTGTTTGAATTTTTGTATGTTTTTTACTCTACAAAATATATACTCACACAGTCTACAGACACATTTTGTATGCATGACCATATGTGTGTGTTTATGAAGTTTTTCTAATTCAAATTGAAATAATTTTGTATGCAAACAAACGATTTAATTTTTTTGGTTTTTGAAATAGACAGCAAATAAAACTTAATTTTATAATAACTGTAACGTAAACAAATAAACCTCAAATTTTAGTTTCATGTGTAAATTTTTATTAAATTTCAAACAAATGAAAAAAATACATGAAACTGGAAAAATCGGAAAATCACAGTAAATCATTTTGAACAAATGTATTAAAAGCTAAACAAAATATTTCTTCGAAAAAACAATGTTTTAACTGAACTGAAAACTTTTTTTTATTAAACTATAAACTGTAGGCTACGTAATATGCTGAGTATATATCTGTATTTTTGTCGTTCAGTGTAGTCGTTTTAAATTCTGGCAACATTTTAGTTGCACTGCATTTGAATTGCAATTTTTTCTTTATGTATCGTATCTTTTTAGATCTGCTAAAATTTAGTATTTTATTTAAAATTTTTAAATGTTAATACTTTTTGCAGTTTAAACAATATTGTTCATTTAAATATTTTGTTGTTGTGGCATTTATTCATAAATGTTTAATTAAATGTTTCGTAAAATCCCTGTATGTACATGATTTATTTAATTACGTTTGGTTGTTGCTGTATAATTGAATTTATGTTAATTTATTTTTAATTTAATTTATGCCTTTATGCATTTCATTGTAATTATAATTAGACATGTTTACATGGGATACATATTGAAAAAATTTCAAATAGGCTGTCAATTGCATATAATTTTTTTTAATATTAAACAAATGTTTTTTTTTTTTTGTTGGTTTTGTCTAAGCTTTTGGAAGTTATCAAATATTTTGGCAAGTAAATAAATTATTTGATTTTTTGTGGTGAAATAAAATTTATATCTTTCAATTTAAACTAAATAAATGATATATTTAAGAAATCTATTTATATATAGCAAAATCATTCATAAGTTTTGTTGAACTTTAAATTAATTTCATGATATTTATTAATTAATGAGATGATATTTATTACCATTTTCTATTTTGCTATAAGATTTTCCAATACAGGAAAGCATATGTCACATTAATGTCAAACTTACAATATTTTTTTTTTATCATAAATTATAGGAATAAAAGATTGGAATCTTTTCTAATTATTTCAGAAATTGAGCAAAGTAGGAGTGGTTAAATATTTACAAATTTAGCTTATATTTTTTTATTTTTTTTTATTTACGGTAATTTGGGAAACGCTATAAATTTGAGTATATTAATTTAAAATTTATACGGAAAAATTAATAAAATAAAAAAGAAAAAGTTCAGAAATTGTATTGAATTTTTAGTGTAATATTTAGATATGTACAGGTTGGTTGAAAAGTTCCTGCGCTCGAAATGAAAGAATACTGCTTTTGTTACGAAACATATTTTTTTGTTCAATATAATCTCCTAGAAACTCAATACACTTGTTCCAATGATCTTCAAATAATTTTATTCCATCCTTATAATGGTTTTCCGGAAGCTCTGCAAAATAACCGTCTACGGCTGCTATGGCCTCTTCATTCGACGAAAAATGTTTTCCACGAAGGAATTGTTTGAGATTTCTGAAGAGATAGTAGTCACTGGGAGCCAAATCTGGTGAATACGGTGGATATTCAAGCAATTCGTACTTTAATTCTTTGAATTTAGCCATCGTCAAAGCACTTTTGTGAGCAGGTGCATTGTCTTGATGAAAAATGACTTTTTTCTTCTTTAAACCAGGCCTTTTCTCACGAATTTTTTCATCCAGCTGATCCAAAAGACTGCAATAATATTCAGAGTTGGTTGTTTTACCTTTCTGAAGATAATCAATCAACAAAATTCCTATTGCATCCCAAAAAACTGATGCCATAACCTTCTTTGCTGATCGTTGTGACTTCACCTGCTTTGGAGCTGAACAACCAGCTTCAGTCCACTGTAAACGTTCTTGTTTCAATTTAAGATCATGGTGGTAGATCCAAGTCTCATCCATAGTTATAAAACGACGCAAGAAGTCGGTTTTATTCGGCTTAAAATGCTCCAAATTACGCTGATAAATTTGTTTTCGATCCAGTTTTTGTTGAATTGTTAATGTGTGCGGCACGTAATTCTTTATGTAAAATATGAAGTACTCGTTCGTCTGAGATGCCTATGGCATTAGCAATTTCACGCTTAATCAAACTTGGATCTTCACTAAACATATTATGTACCTGCTCAATGATTTCTGCTGTGGTTGCAGTTTTTGGTCGTCCTTCGCGTGGATCGTCTTCAAGGCTGGTACGACCACGTTTAAATTCACCAGCCCAAAATTCAACGGAGCGTTTTGAAGGTGAGGACTCCTTATACACTTCTAATAATTGTTCATAAATTTCCTTTGCTTTTAAACCCTTCAAAACAAAGAATCTAATGACTGCACGATATTAAATTTTTTCCATATTAAAAAAAATCAATTACACGTCAACTTCAAATGGCTTGTAAACAAAGAAAGAATTGACAGAATGACTGGCAACTTTGCATGTGTTCTCAGGACAGTTATACCAACTTGAGAAAAAAAAAAGTTTGGAGCTAGCAGTGCCATCTCTTGGTGAGCGCAAGAACTTTTCAACCAACCTGTATTAAAATCGAACAATTTTTTTTAATTTTTTTTTCTCTCGATTCAGAAATTTTCAGCGAGTCACGGCTTCGTTTTGGAGAAAATATTCATTGAATATGTGTCATGCATTTATTTAGTAGTAATCGTTCTATTATTAAGTCATCCTACTGTACGTATACTTATTAATTTATTACTCATACGTTTAGGTGTTTCTAAAATATACAACAAAAATAACTATCAAAAATATTAGATGTACATAGATCCACTATATATGTTAAAATACTGATCGACTCAGAATTATTTCCTGATTTGATTTGATACCAGTCTGTACATCCGTCTCCATGTACACTTTGTAATCAAACTACAGCCCTCAAATATAAAGGTTGATATTGGTCTAAAAACGAACCCTATAACTCCCATAGAAATGTCCTATCTGAAATTATACTTGCTGCATTATTATTTCGTTAAAAATAATCTTATGTACATATTAAATTAATTGAAAATACAATAAAAGGAGGACGATATTCACACCATTTTGTTGTTGATTGTCAATCATTGTTTTATAATCGACAAAAGTAGGAAAAGAAAACGAAAGACGTTTAAAATAACTATTAATTTTTAACTGAACAAACGTAGAAAACCCGATTTTTGTGGTTTGTTTTTCAAATTATTTTTTTTTTATTTGTATGTAATTTTACAAAACACAACACACACAGATATAATATATATATTTTTATTTTCTGTGCGTATCTATATTTGAATAATTTCTTGTAATTTTTATTGAAATAATTTTTTATATAAACAAACTATTTTGGTAAAAAAACAAAAAGGAATTATATGAATTTCTATTTTTTGAAACAGAAAACATAAAATTTTACATAAATTTTGTATATATTATTCTATCTATCTGTTTTAGTTATATATTTTTAAATATTATCAGGCTCGAGATCATAATTTACTAATGAATAGTAAACATTAATTTTTTTTATTAAATGCGAAAAATTGTGAGAATCAGCGCTAAAGGGAGTGCATACTTTCGACCTGAGCGACCAGGTTTTTCTTATGAACCACCCATAGTTAGTGTATGATACTCGTAACTCGAATTACCCTTGTCAACCACCTCCGATTTTCGAAGCACAAATTGTCTGGGTTGCCATTCCAATTGTTAATTGGGAATCTGGCATACTAATTTTTTTCTTACACATTATATTTAAGTGTTGTTTCTTATTTTATTATTTTACATTTTACAGAAAATATAAACTCCACATAGTTAAAAAATATATTTCTATAAATTTCAATTGATTCTTCATTTGAAAACAAACTCCACGTATTACTTTTCAAATAAACTACAGTCGGTAATGGAAAATATATGGTGAGTGTAGGTTATAACCATCAATCTGATTGCTTCCATGATAAATATATTAAATATTTTATTATTTCATAATTGTCACATCCTATTTGATAACATGATTGGGTGTAACCATACTGTCGTAACAAAAATTTTGACTATAAAAAATATGATAATTATGGAATTATGACAACAATAAATGAATAGGTTTAAATCAAATAAAACATGACCTTGCCATTAACAGTCATAAAAAAAATGTATGTATCCTTTAAGTCAACCATGTAAAAATGATAATATATGATCATGTTTATTTGGGGGATTTTATTTATCAAAATTTCTTATACATATACCATTATAATTTACACGATTCAATCCATCCTCGAAAAAATTTATTGCCAAAAAAATTCAATATAAAAATTTTTTATTTGAATAATTCAACGTAAATCGGCCCTACAGAGGAAAAAATGAATTTACAAGTTTAATTTTTGTCTACACGAGAATGATAATTATGGACATATGAAAAAAATTAAAAAAAAAAAATGATTTGGCAACACTTTGAAATGTGCATATAGACGACGTAGTGAAGAAAAGTTCTTTTTTAAACAAAAGATGGGACGGCGCCAAATTAAAAACTAATATTAAAGAAATTCTTAACTTTAAAAGAGCAGATGCAGTCTCTGTGTATGTTTGCACTGCATATTTATCTGAATTTAAATAAAAATTACTTTAAAACATACTCGCCTGCAGTATTGTGCTGTCTATGGTAGTACAGATAGTGAATAAGTCTTTATAATAATTTAATATGTGTTATTATTTTCTTATGTGTTTATCTTTAAACTGCTTATGTAATTGAAGTTAATAAAAAGTTTTATTTCTCCAAACTTTTCGAGATTTTATACTATTTCTCACCCGTCACATAAAGATGTCACACCCGTCACATTTTGTAAAAAAATTTTTTTTTGAGAAAAGTTTTTTTTTTCAGACAGTAAGTAGATACTTAGAATATAATCAAGAACACACTAATGAAATAACTACATCAAAACAGTTAAGCGCGTTCTACGGAAAATTTAACATAATATTACCTGAAAGGAATTATACTTTAAGAGCTCAAATTTTTAAGGTCACATCCGTCACAGTCTTCTAATGGTCATTCAGAGCAGAAAGCATGGAATTTTAGTGTCAAGCTGTTATAAAACATTATTAAGATTAACAACCTTGATAATCGCAGCTTTTTTTAATTTAAACTTTATAATCTTGAACTATAATATAATATGTTTATTAATTCATGTTAACTTGTGGAAAAAGTACTCAGAATATTAATAAAAAAAAATTTTATATCAAAAAGTCCGTGAAACCCAGATTTGTAGTGTACGAAAATATTTTTTATACAAAATACTAGATTTTTAGAAATTTTTCTGATGGAAATATTTGAAAATCTATGTACGATTTCTTAAAGTAAAATTCTCGGATTCTGAAAATTGTATGTTGGATAAAAATTCATGTATTCCAAAAAAAAAAATAAAAAAAAAACTATTTAAAGGACTTTCATCATGAAAAATACTTACATTCTAAGAACTTTATCTGGTAGAAATATTCTTACTTTTTCTAAAGGACTATCTAAAAAAAATTTAAAAATGTCTTTAGAAACTAAGAATTTTTCTTTTAGAAAAAGTCCATAGAATCCATGTTTTTTTATTCAAAAAATTCTTAGAATTTAAAAATTTGTATGAAATATTTTTCTTTAAAGAAGTCCAAGAATCATAGAAACTTACTTGAAAAAGTCACTAATATCAATTTTTTTTCTATAAGAAAAACATTTCTTAAAGAAATATTTTTAAATTTGAAGATCTTTTTCATAGTTTCGAATAACTGTAAGGACTATATTATGGTAAGAAATATTATGGTAAAGTTAATGTTAATATTATATGATAACTATATTATAGAATGACTATGGTTGGCACAATCAGAATCTCGAAAATATATGATGATCTTCGAATATGATAGCCCCAACCATGTTTTTGCTCTGCGTACTCATATAATCAATTAGAGATTCAACCGTGTTCATCCATCTGTGTGTCTATGTTAACCTTGTAATCAAACTATAGATAGCATATATAAATATATTTGGAGCACAAATTAATTAATTTGGAGCACAAATTTTAATTTACTCTTGCACAATCCCTATTTAATTTCATGAGAATCGGTTCATATTTAGGTCTACCTCCCATATAAATTTCGTTGGGCTTAAACGATATTTAGACAAACAAACCATTAGGTAGCTGGCTAAATAATTGGAGTGCAAACGTTAGTTGGCATCGTAACAGCACATCCATCCTCTCACCACAGCCAAAAGTTAAAGAAAATCGGATATACTGTCTCTCTTGTTAGGCAGTTGGTATGGAAAACCACATATGTACATTCCAAAATTAAAATTTCTAACTGAGTTTCTTTTTCACACTTAAATAATTTAATATTGGATACAAAATTTCTAAAATAGACTCTTAAAATAAAAAAATAGTTAAGCATATGAACGTTTATTTCTATAATAAAAATATTTCCTTAAATTCACTATATATTCTGTTATTGAATTTCAATCTAAAAATTTAGTTGAAAAAATTATATGTTAAAACAATTAAAACAACATTTAGCAGCCGGACTAATTGCTATTGGTATATATATTTCTATAGGAGACTAGTCTGTTTGTATTAATTTTTTTTTTATTTAATTTTGAACAATGTCATTAAAAACAAACTAATATTCAGACATTTTATTTTCGTTGTATTTCTTTACTAAAAACACAACTTAATTAATAAAAACTACTTGCTATAACTAAAAATTTTTAATGTAAAATTTATATGAATGAATATATTTTCACACGCTTCATCCTTTCTACAAATGCCTGACACAATTGTCAATGTTAATATGAACACTGCATTTTAAGTTATTTTTTTACACACCGAACATGAATTGATACACGATTTTCGCTAAGGGGAGTTTTGAATATATATTAAGTGTAAATCGTTATTTTGTATTTCGTGCATGATTTCTATAAATTAAATTTAGTTGAAAGCTTTTTTAGTTCTCCCTCAATTAGGGGCATATAGTCAGTTTGTTATTCCGAATTAATTGTTCTTTAATTTTTGTTATCATGGAGGACAGAAGATATTATTAAATATCATCCAACTGAAATGTAGTTTTAGGTAAGCTAACCCCTTCACTAACGTTTTCATTGACTTGTAATATTAATTGTTAATAACACTTATGTAACTCACAAACGAATTGTCTGCATTGATCTATAGAATTAAGACCAAATTTACAGAATCTAACTGTGTTTAGTAATCCCAATTATTACATATGCTTCACCGACCTATCTGCTGATACTTACAATATGTTTAGTTGGTTTTCTGTTTACCTTAAATATTCCATTCAACTGTTCCATGTAAATCTTAAAAAAGTGGTTCCCATATGTTTTCTTCTAACCCTTGTTGCATCAATTTTTATTGGTACACTGTAGTTTTCTGTTTAGAAAATTCTTTAAATCTTTTTAGATTTTGGCAGTTATATTTTTGTCGAGGAGTTTATTTTTTTAATCAAATTTACACTAGTAGTTTTTTTTTCTACGCAACAAAATTTGTTTAAAAAAAAATTTATGAAGATAAAATGATTTAATCTACTGCGATAGTTGCAGTAATTAGAAAAAAAAACTTTTGTCAAAAATCAAAAATATAACTAAATAAAACTTAAACACTTACTTTGATTTTTAAATGTTAAAATTTTTTAATACTTTCAAATGAGAATCAGAACTAAAAGCTACTATATTGTCCTTGCTGCAATCGGGTATGGTTGTCACAAAACAAATTATTGGTTTTCTAACCATCAACATGCTCGCTACCATCATTTTTTAGTAAATATTTTATTATTTTATGATTGGCACCTTCTATTTTTATCATGATTGGCTGCAACCATACTAAGGTAACAAAAAAAATATTATAATTATGCAACGAACAAATGCTGGCAACAATCAATAAATAAGTATACATCAAATAAAACATGACTATATCATTTACAGTCATGATATTGTCTTGTTTTCATGTAAACTTAAATTTTATCAGTTCAGTCAGTTTGTTTTTACTACAAAATGTCTTAAAAAACAATCATATATTGTTTACTAAAACTGGACAAATATCAGATGGGTAAAAATACCTTTCACATGTCATTAAAACATTTCATCAATTGACCCATTAGGATCCAGTTAATTTTTTTTAGCTTTAGAAAATTTTTTTAAAGGGGTTTTTCGAAAATTTCTCATACATATAATATTATTTACACTAATCAATTCATTGTCAAAAAGATTTTATTGAAAGATTTTATATTTTTTATTTTTTTTTTCAATAAAAACAATTAGAATTAAAAAAAAAATGTATTAATTCATTTCTTGTCAAAAGTTCTCAAAATATATTAATAAAATATTTTTAGATTCTAAAGACTTTTTCTTAAAGAAAAATTTCTAAAAAAAATCTTAAAAATGTCTTAAGATTTTTTTTAAAAAGACATTAGAATTTAAAAAAAACTTTTAAGTATTTTTCTTAAAAAAAGTCCACGGAATCAAAGTTTTCTTGAAGAAAAGTCTATGATATTTTCCTTAATAATTGTTCTTTAAAAAGTAAAAAAAAAACATTTATAAAGGAAATATTCTTAAATTTAAAAAGCTTTTTCATAGTTTCTAAGAACTTTTCCTTTAAGAAATTTTCATATTATGATAAATTCATTATAACATGTTTATTTACGGCCATAATATGGTAATTTTTGAATAATAATTTAACTGTAGGGACCACATTATGGTAAAAATATGGTTATTTTATTATGATAATATGATAATCATAATATAGTACGACTATGGGTGGCACACCAATTTTTTTCATGTACACATCTTATTTTACAGCAAACACTTCTATTTAAGACCCGGTTTTACGGACGACCGGGTAGACCGGTCTACCCGGTAAGCGGGTTGTAGTACTTTTTCCAAATGCACGTTTTCGATACTTTTTTCTTTTAATTAAATAATAGAAAAATTGCTACAATTTATATAAATTTGATGTCAGAATTATGCAGATTATTTTTTCAAAATTTAACAGCCAGTATCGGAATAAAAACGTCGGACACGTATGTATGATAAATGAAGGAATTTTTCAATTTAAGAGACAGTAACGAAATATTTTTGTTCCATAGCTTAAAAAAGTTTTCGTTTCCAAGTCAGAATTACGTTTAGATTAATTCTGCATTGTCTAGATTATCTCTGCATTGTGATTGAACCAAATCATGGGACCGAAAATGACCGTAAAAAAATAACCCTATAAATATATGTACAGTGAATAGTAGTGACAGTAGCCTCTAACTTCTGTATTAAAAAAAGACACACACTAATCCACCCTAACATACATATACTATATTGAATTATTCAAATTTAAATTTAATATTATATGGTAAATTGTACTAAAAAAAATAATGTTTGATCATGACAAAAAGAATAATGCATTTTAAAGACATTATTTTATATTTTAATAAAGAATAGATAAAAAATAATGAGCAATTTAGATTAATATTTCGGGTACTCACTTAAAGAGATCCTGTGTATTAATTAATTCTGGGTAAAGTCGGCCATTACCTAGTAATTACACTGTAAGTACATCAAAATGACACAGAAAAACGGCCGTAGAGCACAGTATATCACTGTGCTCCGTTTTAAAAAATCAGCTCAAAATCCAGAGATATTGCATATTTAAATTTGTATTGTCTCTCAAGCTATTTTTATACTACGTATGAAAAATAAAATGGAAACCACAGCGTATACGTAATTTTTTTATTTAATATTATGTATACGCAATGTTTCACATACATAATATAATTAGAAAGATGGTTAAAATTTTTGATTATAATATTAATAAATAGTAAAAAGTATTAAAAAAATAGTAAATAATATTAAAAAAAATAGTAAATAAGTATAAACAAAAAAGAATAGTAATTGCAAAAGAGTTTTCGAACGCTTTTCATTAAAATATAATCAAAAAATCGTCTCAGTCCATACAAACTTAAAATCTAAATATCTTTTTAAAACAGCTAACTTTTCAAAACGTGGTATACCATTGGATTCCAGGGCCTAAAATTACGTTTACGTATCTCGGGGTTTTCGTGTGTCATTTCAAAAGTTGAAATTTTACTTACAGTGTTATTATTCGTATATTAAATATCCAAGAGCAGCTGTAGGTCAACTCTCTCAAAATATTGTGCCTATGGATAATTTTCTTGAACATAAGTAAAAAAGTTGTAGTAAAATGCTTAATATATCTCAAAAAAACTAACTTTACAGTATATGGTGGGCAAAGTAAGCAATTAATAATAATAATAATGATAAAACTAAGAAAAATGTACATTAAAGTGGTTAAAAAAAAAACAAAGTTTGAATTCGCAATCTCCACAATGTTGCCCCTGCTCAATGTCTAAAAAAATCTCTGTGCCAAGCTTCAGCAAAATTCATTTATATAGGGTGTTTTTTTACAGGTTGAAAACTTTTATTTAAATTAAAGCACATAAAGACTTACGAAATGAAAGCTTATTATTTGGTATTAAAAAAAATTGGACCCATGTATACCGGAACCAACTTTTCTAAAGCGCATACAAAAGAACCAATTTCCAATATTTTATTCGCTTAAAGTGACAGCCAAAAATATATTTTCACCATCAAGTTAAAATAAACTTTTCCTAATGATTTTTCAGATAATCTTGTACAAACAAAAAATTACCTTTATAAAAAATTACTTCCACTTGACAGTTTATTCGTAACAAGTGGTTTGTTTTTAGAAAAAAAATTATAAAAATTATGCAGCTTTGTAAACGTTGAATTGTCACTGCTGGTTAAAGCGTCTCATCAGGTCATGGGGCTTATATCTGTTTAGTCTTCTACGCAGCGAAGAAGTTTCTAACAATGTTACCATTTCGCTGTTTATGTGTGTTTGAAGTTTTATTTGATGTTTTGAGCTTGTTATGGTTTTCCTGCTTTACTGACTTTATACCCAATTATAAAGATTTGTATTCCGTACAACCATACCGGTTTAAGTACTTGATTATATAAAAGTAATTTGTTTTGGGTTGACAGGTTAGATATCCTACCGATAAGCCAGTTAAAATTTCTATATCTGATATTTAAC
The DNA here is from genome assembly GCA_949748255.1 of Eustalomyia histrio. Classification (NCBI taxonomy): domain Eukaryota; kingdom Metazoa; phylum Arthropoda; class Insecta; order Diptera; family Anthomyiidae; genus Eustalomyia; species Eustalomyia histrio. Next base: position 19,627,385 of record OX456526.1, read on the forward strand.
TCGTCTCTCTTTTTCTTTACGTGTGATTTCCAGTGGAGTTTTGCATCTAAAGTCTTTCCAAATTATAAAGCTGAGTTTGCTATTGGAACAGGTTGTTTGTCGATTATAAAGGGAATTTGTTTAATTTTTTTCAGTGTAAAATCGACGTGAATCGATTTGCTGCTATTTATTTTTAGACCCCATTTTTTGGTCCATTCTTCTATTCTATTCATGACTGCTTATAGCTTTGACGTTGATATAATGTTATTTATGGCTGTGGACATGATTACTGTATCATCCGCAAACGTCCCAATAACACAGTCATGCGGAATTGGCATATCGTATATATAAAGGAGATATAGAACAGGGCCCACAAGGGAGAATCCTTGTGGGACACTGCTCGCTATACTGCTCTCATAGTTTATTCAGTAGTATCTGCTGCAAGATATGATTCTAATAATACACAGTATTTTCTTGGAAGAAGTAGATGAAGTTTTTTTACTAGTCCTGAGTGCCAAACTCCATCATATACTATTGTTTTCTAAAGCCATCTCTCTTGAATGAGTTACTCGATGAATTTGTTCTATAGTCTTTCAATTGAAAAAAAAGGTTTTTTTTTTAATTTTCTAAGTTTGTGTTTTATATCAAATAAAAGTAATACACCTCTAAAAAAAACACCCATAGCTGAGTACGTCCAATGGAAGTCATTTTTTACGAAGGTAATTTTTCTTTTGCTCAAGATTATATGACAAATCATTATAGAAAGGTTTTTTTATCAAGATTGAAAAAATAAATTTTTGCCTGTCGGAATGCGGTTTAAACAATTTAGTTGCGGTTCACATGTCTTCAAAATTATTTTTTAGTACTAATTGCCAAATAATAAGCTATCAAATAAAAATTCTAAATAAATCATTTCGTAAGTCTTTATGTGTTTTATTTTGAATAAAAGTTCTACGCCTCTAAAAAAAAACACCCTTTAGTTTATTAATTTAAAAATTATTAAAATAAGACCGATTTTAAAAATTGTGTATTAAAAAATTGCTTGCTAAAACAATTTAATTTCTGTAGATATTCACTTTTTCTTCATATTTATGAATAAAAAAATCTGTGAAGGCAAAACATGAAAATGTTTTATTTATGAAATAACTCTGCGAAAGGAGATTAAGAACTTCCGACGTCGAAATTATTCAGACGTTGCTCTCACTTTTGCCAGGCAGTACGTTGACAAGTTATAAAAAAAAAACCAAGGGATAAGCATTGCATACATAATTAAAAAAAAAAAAAATAAATAACTTGTTGGAAGTTATTTATTTCTTTTGGGAAATTTATTTATTTATATATTTAATTTCACCTTTGGAAGTTATTTCATTATAAAAAAACTTTTTGTTATTTTTTTTCTCTTTGGATTTATTTCAATTTTTGGGCTTTATTTGATTGTGGTTATTTTATTTCTTCGTTTGACTCTTATTTCATTCACTCAGAATATTATGTAGTTAACTGTTTGTAGTTTAATAAAAAAGTTTTCCGTTCCATTTAAAAATAAAGGAACATACATTTATTTTTCAAAGAAATATCTAAATTAACTTTTTTATACATTTATTCGAAATAATTTACTATCATTTACCATTTTTTTTCATTTTCATTAATTTTTTTTCATTTGTTTGAAATTTAATAAAAAATTTACCCACAAAACGGAAACCTGTGGTTTATTTGTGTCCGTAACAGTTATTACAAACTTAAATTTTGTTTGCTGTCTGTTTCAAAAAAAAAAAAAAATATTCAAAAAGTTTATTTAATTTGGTTGTATATATACAAAATTGTTCAATACAAATTACAAGAACTTCATAAAGACACATACATACATACATTTTGCATTGTACTAGTATTAAAAAAAAAAAAAAAAAAAAAATACAAAAACGGAAACAATTTCAAATAAATGAAAAAAAAAAAATTTATTTTTTAAGGATTGGTAGGTAAAATTTTGACATTTATTTTAACTGATTATATCATTTGTTTCTTACGGATGTGTCAGTTGATTAATCAACATTTAAAAATAAATAACAAATGACATTTAATTTAAATCAAAATTAAGTAGACCGGTTTTTAAATGAAATATCATTTCTTTTAAATGATATTTTCAGTTATTTTTACTTACAAACTTTTTTAGGTGTTGGAATTTATTCCGTAAAGCCGAATTTGAATTAAAATGATAAATAAATGCTGTCTCCCAAAAATTTACATAAAAGTGAAAGTTAAAGAAAAGTAGCAGCGGGCAAAATTTTTACCTGCGGCATTTTTTCCATCTTTTCAGATTCAAAGGTTTTGTAAGATAAATATTTTTGTTTTACTTATAATATATGTAATTACATACCCTTTCCATATATTCAACATTGATAAATAATAATTGCTTGAAACAAAAATTTAGTACAACTACACTTTTTCTTCCATGTAGGCATATAAAACCATGCAATAAATGCATAACAAAGTACCAGACAGACGCAATTGGAAATGAAATATACAAGCCGAATAGTTGACAATTACATGATTCAAGTTTTTTTATAATGACAGGTTTTGGGATATATTAATTTTTTTTGGTTAATTATTCATTAGCGGTTATTTAATTTTTATGAAATAAACCCCGAACTGTTAGTGACAATTTAATTTTTTTCTTGGCGGTTATTTCATTTTATTTAATTTTGTTTTTGGATATTATTTTCATTAGGGTTTATTTTATTTGGACTATCGGGAGTTATTTCACTGGGAGGTTATTTCATAGTTCCTGATTTCTATATTATTTAATTACCACCTACACTTAACCTAATATATTTAAACCCATTTTTGAATAAACGAGTAAATTTTTTGTAGCAAACTATTACATAACCAACAGTTTAATTACTTTTGTTTAACCAAAAATCTATGTCATTTTATATATCCTGCCCGGAAGGTCTTCATTTAGATTAAGGCCAGTTCCCTACTTTTTCATTTTAAATGTCGCTACTAAATAGTTTTATGACAACAAAATTTTTGTGATGTTTTTTTAGCCAGTTTTTATTGTTTCGTCTTACATATATGCTAAATGTTAAATTGTTCATAATAATAACGTATACAAAATATTGTACACAACCTAGATATGCCTTTAGCGAACAATTAGTTAGTTGCTGTTAGTATATACCAAGCAACGGCAACAATAATATCAGCAACAGCAGCAACTAAAATGTAAGCTACAAAAATAAGTAAACCTCGTTATAGGTAAAAAAAACTCCGGCTGTTTTACAGCCAGAGGTGGCCAGTAAAAAGTGGAATAACTGTTTAATTTCAGTGAAACTATTAACTCACTTTTAACTAGATTCACTTTGTAGTCTAAATTGATTTGAAGCCCATTTTATATGCCTGTGTTCCATGAAATTCTTAAATATTTTGGCTAAAGAATAAAATCCGTATTTTAAAAGCTTGTAAGTTCAAGCAAAATATATTCAATTGTACTTCTTTATATACAGTTTTTTTTTTTTTTTGTGATAACGTATTTTGAACACTTATCCGGCAACAAATATCTGCCAAATTGGACTTTTCCATGCTCACACTTTAACTTTTACTATTCCCATCTCTGGTTATCCTCTTCTACTCTAAACTAACACCATTTGCTTTACTTAAACTGAACAGCTACTGAAGCTGCTGCTGAAAAACCTTTGGTATCAAAAATATATGGGACTTTTTATACCAACTGACCAGCTAAAAAAATATATAGCTTAATATTTTTACCAATTGTTGTTTCCATAAAAATTAGATATTCATAAACATTGTTAAGCACTTAGCTTTAGTCATTTTTAATAAGGTTGCAGGCCTTAAATAAAGGGTGTCCCAAGAAGAACGCAATTTTTAAATTTTAAATAAAACACAGTTATTAAAAAAAAAAATCGTGAAACTTTATTATATCGTAAAGTAGACAGAATGAGGTTATGTATGGAACAATATATCGTGCAGATGGCCACCGCGGCTTTGCTGGCATGCACGCGATCTTTTAATGAAATTTTCAATGACCGTTTTGCATGAATGCTGCGGTATTTCATTAATGCAGCGTCCAATTTCCTCTTTTAAGGCTTGAGTGGTCGTCGGCTTATTCGCGTAAACCATCGACTTCAAAAAACCCCAAAGAAAAAAATCTAATAGTGTTAAATCGCACGATCTAGGCGGCCAATTCTGATCTCCAAAACGCGAAATAACACGACCGGGAAATGACTGATGCAGCAATTGAATTGTTTCTCTGGCAGTATGACATGTGGCGCCGTTTTGTTGGAACCACATGCCCTCCACATTCATTTCTTCAATTCTAGGCAAGAAAAAACTGGTTATCATTTCACGATACCGAACACCATTGACTGTTTGCGCTTGACCTGCCTCATTTTTATAAAAAAAAAGGTGCAATGATTCCTCCAGCCCAAAAACCACACCACACAGTGACACGTTGAGGATGCATATGCTTCTCGTGAATCACTTGAGGATTTTCCTCACCCCAAATGCGACAATTCTGCCTATTGACGAAGCCATCAAGATGAAAATGGGCCTCGTCACTGAAGATGATTTTATCGGCAAAATCAGCATTTTCATGTTGTCTCTCCAATACCCAATTAACGAACTCCCTTCGCTGTCCATGGTCAGCTGGCTTCAGTTCCTGAGTCAATTGAACTTTGTATGCATGAAGATGCAAATCTTTCGTCAAAATTCGCTGCAAAGTGGATTTGGAGACACCAATTTGCTGAGCTCGGTGTCGAATTGAGGTGGATGGAGTTTGAGCGACATCATCACGTACAGCTGCGACATTTTCGGTCGATCGACCTGGTCGATGGCGCGTTGTTGTCTTTACATCACTAACAGACCCAGTTTCGGCAAATTTATCCATTAATCTCTTTACAGTTGACTCTTTTGGAGTATTATTGTGACCCCAAATTGATCGAAATTTGCGAACTGTAGCCGCAAAACTTTCACCATTTTGGTAAAACAATTTCACAATGAGAATGCTTTGTTCATTCGTGTAGCGCTTCATTTTTACTAACCTCGTACCTTCTACTAGCAAACAATAACAATTGTTCAAATGTCAAACAATGACACTTTGAATGTTGCCAGATTTAAAAATTGCGTTCTTCTCGGGACACCCTTTATTTTTATAAACATACAAAAATTTTCAAGGTGTTGCGAGGCGGATTAATAAGTTAGTGACTCTGTTAACTACAAAAATACAACTCTGTATTTAGATATGAAAATACAATCTTATTTTTGCATGAGTATAAAAAAAGTTGTTTTGAATATTTAAAAGGATCAGCATTTTTAAACTATTATCTTGTGTTTAATTAATCTGTGGCATATATTAAACATGATTTCTGCAAACATTTCAACACGGAAATGCTTTTAAGTCATTTCATCTGAAGGAGATATTTTATTAATGAGAATAATCATAATTTCTTGCTAATTATAGCCATATTATCGTCTGGAAGTTAAAGTAATGACATGTTATGGAATTTGTTTAATCCTCAACTTCTCACCAGGAAGATAAACTCCCAACTTTACGACATTTACTATTACAAAATTCATTTATTATCGCCTTATTATGGTCTGAAATATAATTTCGCATTGCCAAATTATAGTTTGGAAGAAATAACAAAGATGTTGATAGAGATTCAAGAGAGGACAATGCCATTTAAAAACTAGTACAAGATTTAAAGTCGGTCATGCCGACCAGGTCATGCACCAGGTACATATAATTTAATTCAAATTTCGGAAATCCGGTCAAATTAATTTTTGTAGAATTTTTGTCGAAAAACTTATTTATGCAAATACCGGGAAGGTGAGTCTATAGTGTGATTTTATTTTTTTTTTTTAATTGGACGCATGATAAAATATTAAATTACAACTTAAATTTTGTATGTTGAAATACCATGTAAGTCTAATTTAGAAAGACGATATACACGCAGGGAAAAAACATGGTTGCAACATGATCACTGCTACTATATTGTGCTTGCTGTAATCGGGTATGGTTGTCACAACCATATTATTGGTTGTCTAACCATCAACATGGTCGCTACCATCATTATTATAATAAATATTTTACTATTTTATGATTGACACCTTGTATTTTATAACATGATTGGCTGTAAGCATACTGTGGTAACAAAAATTCTGACTATGAAAAAAATATGATAATTATGTAACCATAAAATGCTGTCAACAATCAATGAATAATTATACATCAAATTAAACATGACTTTGAAATTTACAGTCCTAATACGAGTATTGTCTTGTTTTCATAAAAACCGAAATGTCTTAAAAAAACCATCATATATTGTTTACTAAAACTGGACAGAAAATACCTTTCATAATAGCCAATGTTTGTCGTTTCGACAAAGAAAGACTATATAGGTTAATGCGGTTTTTGTTGTTACTTGTTTTCAAATTTACTATTTAAACATTTTATTGTTGTAATGCTGATAAATTTGAAAACAAGTAACAACAAAAACGGCATTAACCTATATAGTCTTTCTTTGTCGAAACGACAAACATTGGCTATGCAAAATAAGTGTGAGCAAAAAGATGTGCTTTCTAGGGTTAAGGAATGTTCGTATTAAGATGGCATGTACTAGAGAGTTGTTTATATTGTTGTTAGATATAATTTAGCTGAAGAAAGATTTCTTAAATTCCCAGTATTTAAGCCATTTCAGGACAAAATCATGAAAAAATCATAAAAAATAGCATTTTTTCCCAATTTTTTGCAATTTTGATGCAGTGGATGCAATTTTTTTGGGTCGGTCCATGTGAGAATTTTTTTGCTTTGGTTTGGATCTACAACTTTGCCACAGACATAAAAACAAAATTCCGAACGGCTTATGATATATGGATTCCATAAAAATTTTCCTTTTTTAAAAAAATCATGTTTGGGTGCAAAAACTTAGGGTGTCCATAAAAAAAATTTCGATGTAATCTGGCCAAGTCCGTTGCGGATTTTTTTTAGTTTCGATATACACTTCAAAAAAAACCGGGTACGAAAGAGGAACCAATTTATGTGTTGCCATTTCAGGACAAAATCATGAAAAAATCATAAAAAAATAGCATTTTTTCCCAATTTTTTGCAATTTTGATGCAGTGGATGCAATTTTTTTGGGTCGGTCCATATGAGAATTTTTTTGCTTTGGTTTGGATCTACAACTTTGCCAAAGACATAAAAACAAAATTCCGAACGGTTTATGATATATGGATTCCATAAAATTTTCCTTTTTTAAAAAATCGTGTTTGGGTACAAAAACTTAGGGTGTCCATAAAAAAAAAAATTTGATGTAATCTGGCCAAGTCCTTTGCAGGTTTTTTTTAGTTTCGATATATACTTCAAAAAAAACGGGTATGAAGGAGGAACCACACGTTGACCTTAAAAATGCTGCACTGTGTAATATAACTGTAGGGACTATATTATGGTAAAATTATGGATATTTTATTATCATAATATGATAACAATAATATAGTACGACTATTGTTGGCACAATCATAAACCCAAAAATATATGATGCTCTTCGAATATGGTTCTCCTAACCATGTTTTTTCTTTGCGTATATGTGGGAAATTTTTTAACCAAACTCAATAGAGCTTATTCTTGAGCCAATATACAGCGTGACCGCCGAGAAGGTATACTACTTTGTTTTGCCGCCATATTGGTAAACATTAGTCTTGACAGTTCATATTTGGCAGTCGTGAAGTAGACACGTGGCAAATTTATCATAGGAAAATATTCGATAAACCAACGTGTTTTCATCGTTAAAACATTTTATCAAAGTCAATCATCGATTACTGTGACGATGAGAAAATTACGTGAAATTTTTGGGAGAAGAGGGTCTGTAGGTGATAGGCATAAGCATGAAAAACAACGTACTGCAAGATCGGCTGAAAACATTACTGCTGCTCACGAAAGTGTTCAAAACAATCCATCAACCTCAATTGGAGCTTGGTCTTCAAAGAACAACTTTGGCCACAATTTTGCACAATTTAAAATTCAGTTGACACAATAGCTTCTTCAACAAGACCATTTACGCCGCCGTACATATACCAATAGGATGTTACAGCTCGCCCATGACAACCCCGATTTTCAGGAAAAAATCATAATGAGTGACGAGGTACATTTTCATTTGAATGGATATGTGAATAAACAGAATAGTCGGTTCTGGGCAATGGAAAACCCTAAAACTATTCATCAGTCACCTTTGCATCCATTAAAAGTGACAGTCTGGTGTGCAATTTGGTCAAGCGGAATCATTCGACCTTACTTCTTTGAAAATGAAAACAGCGTAACGGTAACTGTGACTAGGGAGCGATATCGTGTTACGACTGAAAACTTTTTAACGCCACAACTGCATGCTTTGGGCTTAATTAACAGGTGGTATCAACAAGACGGTGCCACATCGCATACAGCTTGGACAACAATGGAATTACTGCGAAGCCTCTTTCCACAGCAAGTTATTTCAAGAATTGGTGATGTTGATTGGCTTCCACGGTCGCCTGATTTGACTGCTCCGGACTTCTTTTTGTGGGGATATCTGAAAAGCAAGGGGTATGCAAACAACCCAGAAACGCTTCAGCAACTCAAACAAAATATTCGTGATGAAATTAATGAATTACAGCGTGAAATGTGTGAGAATATAATGAAAAATGTGCTCAAAAGGGCTCGAATTTGTGAGTCTAACAGAGGTGGACATTTATCTGATATTGTATTCCATACATAATTGCCCACATTAAATAAAACATTTATCAATATAAGATCTATTCTCTTTCATTTAATCAAAAATTATAAACAAACAAAAAAGTATACCTTCCCGGAGGACACCCTGTATAATTACACTCAGAATATTATGTAGCTTACCGTTTGTAGTTTAATAAACAAATTTTCTGTTCAGTTAAAAAAATTTTAAAATTCTGTTTGTAATATTGAACATCATTCATAGAATATTTTTGTAAATATAAACAAACTATTTTTTAAAAAAGCACTAACAATGTAATTTGTAAATACAAAAAGTTTTTTGTTATATTTTTGTAACTTAAATTTTTATTTTCAAAGAATTTTTATATGAAAAATAACAATTTACAAACATTTCAAACAAAAAATTGTTAGAAATCTAATTCAAATTTTAAATTACTTAAAATTTTGTGATACTTTTTTCTGTGTTAGTATACATTTTGTAGATTAAAAAATAAACAAAAATACAAAACCGGAAAGAATTCCAAATTTATGAATAACCAGTCATCAGTAAAATGTTATCATTTATTTTAAACTGATTAATCATATGTAATGTATCAATTGTTTAAACAAGCTTTAAAAATAAATAATCAAAACCTTTTGATTTAAACGAAAAGTAAAGAGACCACACTGAGAAAACAGTATCAGTTGTGTCCACCGAATTTGTTGCCAATTGAATTCTGGCGGTTACGACAACTGTCTTCAATTTTATGTTGTACAATTTAATATTTATAATCCACAAAAATATTATAACGTTCCACAAACTTTTATTTAAAAAAATATATTTTAAAATCTTTCCGGTATCGAACCTAGGCAATCAGATTCATAGTTCACACTCTTGCCTACTGCACCACAACTAATTTAAATTTTCTTTGGTATATTTGCCATTTAATCATTTGAATGTTTTATTTTAATTAAAATGTTTTCCTTTTCTGGGATTTGAACTTGGAAGTTCTGAGTACTGAGCAATCTCTCTACCTACTACAGCACAAACACTTATGAATTTTTATGGCTAATTTTAAATTTAAACAATTTGTTAGGAAAAATTGCTAGTATAAAATTTGTATCAATACCATACATTAGTGGCGTCTATTATCAGTACAATCCACAATTCGGTTGCTTCTACTGAAACCCTAATGATATATTTGATCAGAATAACCGTACTTGTAGTTACCGCATTTGAATATCGACAATTTTTTAATAAATTTGATAGATTGTACCAAATTTCTAATATATTCACTAAAAAAATGGTTGCTTCCACCGCACACAAATACTAAACGAATTTAATTTTTAAAGATTATTGGAAATTGGATTGATTTTCGGTTTCTTTTCCCTTTTTTTAATTTTTAATACAACATTTTTGCATTATTTTATGGATTATAGGTTATTCCAAATTAAAATCAATCCTCACAAATAAACAAATAAACAAAAAAAATCGTCATTTAAATAAAATTTTCAACATCTCTTTTTACAGGACAATACATATTGTTACGATTTTACCCTTTATAAAATCTTTGATTTATTTACCTTTTAAATAAATCGAGTTCTTTCTATATTGCAAATAATAAACACTCTTTGAAATTATTTATAGCTCAATTTATTTATAAGCGTCACTAAAAATTACAGAAATACACTTTAATAGCACACTTTATTTACACGATTTAGATAGACTAAACGTTAGCCACACTTTATTTCTTCACACTCTGCGTTTTACTTATAAACTGAACTACTGCGTCACCGAGTACCAGTATTTATATGATTAGTCAGGTATTCTAGTTTTTTCCAGTTTATTACGACACTAGATTTTTCCAGCTGTTAACATTAGTGTGAAGAAATTTCTAGGTGTAGAAATTTCGCGTAACAATATAATAATTGGAATTGTAAACCTTTAACCACGAATATTTCAAACAAAATTTAAAGTTTTTGAAAATACTATTTCATATTAAATTTTTATCATATAGAAAAATAAATATTGGAAAAGTTTTATACTGATCCGAGATAATATTTCTTGAAGCCGGACTATTCGTGTGGAAAGATTCATATATTGTTATATATTTTATGGCAAACGTAGAGGAATACAAAGCATTTAGCCGAACTCTGATGCTTACAAATATCGCATATGCATATTTTCTTTTAGTTCTGTGTTTTCCTTTTTAATTCAACTATTTTCCCATAAGCATGTGATGGCTTTTGCATTATAGTTGTACTTGGAAAAATTGTAAACATTTTTAGCTTAAAGGTATACACTTTTATTGTTGTTGCAACAACTCTGCTACTATATTGCCATTATTGTTGCAAGATAAATGCAATAGTGTACTTCCCTTAAGAGTGGAGACAGGGTTAACAAAAATATTTATAAAAAAGGAGCAAAAAGAAATGAGAAAAAAGTGTTTTAAAAGGCATTATAACAAAGTAGAACATACATACAGTATATGAATATAAAAATGTGTTTATATGAAGTCGAAAGAATAGAGCAGGAGTAACAACAAATTGTGTTAGAAAAAAAAAACAACTATTGTAACAGCAAATAGCACTTAGATTGGAAAAAATAAAGACTAAAATGTTATTACAAAAACTATAAAATAATGCGTTTAGATGAGGGCTTAAAACTTATTTTTAAATTATTTTGATTTATATGACATTCAATTTGGTATTTTGAAAATAGTACTTAAATTTATCCCTAACACCCTTCAAACCATCCTAATGATATGGCAAAATTTGATCACTTAATTTTAAGGATAATGGCAAAGTATTTTGAGTAAATATAAACGCTTTATAAGTAACAGTATAAAAGATATTTCTATACTAATATGAACAATATTGTTTTTGTGTTTTTTTATTCTTGTTTTGTTTTTTTTAGAGAAATTGTTGCCTGATGACGCACATTTACCAACATCTTACTAACTCTATTTATAATGTCACCCTAAGGAAATCATAATATTCATGAGCTTTATTATTAAGAAACGCTAAAAATATCAATTCAATTTTATGGCCACAATATAATTTTTATAGATAGAGACAATGGAATTTTTGCATAGCTTGGTTGCAGTCACCAATACTTTTATTTGTGGAGATAGAAATTCGGTTCAATTTAGATGGATCCCAAGTAAGTGGAAATCCCTAAAAAATGTTGGTGAATGAAGATCATATACGCCAAATTTGAATGTTTCTAGCTAATCAGTGCGGGAGTCGTGGGTTCGATTCCCACCAGAGGCTCTGGTCTGTTTTCGCTACAACGAGCCGATAGCCTTCGTTGCTAGTGCTCGGTTAGGGTATTTAGATATAATTTGTAATTATATGTTTAATAAAATAAATAAAAAAAAAATAAAAATAAAATAAATAAATAAATAAATAATAAATTTCACATTTTAAGAGTGAGAATTTTCGCTTTCGAGACCTCACGTTTACCACGTTCCTGTTGAAAATTCAAAAAGTGTCTTATCATTGAATAAGATCATTTCAGATTTTTAGCTAAAGTGGCTGAACTGACACCCAACCGCTCAAAGTGAATCTTTCCCTGTTTGGGCCTTCGTGTTTGCTATGTACCGAAAAGGACTTTATTAACGAATTAATCCATACTAAAAAGTACTATTTTTTAAAATTTCTTTTCCATCCAAAAAAAATTAGGTAGGTCAATGGGGAGAGTTATTCATTTCTTGCTTCTCCTCGTAAATATTTTAAAAATTGCGATCTTATTAGAAATTCCAAAAACGTAAGCACATAGAAAACAGATTTCCGAATTTCTTGTCAACCAAGTGGTTTGGTTGGAGCCACCGATATAATTATTTGTCGCAGGAGAAATTCAGTAACTGCAACAGAATTTCGGTCGAAACCAAATATTTAAATTTTATCAGAAAAACATTTGGTTGCGACAACTAAATAATTCGGTTGCTTCAACCAAAATATTCAGTTGGCAAAAAATTCTCTTTTTTTTAATTTTTTTTTTGTAATTTTTTTCTAGGACATTTTAGAAAACTTGCAAAAGAAAAAAATTCGAAAAAAATTTTTGTTTTGCGAAAAAATACATTGGGTTACACTTCCGAAAAACTTTCTATTCCAAAAATTTGATTATAGAATAAGTTCTATTCCTTCATAATGTTTGTTTAAAATTGTTCCTAAGGTAACCCCTCTAAAGCTCTTAAATAGAAGCTGTTCACCTAGAATAATTTTTGCAACTAATTATAGAACTCTTTCTCCCTCATTTATGCCCTTTTTTAAGGGATAGGTGGAACGGGTTCCTCTGGTATTTCCATTGATATCGTACTAGAATTACACTACAGGTAAGCACAACAATTTTTATGAAACTGGGATATGTTTTGAAAATACAAATTCTTAAAAACGAAGATACGTCGTTTTGAAGTAACCTCAGAACTTAAAATGATCAAAATTGAGATCAGGATCGGTTCTTTTTAAATTTTAGGATTTTGTGGCATTTTACTCAATGGAACCATATAAAAATGTTGGATTGTTAGAAATAGATTTTCAAAGAATTTTCTCCGGTATTTTTTTGGTACTTTTTTATTGTAAAATTAGTTAAATAGTTTAGGTCTTCATAATTCGCCAATTTTTGTACACTACAATCAAAGTATATACATATAAATAAAGATTATCATACATGGGCTTGTATATGATCATACATATTCGTCCATGCATAATTAAATTTTATGAAATTTAATATTTATTTTATTTTATATTTAAATTTTTATAAGGTATATGTATAGGTATTAACATTCAATATAGCAAGACTGATTATCTACAAATAATACATGATTCATACATTCTCGTATATTATCATATATTACAATATATAGAGCTATATTTCCTCAAATTTCTGATCCGAAGATATATGAATATATATATATATGAATATATATTGTCATATATTGAACAATGCATGGACGTACATGATCATGTATTCCCCTATATGTGATCATATACCAGCCCATTTATTAACGTGCATGCGCATATAGATTTCGATTTTTACATGGTCTTTTAAATTTGAGCTGACAGGTATTCTCTTTTTTGGATATTATTCCCTATTTGGATTTGAACAAATTTTTCAAGAATTCATTTTTGGTACTTTTTTTTTTTTTTGAAGAATACTTCATTGTTCTAAATATTTTTTTTTCACTTTTTTGGTCCCCGAAGTGGACGATCAAATGAGTCAGGTTATTTTCTATCACGTATCCAGATTTTATACAAGGAATACTTTCTGTTTAAAGAAAATCTTTAGAAATTTTTATATATTTAAGGATTTTTTTATACAATCGAACAAAAAATTTATAAATATAGGGTTTTCCAATAAGCACTTGACAGCTTTTTTTTAATTAAAACGCAAACCATTTGAGATATTTCCAAAACATAAAGTTTTCGACTTGAAATACAACTTAAACATTTTTGAATGGAACTCGACTTCGTTCATATGGCCACCACGGGCACGTCGGCAGCGGTCGATTTGTTGGACCCAATTTTCGATGACTCGGTCGCACATTTCGCGTTCAATTTTGGCTCTGAGTTCTTTCAGCGTCGTCGGCTTGTTGGCATAGACCAATGATTTGACGTAGCCCCAAAGAAAAAAGTCTAGAGGCGTTAAATCGCACGCACGAGGCGACCAATTGACTGGTCCATTTCTTGAGATAACACGCTCACTAAACTTACTCTTCAATAAATCGATTGTAACGTGTGCTGTATGGTTTGTGGCACCGTCCTGTTAAAACCACATGTCGTCCAAGTCAATGTTTTCCAATTCAGACCAAAATTAATCGGTAATCATGGCGCGATAACGATCGTTATTGTCGACAAAAAATATAGCCCAATGACCCCGCAAACCGCTCCAAACAGTTTGTTTTGTGGATGAAGTGGTGATTCATGAAGCACGTGTGGATTTTCACTAAACCAATAATGCATATTTTGCTTATTGACGAACCCATTGAGCTAAAAATGAGCTTCGTCACTGAAGATGATTTTGCTCTTAAAGTTGCGGTCACAGACTCCGAATTTCGGTAGTACATTTTTATAATTGCATACGTTGTTTGTTCGTGTACTTTACCATGATGAAAATTTTGAGTTTACTGAAAAAAAAGAATGTAACAGTTAGATGATCAGTGAAATAGTGCGTTTACAAATTACATTCAAAGTTTTCAAGTACCTATTGGAAAACCCTTTATTTTTATAAAAAAAATATGTCCTACAACCTAAGAAATTGATTCATAATACTAACACGAAGGAAAATTCTATCAGGATAAGATTTTTTAATTCGAACACCATACTTTTTTCTTAATTTATTAACATTTAACATTCAATTCAATCATCTTTTATCATCGCAATTCAACCAACCAACTAACATCTTCATCTTTAACTGAAGCTACTTGAATTTCAATTAATTTTCAACCAACCGAAAAATTGTCCTCTTTTGGCATATCATTTCATACTCATATTATGGCCTAAAAAACTGAAATGAAAATAAAGAGCCATATATACACTTGTTAAAAAATGTTAGTAAAAAAAACTTAAATCAACCAAAATGAGTTTTAAGTGAAAACTTATAATATATTTTTCGTACTTTCTATAAATTTTCATTGATATACATAACAACACAGATAAAACAGACTCATTGTGACAACCAAATTCTTTGACATCTGAATAATTTGCTTGTAGCATTTAAATTATTTGGTTGTGGTAATCAAATATATCCTGGCACAATTGAAATATTTTGCTTCAACCGAAATTATGTTGTAATAACTGAATTTCTATCACCACAATCAAATATATCGGTGGCCCCAGCCAAACTATTGGGATGGCAAAAAAATTTTGCCGACACAATACAGGTTGGTTGAAAAGTTCCTGCGCTCACCAAGAGATGGCACTGCTAGCTCCAAACTTTTTTTTTCTCAAGTTGGTATAACTGTCCTGAGAACACATGCAAAGTCATTCTGTCAATTCTTTCATTGTTTACAAGCCATTTGAAGTTGACGTGTCATTGATTTTTTTTAATATGGAAAAATTTAATATCGTTCAGTCATTAGATTCTTTGTTTTGAAGCAAAGAAAATTTATGAACAATTGTTAGAAGTGTATAAGGAGTCCTGACCTTTGGGCTGGTGAATTTAAACGTGGTCGTACCAGCCTTAAAGACGATCCACGCGAAGGACGCCAAAAACTGCAACCACAGCAGAAATCATTGAGCAGGTACATAATATGGTTAGTGAAGATCCAAGTTTGACTAAGCGTGAAATTTGCTAATGCCATAGGCATTTCAGACGAACGAGTACTCCATATTTTACATGAAGAATAACGTATGAAAAAACTGTTTGGAAAGTTAATGCCGCACACATTAACAATTCAACAAAAACTGGATCGAAAACAAATTTCTCAGCGTAATTTGAAGCGTTTTAAGCCGAATAAAACCGACTTCTTGCGTCGTTTTATAACTATGGATGAGACTTGGATCTACCACCATGATCCTAAATTGAAACAAGAACGTTTACAGTGGACTGAAGCTAGTTGTTCAGCTCCAAAGCAGGTGAAGTCACAACGATCAGCAAAGAAGGTTATGGCATCAGTTTTTTGGGATGCAAAAGGAATTTTGTTGATTGATTATCTTCAGAAAGGTAAAACAATCAACTCTGAATATTATTGCAGTCTTTTGGATCAGCTGGATGAACAAATTCGTGAGAAAAGACCTGGTGTAAAGAAGAAAAAAATAATTTTTCATCAAGACAATGCAACTGCTCACAAAAGTGTTTTGACGATGGCTAAATTCAAAGAATTAAAGTACGAATTGCTTGAACATCCACCGTATTCACCAGATTTGGCTCTCAGTGACTACTATCTCTTCAGAAATCTCAAACAATTCCTTCGTGGAAAGCATTTTTCGTCGAATGAAGAGGCCATAGCAGCCGTAGACGGTTATTTTGCAGAGCTTCCGGAAAACCATTATAAGGATGGGATAAAATTATTGGAAAATCATTGGGACAACTGTATTGATCTTCTAGAAGATTATATTGAATAAAAAAATATATTTCGTAACAAAAACAGTATTCTTTCATTTAGAGCGCAGGAACTTTTCAAACAACCTGTAAATCTGCTTTCCCTATGAAGTACAGCTAATAAAAGAGTGTTGTGGTTTTTAAGTATTATGAGTTCACACTCTTCCGACTGCTCTTTTGTAGAATTTTTATATAATAATAAATATTTGCAAATGAAATGTGTTTCAAAAAAATAATAGTTTTATATTACTTGTATTTCCATAAAAAAACCATAACTTAATTCCAGAGCGAAGCGAATAGAACTTTAATTCTTAGTTAAATTATCTTTTTTCCATGAGCGTAATAAAAAAATTTACTCCTTTTTTAAAAATAAATGCTAATTGATTCTGCTCTTTTTGACTTGTTTGAGTAGCAGTAGTAGTAGTCGATGCTGCTGTATGGAAAAAGTCAAATAGAATACTAAATGAAATATTCAAATTACGTTTAAGTACAAATAACATGCAACTAACATTACTTATAAACGAGAAGATGAAGAACGAATAAAAGATGTCTAATAAAAAGCCACACAGTTTAGTTAAGTTTCAAATTTATTTTTTGTTTCCAAGTTTTTATTCCTTTGAGTATACAGTGCAAAAAAAAAAGAAGCCATAATATACATAAACCTTAATATTAATTAATGTTAACCTAATTTTACATTAATTATTTACATTTCCTAGAAGAATCTAGTCCATGGCTGGCTGTGTGACAGTGAGTGTGCGTGTATAATTATACAGGTGTTGGTTGAAACAAGTGGCAGCCAAGATAGAAAAATTAAATATTCAACGAAATTTAATATAAAATGTTAGTTAACAAACTAAACTAAAATAATATTTGGAAACAGTGTCCGTTATCTGTTATGGTCATCTTTGTGATAAAGGTTACTTTTCTTAAAAATTTATTTGTATATGACAGTTTCTAGATATAGGGTTAAAAGTTATATTAATATTTTAATTATAAAAGTACCAATTATAAAGACAACAGAACAAGTTAATTCAAAATAAGGGACATATTTGTTCTGCAGCAATATTCACAAAATATTTAAATGGAATATAAAATAAATCATTTAAAATATAAACAAAATCCTTGCTTGAGCTCCACTTTTTTGTCAGGCCCTAGTTTCAAAACTTTGGGTTCTGAGGAGATATTTTGCCAGCCTAGCCAAAGTAAGGTTATTGGCTTAATATTTGTAAATATACAAAAAAATATTCTCGATGCATATAAAAATAAAAGAAAGTATAAAATACCAGTTTTAATTAACTCCTAAATAATTTCTTGTATTAAATATTTATTTAAGTTCTCCGAATTGCTTAAAATTAAATAATTTGCTAAATTAAATAAAATAATAATAACTATATTAAGAACCTAAACTATAAATTTAAGTAGCAAAAAAAATGCAAGGTGAACAAAATCGATAAATGTAATTGATGCTCACTTATTTTCTGTAATTTGAAATGTATTTAATTAAAAGTACAATAACAATATGCACAATGCAACACATTACTATCCAATTCAATACACAACTTTTAGAATAATCAATCAATTTGACGGCCAATATAAATGGAAATTAAAACAAATACATTAACACAACTACAAAAGGTATTTAAGTATGTAAATGACTCTGTCAATGTATATAAGTGTAAGTGTAGTTGTTTTTAGGTGTATTTGCATATAAGGCTTTCCATTTTTACTACTTTGTGTGAATATCTGATTAATATCAAACTTACAGCATTCATCAAGTTACGAATATTCTCTCTTAAGATGATTTTATGTACACAGAATAAAATTACAAAATTCTGTTTGTAATATTGAACATCTTCCATAGAACATTTTTGTAAATCCAAAAAAAATATTTTTTAAAAAGGCACCAACGATGGAATTTGTAAATACAAAAAACTTTTTGTTATTTTTTTGTTACTTAAATTTTTATTTTCAAAGAATTTTTATATGAAATGTGACAATTTACAAATATTTCAAACAAAAATTGTTAGAAATCGAGTTTAAATTTTAACAAATATTTTTAATTACTTTAAATTTTGTGATACTTTTTTCTGTGTAGAGTTATTTTACAAGCAATTAGTAAAGAATAATTTCTTGTGTAATATTTAGATAAATCAACTTATCTAAATATCGGCCAATATATTTATTTAAAAAAAGCTTTTCTTATCGATTCAAAAATTAACATCTTACTCTTCATCATTTTATAGAAAAAATCCTTCCGGTTAATAATGGAAAAATTTTATTCAAATAGCTTTCTCGGCTGGCCGTTACAGTCAATGAAGATCGTTATCGGGCCATGTTGAACGAATTTTTGTTCACAAAAATTGAAGAGAAGGATATTGGCAACAATTTGGTTTCAACAGGACGGCGCTACGTACCACACAACCGAAGCTACATTCGATGTTTTGCGCCCTGTTTTTGAAGATCGCATTATCAGCCGCAAAGCTGATGTTGTTTGGCCACCTCGGTGCTGCGATTTGACACCGTTGGACTATTATTTTTGGGGTGCCGTCAAAGACAAGTGTTACGCCGACAAGCCAGAGACAATTGACGCTTTAAAGGACAATATTCGTGAAGCTATTGGTGAAATACTGCTGTACACAATCAATAATGTGCTTAAAAATTGGACCGATCGTGTAGGCTACTGCATGGCCAGCCAAGGCAGCCATTTGAATGAAATTTTTCCATTATTAACCGGATTTTACTTTCAAATAAAAAAAAAATTTGAGAAAATATTCAGTAGTTTTTTTTTTAGCATTTTCAAAAAAAAGTTATTTGGCGGACCCTATATTAGGTAAAAATTAATATTTGTGTTTTATGTATCAGAGGCACCATAACGTATACTTAATATAATAAGTAAAGTACAAATCTCTGAATTTTTATTGATTATTTGCTAAACACAATATTCAACAAATATTTTCACTTAAATAAATAAAAAAATTTATAGATAAAACATCCGATATTTTTTAAAATTGAAAAGCGTTGTTCCACGCTATATTTGCAGCATATAAGAAAAATAAATGTTTATAAGTTTAATATTATATAGCGATTATTTATCTGGACAGTTGGTATGGAAAGCGTTATGTGTGAATGCTTTTATATTCAACTATGAATAGCAAATGAAAAAATAAATCATTAAGTGAAATTTGTGTCAAATTGTAATTTATATAAATGTCACTAATTACATTTTTTTTTTTATAAAAGTAAGCTAAAGATATTTATTGTTGGTAATTTTATAAAACAAACCATATTTTTTTTATAAAGATTACCTCTAATATGTTGCTAAATGATTGGTTCAATTGAAACAGATAGATATTTATGTGTTGTTCGAATTGTTATTGTGGTGACCGATATATTATTATCGCGGTCACTTAAATATTGCCTCCACTAGTTTTCTGTTATGACAAATTAAAAATTTCGTAATCACAAGAGAATCATTGGATTTGATACAAATTCAATTATCAACACGATTCTGTATGCATGATTATTGAAACGGCTATATACGAGTAAAAAATGTTCTGGCGATTAAAAAGTAGTGTAAAAAAGTACCTTTTATAAAAAATTTCCTTTTAAAAAAGTACCTTTTATAAAAAGTACCCTGTTATAAAAAAATACTTTTTATAAAAAATTACCTATTAAAAAAAGTACCTTTTATAAAAAAGTACCTTTTACAAAAAAGTACCTTTTATAAAAAAGTACCTTTTATAAAAAAGTACCTTTTATAAAAAAGTACCTTTTATAAAAAAGTACCTTTTATAAAAAGTCTCTTTTATAAAAAAGTACCTTATATAAAAAAGTACCTTTTATAAAAAAGTATCTTTTATAAAAAAGAATCTTTTATGAAAAAGTACCTTTTATAAAAAAGTACCTTTTATAAAAAAGTACCTTTTATAAAAAAGAACTTTTTATAAAAAAGTACCTTTTATAAAAAAGAACCTTTTATAAAAAAGTACCTTTTATAAAAAAGTACCTTTTTTAAAAAAGTACCTTTTATAAAAAAGTACCTTTTATAAAAAAGTACCTTTTATAAAAAAGAACTTTTTATAAAAAAGAACCTTTTATAAAAAAGAACCTTTTATAAAAAAGTACCTTTTATAAAAAAGTACCTTTTATAAAAAAGTACCTTTTATAAAAAAGTACCTTTTATAAAAAAGTACCTTTTATAAAAAGTCTCTTTTATAAAAAAGTACTTTATATAAAAAAGTACCTTTTATAAAAAAGTATCTTTTTTAAAAAAGTATCTTTTATGAAAAAGTACCTTTTATAAAAAAGTACCTTTTATAAAAAGTACCTTTTATAAAAAAGTACCTTTTATAAAAAAGTACCTTTTATAAAAAAGTACCTTTTATTAAAAAGTACCTTTTATAAAAAAGTACCTTTTATAAAAAAGAACTTTTTATAAAAAAGTACCTTTTATAAAAAAGTACCTTTTATAAAAAAGTACCTTTTATAAAAAAGTACCTTTTATAAAAAAGTACCTTTTATAAAAAAGTACCTTTTATAAAAAAGTACCTTTTATAAAAAAGTACCTTTTATAAAAAAGTACCTTTTATAAAAAAGTACCTTTTATAAAAAGTCTCTTTTATAAAAAAGTACTTTATATAAAAAAGTACCTTTTATAAAAAAGTATCTTTTATAAAAAAGTATATTTTATGAAAAAGTACCTTTTATAAAAAAGTACCTTTTGTAAAAAAGTACCTTTTATAAAAAAGTACCTTTTATAAAAAAGTACCTTTTATAAAAAAGTACCTTTTATAAAAAAGTACCTTGTAAAAAAGTACCTTTTATAAGCAAGTACCTTTTAAAAAAAGTACCTTTTATAAAAAAGTACCTTTTATAAAAAAAGTACCTTTTATAAAAAAGTACCTTTTATAAAAAAGTACCTTTTTTAAAAAAGTACCTTTTATAAAAAAGTACCTTTTATAAAAAAGTACCTTTTATAAAAAAGTACCTTTTATAAAAAAGTAACTTTTATTAAAAAGTACCTTTTATAAAAAAGTACCTTTTATAAAAAAGTGCCTTTTAGAAAGAAAGAACTATTTACCTTATAGCAAAAATATTTACTTTTAAAAATAATGCCAATTTTTTTGGTTTAAATGAAAGAGAGGATTTACATCAAAAAAACACTTACATTTTCGGAAAAGCCATTTATGATCCTTATATTTTGGATTCCAAATTTTAAAAGTCATTCCTGGGTGAAAGTTGTAATTGAAAATATTCAAGAGAATACATCCAAATAATGTGTTTAGTTGACATGGATTTTCTTACAACACAAATATTTTATAAATTCTAATAAAATTGTCCTTATAATAGCATTCAACTTGAGTATTATCAATTTTAAGTACCCTAACAAATATGTTCATTTCTCTAGAGTATATTTCTTATATTCTTGTAACTTTTCAATTAAGTGACTAAAGTATTTTTCTATTTTGTCAAACTTTTATTGCATTTATGTCTATACATATGTTATAGCTAATAATTTTATTTTAGTAGAAAATAAATTTACTTTTAAATAATTTAAGGATGTACTTATGTTGTATGTGTAAGGTTGTTAGTAATGCTTACTAACAAGGGAAGCCCCACCAACGATTAAAAGATGATTTGGATGAAACTTGGTTATGTGATAAAGAATACAAATTTAAGGCTGACGACTACTTTTTAGGTGCCATAATTGTTTCCTTTTTTAACTTTACTTTTTACCAAGTTTTTAATTCCATAACAGCAGAGATGACACTTAAAAATTTAAGGCCAACATTAGATTTGGATACTTTATCACTTATTTTAATTTTTTTTTTAAATTCTTCTAAAAGCATTGGAAGGCTTCCCTTGTAAAATCTTTTTTTTTTATAATTTATTAGAAAATATTTGTAATATATGCATTTTGAAATAAAAAAAATATGTTTAAAAAGAGTGTGGTTGCAAATTTACAAGTACATTTATACAAAATGTATATTTATATTCCATTTAAATATATGTGTACTCAGAAGTAACTTTTCGTTTTGTACAAATATTCACATAAAACAGTCATATTTTATATTTGTCTCTAGTGAATTTTGTTATTTTTCTCTTTTAACTGTAAAAACTCATCCATATGTTGAGTAATGTAATATGTTTAAATATGCAAAAACTGCATAATGCACTCATAAAGTTCCAGAGAATAGCATTTTAATAAAAGTCATGTTTTACATGCTATAGCACTGGTCAGATGAATGCATAAATCATTTATATATTTTTTGGAGAAAAAAATAATTTGTTTGTGAAACCAGTTAGTTTTGAAAAATAATATAATATTATAGAACTTTTATATTTTCAAATAAAACTGTAACATGAGCAAATTATACAATACAATTTATAGCCTTTAAGTTAATACTAATTTACAAAGAAATTAAAACTGACTGTTGAGGAAATTAACAATTTAAATGAGAAGAGCATAAATCATAAAGAAAAAATTATGAACAAATTTTACTGGACTATTTTCCTCGTAAATGTCCTTTAATATTTTTGATACAATAGGATATCTCTAATAGGATACCTCGTGACAGCTATGTTATTGTTTTTGTAAATATATAACCAACAATTTATAACAACAAATAAAATATAAAAATATACAATATAAAATTAGAATAAAGAATTTAAAATGTTTTATATCAATTTACATATTAATGAGATGTGCAACACCACGTATAATTAACATTTCAAATAAATAATAATAATCATACGCATTGTATACCTAAATAAATATATATACTCGTATAACAAAAGGTGATACGAAAATACTGACTAAAAAATATTTAACAAATTTTAAGAATTTAATATTCAATTTAATTTAATTAAAATAAATATTTGCTGCTTTTATAATTTTAAAATTTCGATTTCTATTTAAAACACTTTCTATCAACAAAATTGATACTTAATATGTACACCATCAAATTTTTTTTTAATTTATTGCTATAAACTAAGTAAAGTTTTGTTTAATATAACTCATAATGAGTTAATATATATATGATTTAATAACCAGCAATATGTTGTTCGTCCATTTTTTTTTTTTTTGAAAACTTTAAATTTTGAAAAAATGTTTATCAAAATGTGGAATCACTAAATAATTGAATAACAAAAAATAAGTTATTTTGACGTGTACAAAATTCAAATGGATACAACTAAGATATTTTTACTTAATAAATATATAAATAAATAAATAAATAAATAAATAAATAAATAAATACATAAATAAATAAATAAAATAAAGCGGTAGGCTAGTTGTGCGTGCTAGCTTATCAGTGCGGGGGTCGTGGGTTCGATTCCCACCAGAGGCTCTGGTCTGTTTTCGCTACAACGAGCCAATAGCCTTCGTTGCTAGTGTTCGGTTAGGGTATTAACATATAATTTGTAATTATATGTTTAATGAAAATAAAAAAAAAAAATTAGTATGGAAAGAATGTATGTACATATTTTTTAATATTTTACCACAAATTATAGCTCTCGAAATTTCATCTCTGGAAATATTATTTTGAATTTTATTGCTCTTTTATACACTACCAGACTTGTGAAACTTTATACCAGTAAATTATTAAGTTACATTGCTAGTAATGCTGGTAGTTAATGTACTTATCGGCTGTGGTTCCAGCCGTGTCAGCGATTGGGTATCTCTGAGAGATGACGATAAAATTTGTCTGTTCTTCAGAGATCTCGATTCACTTTATTATTTTCAGGCTTTTGGAATTTGATATAGGTGAATCAAGAAAAAAATGAACGTAATAGAAGTGATTCAACTAGAGTATCAGAAGCGATTCAACTAGAGCATCCGAACTTGTCTCTTTGGCTTTTTGATTGACTTTTGGATTTTATTCTACCCATCCTATTGTTACATAGTGCTTGGTGATACCATTTTTTTCAAATTACTTTAATATTCAAATTGCACTGCGCACCGCGACCAGCATAAGTATTCAAAAATTGCTCAACATGCTCCTTATTCTTTAATAAAGTTTTTCTAGTTAGATCATTTAAAAAAAAAAACTTAACATTTCCTTGAACTATATCTAATACCAAGAGGTCCCCTAAAGGTTCAAGCTACCGATAAAGCTAAGAATCCTGCCAGGAGAAATATTACAAACATCAAAAGACAACAAGAGACCGCCACCCAGAAATCTGAGTTACCTAACACAAAGCCTGTGACTTTCGAGAGAACATTTAGAAAATATACATATCCCAATGATCCTTCTTGTACCGTTGGTAACTAGTAAAGTTCCAGGGTACTTTACTTACTAAGTTTTTTCTCTAAGGACCAGTAGTCGCCCCAATCAACCAACGGGTAGAGAAATAAATCTCTTGGCCTGGTGTTGGGCACGAGAATTTTTTGCAAATTCAGAAGATTTCGACTCTCCACAGCCTGATTTTCTCCCTAACATAGCTCATGGGCACGCCACAGAAAGGATTGGGGCTAATGAAGGGCCAATATGAAAGTAAGAAAATATATTAATATTTTATGATAAAAAAAATCCTTTTTCCAATAGAAAAAACATTATTCTTTTAGATGTTTCCAAACAAAAAAAATTATCAGAATCAAAAGCTTTTCCATAAGAAAACATGTTCATAATCGGAACTATTTTCTTAAGTCAAACATGTTTATATTCTAAGGCGTTTCTATACCATAAAGTGTTTGACATCTGTCAATTTTTAAGGATTTTTCTTATAAAATATTGGTTCTGTTTCTGAGCACTTTTTGTTATAAATGTAAAACTATTTCTATAGGAATATTTTCTTACAAGATAAGATTTTTTGATTTTTCTAGGGCTCAAAATCAGAGACTTTTTCAGAATTTAATGCTTTTGCTATTGGCTTTAGAAAAAAAAACATCATCACAAAATCGAATTCAATTTAAATGTTCTCAGATTCTAAGAATTTTCAGCTTAAGAGATGCCCTCAGATTCTGATGGTTCTGTTCTGTAAAAACGCTTAAATTATGAGATAAAACCTTTGACTCCTACAGCTTTTTCCTTAATAAAAAGACACATAATCCTAATACGTTCCTATAAAAAACCCTTATATTCTGAGGACGTTTGTCTCCATATAGGACCTCCTGTTCCAAAAAAAATGTTTTCTTGTAGAAAAAATCCCTCATATTCCGAGAACTTTTTCTTAATGAAAACCACATAGAATACAGAGCCATTTCCTGCTGAAAAATATTGCGAATCTAAGGTGTTTTTCCAACTGAAAATACCTCAGATTTTGAAATTTTTTTCTATACAAAAGCCCTCAAATTATGGGATTAAGTGTTTTTATTTTCTTTAGAAAAACCCCTATAATTTGAGTACATTTTTATATAGATTCTAAAAATGTTTTATAGAAAAAAGTTCTCTGAATCTGAAAATTTTTCTATAGGAAAAAGTTTTAGAATTTGAGTTTTGTTTTTCTAAACAAATATAATTTGAATACCTGGGACCGCCTTTCTACAAAAGCTGTTAGCGTATTTATATAAAATTCGAAAAAAAACAAACCATTTTAATCAAAATTATTAATTAAAAAAAAAATAAATAAATAAAAAAAATATGATTTGTTTAAGTTTAAACAGATTTTTATTTGAGTGTAACAAAAAATAAACAAATTTAGTAAACAATTTAGGTTAAATTTAACACTCGAACTAATTATTTAAAACCAATAGATACAAAACTATTTATTTATTATTTTTATATTAGCATTGACTTCTGAAAACAATAATCCATTTATCGCTTAATGACTCTGTCAACTATTTTGTTAAAAGCCGTATAAAAAAAAACGTATTAGCAAATCCAACATTTTTCGACCCGATTTTAGTCCGTTTTTGGGGAAAAATTGTTGGGATTTAAAAAAAATTTTCGTTCTATTGATATCTTTGCTGTGTTTGGTAAAATTTGCTGTAGCTCACGTACAATCTCACCTAAAATCTCGAGATAGTTGTTATCAAAAGTGTTGGATATACTAAAAGATAAATGACAGCTTTCTTTTCCCACCTCTAGATACAATTTTAAAACATATATGTGCTACCATGCAAATGCAAAGACCCTCTCCAAATGAAAATGTCAAACTGACTGTGACATTTTCATTTGGGGTAAGCTTTCATCAGCTTATTTTCTTTACAATTATTAAAAAAGGTGATTTAGGCAAAAAAAAATTATAAAAAAAGTAAATTCCATTATTGCCAAGCGGTTTTTTATTTCCATAAATATTTTTTCTATAATTATATATGACAATCAAAATAAATCTAACATTAGCATTTCCGTAGTTAATCAAGAATCAAATTATAAAATAACAAAACGTCAATTAATCTGATAGTACATAGGTTTTAATTTCCTGTTTAAACAATTTATAACTTTCTTATACAAACAAATAAATATAAACGAGAACAGGTTTGTACCTGTAAAAATTTTGTACAATTTATGAATGTAAGGTATATGTAGTAGTAACAATTGTCAAAATAATAACAAATATCTTATATTAATTTTATCAACAAACACCGAAAGACACCTGTTATAAATATAATTGACTTAATTAATATCAACAACCTAAAAGCAATTATGATAAAAATAAAATAAAAACAATATTTATATATTAAGTGTTAAATCAATTTTGTGTAAACAATATTATTTAAATAATATTCAAAATTATATTCTAACAATAAGTTTTATATCAATATTTATAACACTAGCTTACAACCATTTTGCGAATTGAATGAAAATATATATTTTTTTTGGCCTGTTGAATACAAATATCGGAGTAATTTTTTTATATTTTTAACACTTCTGCCGGAAGTAGTTTGATTATTTTGATACAAGCCCAGATGGTATCAAA
Source organism: Eustalomyia histrio (assembly GCA_949748255.1). NCBI lineage: Eukaryota > Metazoa > Arthropoda > Insecta > Diptera > Anthomyiidae > Eustalomyia > Eustalomyia histrio. Next base: position 19,654,978 of record OX456526.1, read on the forward strand.
ATAAAAACAATACAATAGGAAACAAAGCTTGTAAACATTGTTTTTTGATCCATTGAGTAGTTTAAGTGCAGTAAGATAAAAAAAATAAATCTGAATTTGACAAAATTAAAAATTAATTAACTTTAAAAAAATCTGAAATTCCCACAAAATTGCTGTTTTTACTTTATGTTTGTAACTATCAAAAATATTGGTATGAGACCAAATCATTTCAGGATGATGTCCTGATTCGTGTTAACGCTTATACCGGGCCATAAATCACGCATAATAATTTGAAGAAAATCGGGACATATTTGGACCTAGCTGCTATATAAACCCACCTTTCCGGTATTTGTTTACTTGAACTTTAGTCAAATTGCAGGTCGCAAATATAAAGATGTTTGGATAAAATTTCGTAATATCGATAGAACAGTGTCACACATCCTACATTTCGGAAATTCTTCAATAAATCAATAGAACAATATGCCCTGCTGTTATTAATATTATTGTAAGAAAAATTCCAATTTTATGACTCTATGTTATTTATTGCTTTTTCACTTATTAACTACCCAGCAAAAAAAATGGTAGTCATTCTGTGACTATAACTTCTTTCATTGCTTCCTAAACTTCAGTTGAAATTCTTTTATGATTTTTTGGTGTTATTCTAAGGCACTTCGAAAAGAATTCATGTGTTCATATTTCAAATGCAGTGATCTGGATATAACCCCGATGCATATCTTAAAAAATCACTCTTCATTACTTCTAAAGCATATGTTATAGTATATCGTATATTTTTTTTTTTAATTTAAGCTTTTATTCAAATTGAGAAAATAGTTTTGATGAACTTTTTTAATTTTTTTATTAAATAATTTTTTATATTTTAGTTTAAAAGTTCATGAGGGTTAGAATTTATGAAGTTTTGCAATTTTTATAAAAGTTTTGAAAAATCAAGAAAAACAGATTTTTTTTACCTTTAATTGTACATAGCTGGCCTGTCATTTGCATTTTTACGCATTAAATATTTATGACGACGCAATCTGTGCATTTTCGCATTATATTTATTATTTAACACTACACCATTTCCAGTTTGAATTTAGAATTTATCAAAATAATTTTAAACTTGTGTAAAAACTATTTCAAATTGCCCAAAAATGTTTTAAAAATGTGCAAAAATTATTTAAAATCGTTCAAAAATATTTAAAAATTGTCTAAAAATATTTCCAAATTGTACAACCAGTTTTTATTTATCCAAAAATATTATAAAATTTGTCTAAAAATTCATTAAAATATTTGAAAAATGTTTCAAAAATGCTTTTTCACTTATGCAGAATTATTTATTTGTTTTAATAAAGAGTATTTGTATATCAATGCATAAATTTCGCTTCTTTAAACTTATTTTTCTGCATTCTTATGAATTAAATTTTCATTAAAGCTTAAATACTACAAAGTATATGAACTTTTTCCACTCATGCATCAGAATATCATTGTATTATCATTGCTTCCTTAGAATAAAGTATAAGTAATGCTAGTAGCTATATTTGAATACTTCCATCCTATGACACGCTAATGTTAAATTCATCGATAAAATCATTAGAAAAGAAGTGATGCCTTTGCCATAGTAGTGATGCTTTTATTGCTTCTTTGGCAGCTTCATTTTTGCTGGGTATTTATTAATATTATTTTTCATTTGCAATCCTCCATGTCGCTGGGTTTTCGCGTGTCATTTTAACGTACTTATTGTGTTAGCGCCTACACACAGAAAAAAAAAATTGTAGAACAATTTGTAAACGGTTTTCAATCCCACTTTACTATCTTTGTACTAACTTTTAGTAAAAAACTATTATTTAGTAAATTTTCATGTTATTTACATTTTGAAAATTACAGAACTTTTATATATTATTTAAAAATTTTTGTTCCTAGCTCCAGAAATCATTTCACAAATTTTCGAAAATCGATTTGCTAAAAATAGCAAAAAAAATCTACTAATTTTAAAAAGTGAATATTGAAGGAGGAAATGTTATGTATAATAATTAAAACTTATACTTACAAAACTTAAATTGCCTTAAAATGTTATATAGCTTGAAAAAATTGTTCGTACTAAAAATATTTTTAAAAACAAAAGTTAATTAATTAAAACAAAATGATAAATTCGTTTATGTTTAAAGTATTTTAAAGCCTTTGAATTGTTTTTTTTTAATTTTGTATAAAATCTTTTTTGAAAAAAAAAAAAAAATATAAAAAAATGTTGTTCGGCATAAAAAATATAAATTTGTATATTCGAATTCGTAGAGCAATTTCAAAAGAATTCAGCAGCTTTAAAGTGTTAAAAGTGTATCTAAAAGTAATTGAGTTAAAATGTACATTATTATAATATATTTATATAAATTAAAATTTTGATATATTTTACAATCCATTGAGTTTACAGCAATTTATTTAAATTTAGTAACGCTTACTAATTTTTTTATACTAATTTGATTGTACTAATATTAATAATATTTAGTAAATTTTTTTGCAAACCGATTTTAAATTCCACTTTACAAAAGGTATACTAAAATTTAGTAGCGGCTACTAATTTTTTCCACTAATTTCATTGTACAGGCATGTTTTGCTAGCAGACATGTGTTGGAGAGATTGGTAAAAAATGCCGCTGGGCTCAAATTAGCAAAATTTCCCGTAATAACAGCAAAACTTTCAGTTGCCATTACAGACTTTTTTTGGTGAGTGTAGGTCCTCCTTGTACACGCTCCAAAATCTACAAAGTAGCCTTCGAAGCTCCTGCGGGATGATGGTGGTATTGCTTGTAAAAAGATCGTATAGGGTGAAGTACTTCTAGCACCGTTTCAAAAAACCTACACTTCAATGCATTTTTCGACACTTCAAAAACGTACTTATTCCAACGTACAGCATACTGAATTCTCATACACAGAACATCAAGACACATTATTTGAATAGATAACGTTGAAAACCCCACATCGCTATAAGTCATCATACAGTATCCAGAGTTCTACACACATGCATTAAAATCTGTTCATAATCTGCCTCGTTTCCCTGATCTCTAAAAAGTTTGGCCTGCGATCGAAGGAAAATAAATCACAAATCATTCCAGTGCCTGAAGGAGAGAGTTTGGAGGGGTGAAAGTTTGACTAAGCAGGTCACTAAGTGCAGTCTCAAATTAGCCGATCTAATGGCGGCAGTAGTTTAAAAAAATTATTCTGATGAGAAGCGGCAATATTATAAAGATTCAAGGTGCCACGTTGTTGTTTTTTTTTTTGAGCCATCAAAAATAAACCATCGGATTGAATTTGAAACATGGAAATAATTGGTCACATGGAAAAATTGGCGAAATTCAATGACATAAAGTTCGAAATAACAAGTAGAGGGCGACTCCTGAATTTAGCTGAAATTCATTTGATGTGGCACCAACTATTACATCAAATTTAGAGCGATCCCAAAGAAAGATTTAACTAAATCAAGAGAAGCTATTTTTTTTTGTAAGGGGAGCAACACTCAGGAAAATCTTCCTACTAATTATCTTGTTGCTTTCTCTTGCAAGTGGATATAGGATGAAAGGTGGTGAAAGATGAAGGGTTTCAAATATGGTAGCACTTTAATTGCGCGAAATGATAAATATTAGCACAGTTTTTGCCCGCCATCTGATCAAGAGTTGGCGTAGCTGTTGAAGCTTTTGTGTTCATAGCGATGTTATATTATTTTATTTCGGTAGGGTTAATTGCTATGTGAACACCGAACACATACTGTGTCATATTGTCCAATGGTACTGTGGTATTTCAAGCAATAGGTTACCTACCTCCTCCTACCTACCTTCCTACTTACCTGAAATTACCCGCATTGCGTATTATCTCCTCTGAAGATTACTGACACCAAACCCTATTATGTTACATACAAGTGTGTGCTGCCACAGAAGAGCGGAAGTATTGGAAATATCTAAAGCAATCACCTTGTTTTCTCTAAGCTGGTAGATAGACCTACTCCAACGTTTAAAAAGGAATATTAATAGGCCTCCCGTAGAACGAAGGCCACAATTTTTTTTTTTTTAACTAAAAAATGTTTTTCACCCACAAAATTTGTTTTCATATCCTAAAAGGAATTTCAACTCAAGTAATATTTTTCACCTCTCTAATTTTGCTTCTAAAGTTTTCTTACATTATTTGTATCAACAGTTGAGAAAATTTTTTATGGTATTTATGGAGGGTATTCCAAGATTTGGCACAGCTGAATTTAAGACTTGTTTTTACTAGTTAACTTTAATCGTTATGATTATATTCTAGTAGGAAAAAAAAATATATACCATAAAAATCCATTAATACATTCTGAAGTTATGGCCTATTATGTTAAACAAGATTTATGAATTTTTCGCTAAAATAATGCAAACAATGCGTATGAGTGATTTTTAACTATTGCAAAAACAATGTTGACAAATTTTGTTTCTTATTTGATTATCACAAATTATATTGAGTTTGTAATGGTATTTGTGATGGTATTTATAACAAATAAAATTAGTGGAATCTCTGTCTGAGTCGTTTTTACTATGTTCATCCGTCCGTCTGTCCATGTAAAATGAACGATCCTCTTAATAAAATATGACTTTATTCTAAAGATATGTAATTATATTTCACATAAGTTTGAATTACCATAACGATTGAAAATTACTAACAACGTTCATGTTTTGACCTAATCCCCATAGAAAGATCTTATCTGAGCTAAAAGGTATTGAGCCTAAATAATGTTACCAAACCAAAGCAATTTTAGATGATTTCTTTAACAGGCACTACACATCTTTATACGTTAATCGGATAGTGGTTATTATGCGACTCATGGTTTTTAATTTTTTGGTAAAAACAATTCTATACCAATTTTGTATAGAATTGTTCTCTTGCCGGAATATCATTAAGGTTTTTTGCTTGTTTTTATTCTGTTATCATATGTAATAATATTGATATTCCCTGAGCTGCCTGCGAAAAAATATTGATAATAAAAAATATATAATCAAATAAAATTATAGCGTGCGCAGTAGAATTTATTTATAGTGTAAACTAGTGTAATTATGCATAATAGCATGGCGCGAAATACAAGAATAGTTGTTTTTATTAATAAATTATGGATCAAACAGCCGCTTTTGATAGAGAAAAATGATATTCGTTAAGAAACAAAATTTTAAGTTTCTTAATGCAAAAAGGGTTAAATTGAGCCTAATGTAGAAAAGTTGTGAAAAAACTTGACAAATTTTGGTATATCTACACTCAGAAAAAAAGTTAGTAGAAAAATTTGTAAACGGTTTTCAATCCCACTCTACTATTTTTGTACTTATTTTTAGTAAAAAATTATAATTTAGCAAATCTTTTTGCTATTTACATTTTACAAATTACAGAATTTTTACAGAATATGTAAATATTCTGTTTTTTGTTGCTAATTTCAGAAATCATTTTACAAATTTTTGAAAACCGATATGCTAAAATTAGCAAAAAATATTACTAATTTTAAAAAAGTGGTTAAAGAAGGAAATGTTATTTCTAATTAAAACTTATACCTACAAACTTAAATTTCCTTAAAATGTTACATATATTAAAAAAAGGGATCGGAAGCGAAGATACCGACTGATGTCTAAAAAGAGGACATCCACTTAAAATAGCACTAAAAAGATTTTTTAGTTCTAAAAATCCGCCCTAAAAACAATTAAAATTTAACCTTAAAAGTAAAAAAAAAATTTACCAAATATTTTTCAAAACAGAAATTACCAAATTAAAACAAAATGATTAATTCGTTTTTTAAAAAATATATTAAAAATGTATGATGCTCTATAAGAAAAATTAATTCAAAGCTTTTTACTAATATTAATAAAATTTAGTAATTTTTTTTTGCTGATTTTAGCAAACAGATTTTAAATTCCACTTTACAAAAAGTCTACTAAAATTTAGTAGCGCCTACTAATTTTTCTACTAATTTCATTGTACTACACGTCAGTAGACATGTGTTGCTAAGATTAGCAAAAAATACCGCTGGGCTCAAATAAGCGGAATTTCCCGTAATAACAGCAAAATTTTCAGTTGCCATTACAGACTTTTTTTGGTGAGTGTATATGTATTTAAAAAACGGAATTATTTCCAAAGTTATTGAGTTCTAAAAAGTTAGCAAAAATTCTTAAAATAAATTTTATAACAACATTAATATTTATAAATTTTTTATATATCTACAACTATTTAAATTTCGGTACCCACAAATACGTAATCAATAATAGCAAATTATTTAAATTTTGATTTTATTTTTCTTTTTTTGTAATAAAATGTGTAAACTTAATTAGAATTTTTTGTTTTTGTTTTCTTACTTTTTCAAACTGCTAACACAGTAGTTAAAATTTACATTTGTAAATGTAATGTAACATATACAAAATAAATTGTTTTAAAATCTGTGCAATCGTTGCATTACCATGCATAGTTTATTGTAAAATGTTCAAACATGTAATCCAATGTATACAACCAATATCAATTTCACACATCTGATCAAATAAACTCAACTCGTACGTAGTTTTAAGTAAGACCAGACCAATGGTTTTGGTTAACCCAACCAAAAACCATTCATTAGGTGATTACTAATCATAAAACCAAAACGCGTATAATTAGATTCTATTTTTTCTACAATTTTTATATTAAATATATGAAAATTGTTGTTAGTACCTACGTATAATTATAAGGTATATGCAAATAAGGAAGCGTAAATATTTGAATATATTTTTAATAACAAGTATTTAAAATTATAATATTGTAATTACAGTTATAAGGATAATTAATTTATAAATCTGTCTGGATTGAGACTTGTTTGATACTTAAGTAAACCAAGGGTTTTCTTGAGAAATCTTATTTTAGTCAGCCGGAAAAAATGGCGAGTGTTGGAGGTAAACCTACATGGGAGCGCAACACAATCCGATATTCTGACTAAATCTATGTCCGCTTTTTGGACCATAGTCGATTGTGAAGAGTATCTGCTCTTCCGATTACTCCTTTTCAACCTAACCTAATCAAGACTGACATAATAATTTTATGCACCAAAATATTTGTGAATTTGCAAAAGAATATAAAATAACTTATTTAACTTTAACAAAGATAGCCGTCTATTTTCAGGTGGATACAATTCAATTGTTTTCAGTTTGTGTCACTATGTATTTAGTCTAAATTAGAAAACAAAATCTAAAATGGAAACCACAGCGTATACGTAATTTTTTAATTTAATGTTACGCATACATAATGCAGTATTATACTGTTTTTCGACATCAAAAACTGCGTACTGATTTTCTCCCTCAAAATACTGTTTTTCTATACATAATAGAAATAAAAACGGCGAACAGCGAATTCATGCAATAATATTGTTTACTTCAAAAGTAAGCATGTCAAGTAATAGTCACCAATGTTTTCGCGCCGCACGCCCAACAATTGCTTAAAGAAGATTTAAAAGACTGTAGTAATGGGTCAATCTACACAGATGCATCAAACCATGGGAATATCAAACTTTTTCCTGTGCTCGTTCGATATTTTATCCCTACTGTCGCGTTAAAGTTTTGAATTTAACCGAAGAAGCTGGTGAAAATTCCACCTTAACATCCGATCTAATAACGTCTACTGCCAGTGACTACGATCTGAGGAAGGAAATCGTCTGCTTCTGTGGCGATAATGCAAAAGTTAATTTTGGTGGAGAAACTCGTGGCGGAAAGAATAATGTTTATCACCGATTGAAACAGTGGCTTCCACATTTGGTCGGCATCAGCTGTGCCGCTCACATAACACACAATGCATTGAAATTCGCATGTGATAAAATACCATTCGACGTAGAGTAGGTTATTGTTAAAACATATTCTCACTTCTACCTTAACACTGTACGCATGACAGCAGTGAAAGCTTTTTGTGAAGAAGCAGAAGTGGAACATAACAGGCTGCTCGGATATGCAGAAACACGATTTTTGGCTCTCTGACCAGCTATCAAGCGTATTTTAAAACTCTATGATGCTCTTCAAATGTATTTTCTTGGACTTGAAGGAGGAGAAAAAAAGTTGAAGGATTTTTTCAGTGAAGAATCATCACAATTTTGGTTGCTATTGGCTCAAGAGCAGGTAAAAAATTTCATTGGGGATGCCAATTCAATTTCTCTAATTATATAGAATTTTCCTCTTCTCTTTCTAATTTATTTTTCTTTCATCAGGCTGAATTATTCGGGAAATATGTGCTGAAAATTGAAGGTGATGATGTCACTGCAATCGAAGTTGCACACTGCTTTAATGAACTCGAAGAAATACTTAAAATGCGTCAAGAGGATGATTTTTTATCGCCAGCTGCAGTAGCAGAAAAGCAAAAACTTATTGACAATGGATACAATTCGATTGAGATGGCTCCTACTTACATTTATGGACAGCACCGTTCGAGCCACTTAAACTTTTTGCGTGGGCAGTATTGCAAGAAACACCAACATGGAATGAAGTCGAAGCCGTTATGGACAAGTTGAGCGAATACAATTTGTACAATGTCAATGAAAATGGTGTAAATTTCCACACCCAATTTCGATATATCAAAAACTATTGTATGAGCGACAAAATTATGCAATGGAGAGAAGGCAATGTTTCGATTGTGGATCGGTGGGTGGAAATATTTATTCATGTCAATAACGACGATTGCGAATTCCAAGAAATGGCCACGACCGTTTAATATATTTTATGTTTGCTAGGAATTTCAGCATCAGTGGAACGAATCTTCTCTGCAGTGAACAAAACTTGGAAGTCAGACAAAACCCGATTAGATGTGCAAACATTGAAGGCGATTCTGGCCGTCAAATGTAATTTGAAGTACAAATGCATTGATTTCTATAATTACCTCAAAACAAAGCCAGCATTGCTTATTCAAATTGCTTTAAACGACAAATACAAAACAACCACAAAAGCTGATTTTGATGGTAATGATTGTTAATTTTTTTATACATTGAATAAAATATATATACTGCGAAAAGTGCTGTTTTTCCAAATCGATTTACTGCTTTTTTAAAAAATTTCAGTGATATGTACTGTTTTTGGTCCAAAAAAATATACGAGCGTTATGCATACGCAATGTTCCACATACTTAATATAATTAGAAAGATGAGTAAAATTCTTGATTATAATATTAATGAATAGTAAAAAGCAGGGACTGAAACCGAACCCGAACTCGAACCTAAACGGGTTCAGGTTCGCTGTTTATAACAACTCTGAACCCGAACCCGGTGAACCCAAAAATTTAACCAGGTTCGGGTTCAAAAATATAAAAAAACATTATTGATGTTCATGGCTTAAAATATGTTTGATAGAAACATCATAAAAAATATTATATTTCTTGTATTCCAGTTTGCAGTGCTCGACACTATAACTAGTCCTTTTAAGCAAATACTTGATCAATGCAGAGCTATTTGCAAAAAAATTGCGAACACCAAAAATTTTTTCTTGAACTATAAAGCTTAACTTGAAAAACCGTACTAGAATGTTAAACTAGATGAAATTCCAGTTATGAAATGGTTCAAGCCTTATTGGAATACAGAAGTTTTTTTTTGGAATTACTGGATTCTACACTTAAAAAAGTTTGTAAGTTAAAATAACTGAAAATATCATTTAAAAGAAATGATATTTCATTTAAAAACCGGTCTACTTAATTTTCATTTAAATTAAATCCCATTTGTTATTTATTTTTAAATGTTGATTAATCAACTGACACATCCGTAAGAAACAACTGATATAATCAGTTAAAATAAATGTCAAAATTTTACCTACCAATCCTTAAAAAATAAATGATTTTTTCATTTATTTGAAATTATTTCCGTTTTTGTATTTTTTTTTAATATACTCGCACAATACAAAATGTATGTATGCATATGAAGCTTTTAACACTTTTTGTGTGAATGTATTTGTATATGTATGTGTGTTTATGAAGTTCTTGTAAATTGTATTGAAAAATTTTGTATATATACAACCAATTTAAATAAAAAAACAAATTGAAATTTTTTGAATATTTTTTTTTGAAACAGACAGCAAGCAAAATTTAAATTTGTAATAACTGTTACGGATACAAATAAACCACAAGTTTCCGTTTTGTGGGTAATTTTTTATTAAATTTCAAACAAATGAAAAAAATAAATGAAACTGAAAAAAATCGGTAAATGATAGTAAATTATTTCGAATAAATGTATAAAAAAGTTAATATAGATGTTTCTTTGAAAAATAAATGTATCTTCCTTTATTTTTAAATGTAACGGAAAACTTTTTTATTAAACTACAAACAGTTAACTACATAATATTCTGAGTGTATGAATGATAATATTTGGAATATTTGTGAAGAATTCGTAGAAGTGTTTGAACACTGAGACTACAAGGCTTTTATACAATCTGGTTTAGTTTTAAATAAGAGCTAAGAAAAGATGACAAAACAAAAACATTTTAACAAGAAGTACATTTTAATATTATAAAAAGAGAAAACCACTTTATTAATAATCCACTTTTAATTGCAGCATTATATTTAGATAGCAGATTTAAGTTAATTCTAAGTCTCAAAGAGGTCGAAAATGCTAAAAAAAAAAAAAAATTTAAAAACAATTAAAATTTTCAAAAATTTTCAAATGGAAAGAGAAGAAGGGAATTTTATGAGAGAATCAATATCTTGTTCTTCAGAATATGATAAAGATATGCTCGAACAAGTTCTAAAAAAGAAGGCACGATTTTCAAATCAAATGAGAGGGCCTTTTCAGCCTTGATATTCATTTTGTCGCCACAAAGAACAATTTTAAAAGAAGAAAACTTACAAAATATATTAATTATAAAATTAAACGAACATTTCTTTGAAAAATACACAAATTTCCTTTTCTTTAAATGTTGAACCCGAACCCTGAACCGAACCCGAATTTTTTATTTCGATTAACCCGAACCCGAACCTGAACCCATTTTTTCATGGTTTCAGTCTCTGCTAAAAAGTATTTGTGGGCGTTGTGGAGTAATGGCTAGCGCGTTGGACTAGAAGGTCGCGGGTTCAATCACCAGCGACGGCAACATCAATTTAGAAAAAAAAGTATGAGTTCTAATCCCTTATACATATCGCAACGTCCTCTTTCGGTGTTCCCATAGAATTTTACCAAAGTAAAATAACATAACAGGACCATGAACTAAAAAGCTCAAAAAAATTCGCCAACTCTTCATCAGCTGTTCTAAGAATTATCTTCTCGCGCAATTACAGTAATGCCATATTTGAAGCCCTACATCTTTTAGATGTAGGGACTGATGTTGTCTCTTAAAGGCCAGCTGCCCACCATCAGAGACTTTGAAAATCTACCAGGCTATCACAATTGGACAGGGAGCTATTGAGGGATGAAGGATGAGGGATGGACGATCCCAATGGAATTAATTAATTCACTGGACGGGAGAACTGGTTTAGGATTTTATATGCTTTCGGCTCCCGGACCACAACACCGTTTTTTAGACCGAGGTTGTGGCTATGACGGAGTGCATTCGATTTTTTACTGCGTCTGTTTATTCTGGGGATGCAGTCATCTTTACTGATAGTCAGGCTACGGTTAGGGCTCTGTCAATGGAGTCTGTAAAATCGAATACCGTTTTGAACTGCAAGAGGGTGATGAACGTTTATTCTTTCAGGAGACGTCTGAGGTTAATATGGTTACTCAGACACTGTAGATTCGATGGGACTGAGAGGGGTAACGAGCTGGGCAGGGATGGATGCCATCTGTTATCTTAACCTTCAAAATACCAGACCCCTTTTTTATGACGAAAACGGAGTTTGGACAATGGGCTACCAATTGTTGCGTGACCTCGATGTGATAAGGAAAGGATGCATCTTAAGGCTGGGAAAAAGGGAACTGGTCAATCTGATGGAAATTTTCACATACCACTCTACACTACGACCACAATTTTTGACTATGATGACTATATGATATGTAGAAGCGGATGATACTCTGGAGCACATATTATGTGTTTTCCGGCTTTCGGAAGGTGTAGGGACATTGGGGTGCTTGTGGAGAGTTGATTTAGGAAAACTTAAGGGATAGCTAAGAGATACTGAATTCTTCAGGTAGACCAGATTGTTTGTTAAGGTGTAGTTTTTTGAAGAGCGCACAGCTTATTTCCTAGCATCCCATTAATTATTTTAGCTGACCCTGATGGGCGCATGACCTTCCCCTTTATAACCTAACCTTACCTAACATATCTTTATAATTAAAATATGTGTGTCCTGTTGTATGGGTATTTGCTTTAAAGTAGTATTTCGGCAATTTAATTTATCTCTATATTTTTTTGTATACACTTCATAAAAAAGCAACTGGGCCCTTCCCCGAATTTTGATCACTTCCTGAAATTTGATACAAATTGAACCTTGTGATGGGTATCATAATGTCGGAATGCTGGTCTTTTATATGTTTTACTAGTTTTATTTTTATTAAATATTTTATCAACTATATTATGAAAATTTATTTATTGGTAAAAATTTCGTTAATTTGTACAAACAAAAATTATACTTTAGTCTCGGAACATAAACCGTCATTGTAATTTAAGTTCCGCACTTTGTTTATACTTTATTCAATGCACACTTCATAGAACAAGATTGAACCATTGCCGAGGTTAAATTAATAAATGCTGAATTTTTTGTTAATTTAATTGTAAATTTTTTTTTACATTAACGTTAGCAATAAATTATATTAAATCATGTATATACATATTGATAAGCTCATTACATTTTATAGATGGATTTTATAAATTTAATAAATGTAAACAAAGGTCTCGCTGGAATAAGGGTATATAATCCAATTTGAAGACGTGAAAGGAGACGTAAAAACCATAAAAAACTGTAATAAATTTAAAATTTTGATAACAATTGTATAATACAGGTGTAAAAATGCAAGTGGTTATTAATTTTTGGCATCTAGAAGTAGCAAATTTGCTTTTATTATACCCTCCACCATATATGGTGAGGGTATATATCAGTTTGTCATTCCGTTTGTAACATGTCTAAATATAGGTTTTAAAACCCCATAAAGTATATATATTCGTGATCCTTATGCAATTTTAAGTCGATGTCCGTCGGTATCACGACGGGAAGACGCAAGAGGGGGTACCTATTTTTACCCAGATTATTGAACATCCTCTCGAGCAGTTTGGTATTGAAAATGAGCAAAATCGGTCCAGCGGTTCAAAAGTTATGAGTACCTCTAAATGTTCCATACAAATTGGTACAATTTTTCTGTATCTATTTTTTTTTTCTGTCAAGCTTTGTTGGTTTTTCGTTTCATTACATAAAATGTATTTTTTGATTTTGTAACCAAAGACATTTATATATAAAGAAAGAGCAAAATACATAATTGCTTTAGTGCGGCTACTTTCTGAACAGGTGGCGCAGAATCACATTAAACAATACCCTGCCCCATGGCTAGGTCGATATAGCCTTGGATTAGGCTTTCAATTAATTCATTTACCAAAAATATTAAATTAACCACATACTTCAAATTCTAATGCATTCAGATGTTACTTGTAGACTTATTACATAATTTTAAAGTCAATTTTTCAAATGTTCGAGGTAATAAAAATATTTCTTTCACATTTTTATGTCAAAAAATAAATTTTTTATAGAGGAAAATAGCATTTTTTTATTCCATTTGTATTTGTATTTTTGAGAACTGAGGGATTGGTAAATGTATATTTATGTTAATTTTTTCTTTCATAAAAAAATACACATGAATAAAGTGCAATATTGTGCTCTTAAACATATAAATGAATATTTGTTTAAAAAATTAAGGTATAATATGCACATAAAACATATATTTTTCATAGTTTTTGGTAAATATTTATTTATGTTACGAAGAAAATAGAAAATCAATAATACTCTATTGCATATTGTAGCACAATATGACTAATGGAGACTAGCTCTGCAGCAAAATATGCCTAATGGAGAGAATGCACCTTCTTATGGGCCATCTATTGACAAATAGTTACAACTCATGTTCTTTCTTTAACAAATAAATTTCTTTGCAGTGTTATTAGTGACTGGTACATAACATATTTCAAACATTTTTTCACCACAAAAATTTTTTCACCACAAAAATTTTTTTACCACAAAAAATTTTTTTCACCTCTAATTTTGTTTTCCCCCAAAAAATATCTTTTGATATCTAAAAAGGTTTTTCACCCCAAAAAATTTTTTCACCTACATAATTTTACTTCAAAAGTTTTTTTATATTATTTGTATCAAAAACAGTGGAGAACATCTTTTTAGGATATTGGTGGAGGGTATTAAAAGATTCGGCACAGCCGAATTTAGCCTGTTTTTACTTGTTTTTTATTTTATTTAAACTTCTATTCATATTCGACTAAATAACCCTAAATTTTGAGTTTGATAAACTATGTTAACGAGGAGTACGCAGCGCTAACAAAATATAATATTAAGGACTGTGAAACTATAGTGTATGCAGAACTGTGCTCAGTGGTTTATTGGCTTGATGATTCTAACTTTGTTTATTCTATTGTTCCACATTCCTTGATAATATTTCAATTTCTAAAATTTTTCCAAATGGCTAAAATACAGTTGAATTTATTGGTTGAATACGAAAATTTGTTTACAGGTGCTTCACTCAAATGTCGTATATTGGATTTTACGCCGTTATTGGAAGAGAAATTTAAATATAAATTCCATAAATGCAGAAAATATTGCTAAACTAACGTCAAAAATTAATTGATAAATTTTGTACACTAAGAGGCCTCCATTAAAATCTTTTTTTAAATAATAGAGAGAGTATAAGGTCATTAAATATTCCAACTTTTTTATAAAAAAATATCTACAATTTTTAATCAGAAAATGCACTTTTGTGGCTGGAACATTACATTGTCAATATTTGTTTTTTGTAACAGACCGCAAACATATAATAATTGATATTTCTTCTTGAGAAATCAATGAAGCGAGTATTATAAACAATATTTTTTATATAAAAAAAAAAAAAATGTAAAACACATACTGCCTGTTGGTAATTGCCATTAATGTTTGTATTTAATAATATTAAGTTTTAATTACAAAAACTCATTATCATATGCATACATATTTTTACAGATATTAAGGTGGATGAATACTCTAGAACAATTTTTAAATTTTTTATTTTCATGGAAAGTTTTTTCTTCTCTATATAATTAAACAATTTCAATAAAAATTTCATTAATATTTAAAGAGTTAATTTTTTTTAATTTACTCTACAAAAAATGTAAGTAAAATCAGCAAAAAATGTTACTGAGTGAGCAAAATTTTAGTCACAAAAATTTCTTATTTCAGCAGTGTAAGTGTGAACGAGCTGATTTTTAACAAACAATTTTGCAAATGTAATGAAGGTAGACTGAATAAAATCTCAAAAAATTTGTAGTAAAAGAAAAGAAAAGAGGTTATCATTTATAATTGTAATATTATACAGATCACCAAGCAGTGGAAAGGCGGAATTTTGTGAAGCATTTCAAAACTTTATAGAAGATATATGTGAGGAAAGTTGTGATATAATAATAGCTGGTGATTTCAATATCGACTGGAAAAAAGATTTTTATAAAAATAAATTGGAGTGTATTCTTAACGATAATGGCCTGAAACAGATAATAAATGAATATACAAGAATAACACAAAATTCAAAAACTATAATAGATTATATTATAACAAATAACGAAATGATTTTGGCAAAATGTAATGCGAACAATAAAATATCTGATCATGAATCAATTGATATTTTTATAGAGTGCGAAAGTAAAAATGAACCAAAGCAAAATAAGCAAATAGAAACTTTAAAATATAACAAAAATATTTTCAAAAACGAACTTACTACAATATTAAATTATGACGAAATAACTGATGTTAATGAATATGTATTCAATTTTGATAAATGTTTGGAAGATACAATTAAAAAATTTTCTGTAAAGATAAATATGAATGAAAAATACAACAATAGATGGTTTAATAATGAACTTAGAGCATTGAAAAGAGAAAAAGTTAGTAAATATCGGAAAGCAATTACTGAAAATAATACAACAACTTGGACTAGCTATAAATTAATAAGAAATTTGTATAAAGTTAAAATTGAAAATGAAAAAAACAAATATATAAATAATAAAATTAACAATGCTAATAACCAAAAAGAAATATGGAGTAAAATAAAAGAACTAGTAATAAAAAAAGAAAGAAATGTGATAATAACTGTGATATTTAGCCAAATAATATATAATGACAATTACCAAATAGCTGAGAATTTTAATAATTATTTTGTTAATAGTATTAAAGAAATAAGAATGTCCATTGATGATGTGCAATACGAAAACCAAATTCCTGTGAAAGATTCAAAATTTAAATTTAGTGCTATATCTTTAGAAGAATTAAAAATCGTTTGTAAAAATATGAAAAAGAAACCAGACTACAATAGAATATCGAATAATATAATATTAGATAACTAGGACATATTAGGAAATATATTGCTTAAAATAATAAATAAATCGCTAGAAACGGGAGTTTTTCCTAACAATTGGAAAGAGTCGATGATTACACCTGTTGAAAAAGTAAAAAATACAATGTTATGTGAGGAATACCGTCCAATAAACACCTTAAAAACTTGTGAAAAAATTATTGAAAAGATTGTGAAAAATCAATTGGAAAACTATATGGAACAACACAAATTACTATCCAAATATCAGTCTGGTTTTAGAAGAAATCATTCATGTGAAACGGCGGTCAATTATGTTATAAATAGATGGAAATACATAAAGAAAAATAATAAAATAATATCAATTTTTTTAGATTTTAAAAGAGCATTTGAGACAATAGATAGAGATATTCTAATAAAAAAAACTGTTAAAATATGGCATTCAAGACAATGAGCTAAAATGGTTCCAATCCTACTTAAGTAATCGTAAACAAATAACAAAACTTAATGATATTAAATCAAGCGCAATTGATAATAATTTTGGAGTTCCACAGGGCTCAATTTCTTTATTATATATATAAATGACATGGAAAAAGTTTTAAGCAAGTGTGAAATTGTTCTATATGCTGATGATACTCTGATTTTCACAGAAGCATCGACGGAGGAGCAATGTTATGAAAACCTATCAAATGATATGTGTAATATAAATAAATGATTAAAAATTAATAAATTGAAATTGAACGAAAGTAAAACCAAAATAATGGAAATAAATATGAACACTAACATAATATTTAAAATAAATAATGTAATAATAGAAAAAGTTGATAATATAAAATATCTTGGCTTTTTAATAGACAATAACTTAAAATTCAAAGAACATATTGATTATAAAGGGTGTCCCAAAAAGAACGCAATTTTTAAATCTGGCAACATTCGAAGTGTCATTGTTTGACATTTAAACAATTGTTATTGTTTGCTAGTAGAAGGTACGAGGTTAGTAAAAATGGAGCGCTACACGAATGAACAACGCATTCTCATTGTGAAATTGTTTTACCAAAATGGTGAAAGTTTTGCGGCTACAGTTCGCAAATTGCGATCAATTTGGGGTCACAATAATGCTCCAAAAGAGTCAACTGTAAAGAGATTAATGGATAAATTTGCCGAAACTGGGTCTGTTAGTGATGTAAAGACAACAACGCGCCATCGACCAGTTCGATCGACCGAAAATGTCGCAGCTGCACGTGATGATGTGGCTCAAACTCCATCCACCTCAATTCGACACCGAGCTCAGCAAATTGGTGTCTCCAAATCCACTTTGCAGCGAATTTTGACAAAAGATTTGCATCTTCATGCATACAAAGTTCAATTGACTCAGGAACTGAAGCCAGCTGACCATGGACAGCGAAGGGAGTTCGTTAATTGGGTATTGGAGAGACAACATGAAAATGCTGATTTTGCTGATAAAATAATCTTCAGTGACGAGGCCCATTTTCATCTTGATGGCTTCGTCAATAGGCAGAATTATCGCATTTGGGGTGAGGAAAATCCTCGAGTGATTCACGAGAAGCAAATGCATCCTCAACGTGTCACTGTGTGGTGTGGTTTTTGGGCTGGAGGAATCATTGGACCTTTTTTTTATGAAAATGAGGCAGGTCAAGCGCAAACAGTCAATGGTGTTCGGTATCGTGAAATGATAACCAGTTTTTTCTTGCCTAGAATTGAAGAAATGAATGTGGAGGGCATGTGGTTCCAACAAGACGGCGCCACATGTCATACAGCCAGAGAAACAATTCAATTGCTGCATCAGTCATTTCCCGGTCGTGTTATTTCGCGTTTTGGAGATCAGAATTGGCCGCCTAGATCGTGCGATTTAACACCATTAGATTTTTTTCTTTGGGGTTTTTTGAAGTCGATGGTTTACGCGAATAAGCCGACGACGACTCAAGCCTTAAAAGAGGAAATTGGGCGCTGCATTTAATAAATACCGCAGCATTCATGCAAAACGGTCATTGAAAATTTCATTAAAAGATCGCGTGCATGCCAGCAAAGACGCGGCGGCCATCTGCACGATATATTGTTCCATACATAACCTCATTCTGTCTACTTTACGATATAATAAAGTTTCACGATTTTTTTTTAAATATCTGTGTTTTATTTAAAATTTAAAAATTGCGTTATTCTTGGGACACCCTTTACATGTAAAAACCTTGCGAAAAAAATCGGATTTTTTAAACGCATAAGAAACAAAATATCAATTTTAACGGCAATAAATATATATAATACAATTATTAAACCACATTTTAAATATGGATCAACTTGCTGTTCAGAACAGCAAATAACAAGACTGCAAAGACTACAAAATAAGGCTATGCGCGCAATATTAAAATGCAATCGATTTACCTCAATAAAATCCATGCTTGACACTCTAAATTGGATGAATATACACCAAAGACTGGAGCTAAATACAATTGTTTTTATACGAAAAATGAAAATGGGATCCGCTCCTGATTATCTAACTGAACAACTACGGTATGTGGGCGAGTTTCAACCTTATAACCTAAGAAATGCTCTAGACTTTAGGCTACAACGAGCGGATACTAATGCTGTGCAAAAATCTTTATTCTATAAAGGATTGGGTGTATATAACATGATGCCAAATGATGTAAAGAATAAAATAAAAACTTATATGTTTAGAAGAAAAATTGTAACATATGTTAGATATCCTAATTTGAATGGAAGCTTAACTATATAAAATGTAAAATCAATCTGAAATGTTGAATGAAAAGTATTGATAATACTACTAATAAATAAATAAATAAATAAAAAAAAATAAATAAATAAAATTATATTTTTTTGGTTAATTTATTTGCTTAAACTTTAGGCCTTTGCATTGTTTTTTTTTTCTATGATTCAGAAAATAATTTAGAAAACTTTTTAAAATAAAAGATATTCAGGCTTTTCCATTTTCAATATAATTTAAATGAATATCAAATATATAAAAATAATTAGAAATAAAATTGGAACAAAATTATCTCACTTACTTACATGCTGGGCATTTGTTTTATTTTTGCTAATTTCCCTAAAGAATCACTATTTAGATAGTCCTTGCTACAATAACATATGTATGTATCTTTAAAAAAGAAGTATAAAATTTAAAAAAATATTGTTACTTGATTTTTTTGGGGCTACCGTTTAAATATTCTCTTTATAACGCTGCTCTTACAGCATTAGCCCCCCTTAAAATGAAAACAATTAAATTTCTATAAATTTATTTTATTCTGTATCACTGCAAACCATGCAATTTAAATAATGTTATCACTGTTACATACTCGTACTTCAGGGTTTTTGTATGCATTGAAAAACCTTTTGTTTTATGTACAATAACATTAACATATTTATAAAATATGTATATTTTTACAATCATTATTGTATGTCGACATGACATCCGCTTCGAACAATTGCCTTTTTTTTATTGTTGTTATTGTAAAAGCAGTTTATATCACTGCTTAAGGATCAATTGAATAAGGCAATTGAGTGTTTATTTATTATTATTTTTTTTTAATATTCTTATTTGTTGTTTTAACAAAATTTGTTAAACTTGTTTAAAACTTTTTGAATAAAATTTTTTTCTTTACTTTTTTAGGGTTTTTATTACAGCTTTTGGTTATTTACGAACAAATGAAAAATGATTAGATAAACAAAATAACGTAAACATTTTGTCAAAGTTAAGAAATAATCTAGTGACAGCTCGTTTTTCCATTCTTATGTTACTCATAGTGTAATTTGTATTTTAATGCTATTTTAATTTTCATGTTTTTTTATTTTTTTTGCAGTGATTTTCTTTTTTTTTGCAACTGCACTATTTTACTTTTTCCATGTTTTTGTTTTTATTCATGCTGGTTTTCTCTTTTTGTTTTTATTGCGGAAGGAAATATTTACGATTATTGATAATGGGCAAACATATCATAATTTAAATAATATCGACGATATTCACATTTAAGGATATAAAAATATGATATACAGCAGCCGTACAGATATGACCTATAAAATTTCACCTTACCACCTTAATCTAAGAGAGCAAATAATTTTGATTGCATAGCGGAATTAATAATATACCAGCAACAACACACCTTACCAAATAATGAGTCTAGTAATCTTAGCTCACTGGTTTGCATGTATTATAAATATAAAAAATAAAAAAAAATATTGGGTTACGCGTATGCATATAAATAATTGGTTACTTATAACCAACTATTATTTAGATTTCCAAAAAAAAATTGAGAAGCACATTATTTTTGAACTCCTGGTAACCAATTATATTTTATTTTTGATTAAGCGGCGAGGTAATGGCATGAAGTGTTATGAATCCGAATCTTTAATCCGAATGTGGCTTTTATTGAAAGGAGATAATTGTAGCTTTCGCACAGTACTAGCCACTTGCATCAATATCACCTCCGAACGGAATAATTTTTGGTGCACATTTTCTTGAATCATATTGGACCCAGCAAAAATGAAGCTGCCAAAGAAGCAATTAAATCATAACTAATATAGCAAAAGCGTCACTTCTTTTCTGTTGGTTTCATCAATGAATTTAACATTGGCGTGTCATAGGATAGAAGTATTCAAATATAGCTTCATGCTACCATTAATGATACTTTACTCCAAGGAAGCAATGATAATACAATGATTAAATATTCTGATACATGAGTGGAAAATGTTGATATAGTTTTTAGTATTTAATCCTTGATGAAAATTTAATTCATTAGAAAGTAGCAATAAAAAAGTTTAAAAAAGCGAACTTAACGCATTGATATAGAAATACTCTTTGTTAGAACAAATAAATAATTCTGCATTAGTGAAAAAGTATTTTTAGGCAACTTTGAAACATTTTTCAAAAATTTTAATGAGTTTTTGGACAAATTTAAGATATTTTAAAAACTTGTAACATTTTTAGACAATTTTAAAATATTTTTGAACAATTTTAAAAAATTTTTGGACAATTTTTATACCTTTTTGGATACTTTGAAATTATTTTTACACAATTTAAAAATTATTTTGGATAATTTTAAAATATTTTTAGACAATTTTAAAATTATTTTGGAAAATTCTGTATTAAAACTGGAAATCTCGTAGTGTTACATAAAATGCACAGATTGCGTCGTCATAACAAATAAAGGCTGAAAAAATGCAAAGCTAAGCTAGTTTCAATTAAAGGTTAAAGAAATCTGTTTTACTTGATTTTTCAAAACTTTAATTAAAAATTGCAAAACTGCTTAAATATTTACTTTCATGAAGTTTAAAAAAAATATAAATGTATATAAAAAAAATGATTTAACAGGTTAGGTAAGTGTGACAATCTGAAGAGCAGACCCACTTCGACTATGAAGTCCATTGTGATACCACGAGATCTAGCAGAAACACATCACTAGTCTTCCCCGTATAACCATCCCGATCGTCGTAGGAAGCTCCTAAGTCGGCCAATATCGACATCTGCTAAATCGCCAGAAAGAAATGTGAACCCGAATTCAGACCCCTTCAGCGCGCCTCTTCTTCGTCTCCACAGCGTCTGCAAAAGTCATTTGTCGCAACCCTCAACTAACTGAATGTCTTCCAATCAGACAGTCTCCCGTCATGACGGACACAAGTAGAGATATAACCAGACGGGGCCACATCCGTCTGAAACGAATACAACCACGCACAGAGGGCCACCTATCTTTCGCTTACTCATTAGCCCTCTCCTGCAGTCGAAACTTGCAAGTGGCCAGAGGCATGCCCACAGATTCCAGTTCGTGTGGAATGAGTAAGGTAGTCCCGAGTCTTGCCATCTCGTCTACCCTGCAGTTCCCTGGTATGTCCCTGTATCCCGGCACCCACATAACGTGGATGCTGAACTTCTGAGGCATCTCGTTAAGAGATCTGCGTCAGTTCAGGGTTGACGACAGTTACAGGAAGACAGAAACCGGTGATCTAATGGCAGCTTGACTATCAGAGAATAAATTAATCCCCACTGTTCTGAGGCCATTATATCCAAGCCACTCTGCTACCTCTCTAATGACCAAAACTTCAGCCTGAAAAACACTACAGTAATCCGATAGTCTGCGCGCAATATTCAGCTGTAGGTCCTAGGATGATTTAATAAAAACATTATAAAAGTTCATCAGAACTATTGTCTGATTGAAATTTTTGATTTTGAATGATTATAAAACAATATTTTGAATAAATGCTTTAGATTCAGAAAATTTACGATGAAAATTACAATGAAAAGAGTGATTTTTAACGATATGCAACAGCTTTATATCCAAATCACTACACTTGAAATATGAACATATAAATTCTTTTGGGAGTTCCTTAGAATAACACCAAAAAAAAAGAAGGTTAACTGAAGTTTAGGAATCAATTGAAGAAGTTATAGCCACAGAATGACTATAATTTTTTTGTTGCTGGGGATATTAAAAATATTTATTTGAAAATAATGCTAAATGTAAGGATTACTTTTTACAAAGTGATATAACTACACTCAGAATATTATGTAGTTAACTGTTTGTAGTTTAATAAAAAAGTTTTCCGTTTCATTTAAAAATAAAGGAACATACATTTATTTTTCAAAGAAATATCTATATTAACTTTTTTATACATTTATTCGAAATAATTTACTATCATTTACCATTTTTTTTCAGTTTCATTTATTTTTTTCATTTGTTTGAAATTTAATAAAAATTTACCCACAAAACGGAAACTTGTGGTTTATTTGTGTCCGTAACAGTTATTACAAATTTATATTTTGTTTGCTGTCTGTTTCAAAAAAAAATGTTCAAATAATTTCAATTTGTTTTTTTATTTAAATTGGTTGTATATATACAAAATTTTTCAATACAAATTACAATAACTTCATAAACACACATACATACACAAAAACATTCACACAAAAAGTGATAATAGCTTCATATGCATACATTCATTTTATATTATACGATTATATTAAAGAAAAACAAAAAATACAAAAACGGAAATAATTTCAAATAAATGAAAAAAACAGTTATTTTTTAAGGATTGGTAGGTTAAATTTTGTCATTTATTTGAACTGATTATAACATTTGTTTCTTACGGACGTGTCAGTTGATTAATCAACATTTAAAAATAAATAACAAATGTCATTTAATTTAAATGAAAATTAAGTAGACCGGTTTTTAAATGAAATATCATTTCTTTTAAAGGATATTTTCAGTTATTTTAACTTACAAACTTTTTTAAGTGTACTAATTTTTTTCCATGTTTTTCTCATGGATACTATTAGGTATTTTTTCAAAATTACCCAAAAAGCAATTTTTTAATTTTCATTTGATTTTTTTAGAAGATGATTCTCTGCTTGTGCACACTTTTTAAGCAACAAACAACAAATCATTCTTTTTCAGCCCGCTTAATAATTCCTTAAGATTTTGTAAATAGTCGCCATACCGGAAATCCTTTAAGCATTTTTCATAAAACAATGTACATCATTTTTTAATTTATAAGAATAAAATGTTAAATAACAAAATATATTATGTATTCCTTTTAGGTAAGCTTGTACACACATAAAATCAAGTTAGTACAAAAGTATGTTAAACGAGTTCAATTGTGCTCTTCGATGTTTTGCTCATTCGTTGGCTAACCTTTTTAGCTCGTTATACCAACCAATTCCTAAAATGGGTGCAGTGATAACCCTGAAAATTACCGTTTAATTGCAATTTGCTCTCAAAGGTAATGGAGTGTATGATTCTTTCAAAGAAGTCGTTCTACGAAAGACCTGTTAACGTTTCTTTGGGAACTTTGGAGTCATTCCATTCACAAATTTGGTGAAAGCAAAAGTTGTTACTTTTAATATTTCTTTTAGACATTCAATCGTGTGTGCCACGTCTCATTTGTGTCAAAGCTTATTGCTTTGGTGTCGGTAATCACTTCTCTCGATTTGAGCTTTCTCAGAGATCGCACTATACGTGTTGTTATAGATAGGGTCCCATCAAATGTGCCACAAGGTTGTCATCTTTTTCCTCCTTTTTTTTATTTTTCTTAATGACCTTCTAAGTGAAACTTTAAACCCAATATAGTCTTTTGCAGATGACACCAACATATGTTATTCCTTTGATTTGTATCGTAAGTCAGGCGCCTTTGAGATTGAGGCAGATTATGAATGTCAGTCAAGACCTTTTGACAATCTCTAGTGGAGCTGTGCGAATAAGGTCGATTTTGATGGGCGCAAACCGCGATGTTTGTTATCCCATAGGACTGTGGATGCAACATTGTAATTTTTATAGGATTTGCAGAATGAGAAATCAAAAGCCAAACAGAAAGCCACGAAGCCAAAGAGCCACCAAGCTTAAAAGCCAAGTTTGGATGCTCGAGTTAACAAGCTTCGGATGCACGAGTTGAATCATTTCTAATACGTTGATTTTAGCAAAAAATTGGAAAATTGCAAGATGTACAAACTTTTAGTTCTTGCTTAAAGTTTTATAGTCCTTGCTAAAATCAAGGTATTTGAAGTGACTTTTTGGCTGTGTGGCTTATGATTTTTCGTTCTGTACATATTATTGTTAGACAGTCCTTGGTATTAGTATTGAGAAATCAGAAGCTTTGCTGTTCTGATCTTAAAAATTCAGTATGTTCGCTGGAAAAAGCAGGTTTTTCAAGTGCCGAAAGAAACATTCCAGTGCTTTAGATTTTTAAATCGGTGTAGGAACTTCTTCACCCCATTTGATCTTCTTGCTATTTATACCAACTTTATCTGACTGAATGTGTAATACAACTTCAAAGTCCATTTTGGATTTTTGGACCGTAGGGTAGGGTGGTGCTTATCAGTGACAGGGTGGGGCTTATCAGTGACATTAGGGTACCCAGCTCCTTTAACTTATTGGAGCATCATCAGAATATGGGATTGTAACACTGTTTTATCGATACTATAATGGTAGGTATTCTACTGTAATAAATGAACTTATTCCCAGAGCCCGCTTATCTAATAGAGCAAATTCCATTGTTGTTGATTGTCCAGTAGATCGCACAGCACATTACAGGCAAAATTCGTTCATCAGTCGAATTTGCCGTATGTTTAAATGACTCCCGCATAGATCTTCCCTGAGAAATTACAATGAAGATAAATTCGAGTTTAATATCCACAAACACTACTCCCTCTTTCCTCCTTTTAAAAAATGATTTTCCAGATATCAACACCATCTACTGCATTTAAATGGAGCATCCCCAAAGTGGTGCTTTAACTCAAAAAAAATAACATATATAGGACTCTCCGGAGAGTCAAACCCGATATTTTAACAGAAATTGTTAACTACATCAGGTAATCATGCTCAAAATTCTTGTCTATTTAAATTTCTTTACATATTTTGAGTTCGTTTAAAATTCTGATGGCTAAAATATGTATACCTACCATTTTCTGTAAGCTTAAAAGAATTTTCAATTATTTTGAGCGGTCTTTTCTTTATGAGTGTAAGTATTATAATGTTTCTGTGTTTTATTACAATTGAAAACAGGAAATCTAAATAAAAAAAAATCCAGTATATTACCGGATATAAATGAAATAAAATTGTAAATACCAGCATAAATATTTGATATTGAATAAGATATTTTATTTTTAATGGCCAATAGGAAAAGTTGTTGAGAAATAATACGAAAAAATTTAAACTATTGGATAAGTTGAAGAATTTTTTATAATTCAATAATTGTTTTGATATTTTTGTGAACACGTAGGTGTCCAAAAGTAGAAAATCTTAGACACGCAAATCTTGAATCAACTTTCTGAAGTAGGAAAATTCAATACATGCATGTGATTTCAAGCTTCATAACTGCATACTTTAAGTATAAAATAATATAATAAATAAATTCATATATTAAAATTTCCTAGCGGGCCAACATATTTAAGGTATACAATGAAGAGAAATGAAATTTGGTCAGATAAGACTTTACCTGAATGACATAATATTTTATTATTCTTGTAAAAATGATTGTAAAAAGTCGTCCCTAAAAATACTAATTGTGGATTAACAAATTTGTTCGCTTTGGTAGATAAATTATTTTTATTAAAAGACCTTATCTAATGAAACTTGAGTAGATTATGAGCAGGTTTAGTAGATGTATTTCAGTTTAGAAATTCAGTTTTTTCCTGCATTTCATTTGACATTTCTCAATTTCAGACTAACTCAATTTGAACCATGGAAAGATACACAATCGAGCAAAGCGTTAAAGTTATTCAGACTTATTATGAAAATGGGCGTTCAAATCAAAATGCATAATGTGCGAACAATCGGAAAAATCGTGCAAAAATTTGAGCAAACCGGGTCTATAGGAGATGTCAAAACACCAGTGCATGCTCGTACAGCTCGTACTGCAGAAAATATTGCTGCTGTTCGCGATAGTGTGGCTGAAGAGCCGTTTACCTCAACTCGTCGTCGTGCCCAACAATTGCACCTCCCACGCTCGTCGTTAATGAACATTATGCAAAAAGACTTGCACTTACATGCTTACAAGGTGGAATTGACTCAAGAACTAAAGCCTCTTGACCATTCCAAACGTCGTCAAGGGTCAGAATGGTGGCAAGAAATGGCAACAGTGGATGATCAATTTTCGAAGAAAATCATCTTCAGTGATGAGGCACATTTTCACCTCAGTGGATTTGTCAATAAGCAGAATTGCCGCATTTGGGCGAATGATAATCCAAGAGTGATTGTCGAAAAACCAATGCATCCACAAAGAGTGATTGTTTGGTGCGGTTTATGGGCTGGCGGCTCATCGGGCCGTATTTTTTCCAAAATGAGGCCGGTCAGGCAGTTACTGTGAATGGTCTTCGCTATCGTGAGATGATAACGAACTTTGTATGGCCTGAATTGGAAGATATGGATGTGCACGATATGTGGTTCAACAAGATGGTGCAACTTGCCACACAGCTAACGAAACATTGGCTCTTTTGCGCGACAAATTCAATGGCCGTGTTATCTCACGTTGTGGCGATGTCAATTGGCCGCCAAGATCATGTGACTTGATACCGTTGGACTTCTTTCTTTGTGGTTATTTGAAAGAAAAGGTGTACTTCGATAAGCCAGCAACAATTCAAGAGCTAAAGCATGAGATAATTCGGCATAGAACCTCAATTATGCCTCAGCGTCATGGACCTCGGACCGAGGTCGCGGCGGCCATTTTGCCGATATTTTGTTCCATACATAATTGAACCACACCATATTATCATAATAAAAAGAAATAATTTAAAATTTAACCACCCTTTATGAGCAGTGATTGGACCTTTTAGTTGTACAGGAGCAGCAAATTTGGGAATGAATATCTTTAGGTTCAAGATTTTGGAAATTTAAGATTCAAATTCGCAAATCCGAAACGACTGTGTTTACATAAGCCCAGAAGGTACACAATTGCTTTGATATGTTAAAAGTTTAAACTTATTTCAATTGTATTTTTATGTACTTCCAAGGACTTTTTCTTACAGAAAACCTTTCAGATTCTAAGGAATTTTTCATAAAGAAATACTCTCAGATTTTGTAATTTTTTTCCCATAGATAAATGCTCAAATTTTGAAGATTTTTTCTGTAGAATGACGCTTAGATATTTAAAGGTTTTTCTTATAGAAAACCCTTCAGATTTTTTTTTACAAAGAACAACTCTCACATTTTTTAGTCTTTTTTTTACAAAGAACAACTCTCACATTTTTTAGTCTTTTTCCTATAGATAAATCCTCAAATTCTGAAGACCTTTTCTATAGAATGAAGTTTAGATTTTGAAAGGTTTTTCTACAGAAAAATCGTCGTATTCGGCAACTATTTCCCCTTGTAATCTTATAGAATTCTTATAGAAGTATTCAGAATTAGAGGAATTATTCCTATAAAAAGCCACCCAGAAACAATCTCAGATTGTTATTACATTTTCCTATAGAAATGCCTTTAGGTTTAGAAGACTATTTTCTACAGAAAAGCTAAGATTATGTGTATTATTTTTTTTTCTCATATAGAAAAACATTAAGATTCCTCAAGCGTTTTCCCCAGAGATTATAAATTTTGTTTGCATTAGATCTATGTTCTAAATCACAAAAAGTATACTAAATAAAACGGTTTTTTATGAGAAAGGTTTCAAAAATCTTAGGACTTTAAAGGGAAAATCTCCTCAAAGTTTAACAATCAGACTATCTTGTATTGAAAAACTATTGGTGCACTTTAATATATTTGTTGAATTTTGATATTAATATTTATTCGTGTTATTAAGAATTTTCAGGTTAATTGCAATTTTTTCTTTCCCCACGAATTTTGTCCTAAATAAAATATATTTCTCTGAGAACTGATATTTTGTATTATTAATTATTACAGGATAATAAATACATTTCTAAGAGTGCTTCTAAATATCTTAATGTACGTTCATGCATTTAATGTAGCTTTTTAAGACACAAACAATTTATATTTAAACAAAACTCAAATGTTGCTGAACCTTTTTTGATACATTTAAAATCGTACTTTTAAACACTTTGTGTCTTATATTTTTAAACACAATGTGCCTACATATTTTGATTTTAAACACTGTGTCTATTTTTGCCCAACTTATAGTAGGTAACAAGTTACCTCCATTTAATAGAGTAGATTTAAACAAAAATTTATTAGAGTGTGTAGTTTAGATATATCCTTTATGTATTAACAATTTTTCAAAATTATGACGAAATATAAAATTTTGAGGACCAGATTGGAATCAGGAGAAAAAATTCTATCAAAATAACTTTTTCAAAATTAATTTGAATTCAAATTTCTTAAATTTCAATGCGAGGAAAAAATGCTTAAATCTTAATCTAAATCTCCTCTTTTTGATATTTGACGACCTATGGAATACATATATCCCGAATTGTATCAAACACGTCTTAGAAATATTTTAAACCCCGGTGTCCAATAGATTTCGAAAAAATGTGAACTAAGAATTATGAAAAATACCATATTTTTGAATTTTAAAGGATCCCTTTGGGATCTGAGACTATATTGATTCCAGTGGTTAGTATTGTGTGAGACCAATAAATATTTTCCGTCGATACAAGCCACATTTAGAGAAATCGGTAAGAAAAAATAGATTAGAGGTTTAGAATTGCAAAACGTCATGGCATTACTTTGTTGTTTACTCAAAGTTAAGTTATAATTGGTAACCAGAAGTTAAAAAAGTAATGTATTACACAATTTCCAACGGAAAGTTGGATATCAGTAATCCCTTATTCTTTATTTTTTCGTGAGCTTGCACGTAAGCATAACACCTAAATTTTAGGACATCTTATATAGAAATTTAAGGGTAATTCCATGTCAAACCGCACAAAAACTGTCATTTTCGGATTTGTCATCTCCGATTTTAATTAAAATTATTAAATCATTAACCTTTCGGTCCGAAACCCTTTCGGTTTTCGAAATATGACGTCATGAAAATTGGCAAAAACGTCAAAATATTCAAAAAGTGTCCATACATAGTCGCCCATAACTTCTAAACCATATAACCTAAAATTTTTCTGTTGGTACCATTTTAAAGTTGAAAAAACCATGCCTTCAAAATGGCTTGCCAAAATTTTTTTGTATTAAAAGGTGACATGCCATTTTTATAAGTTTAATCTTCAAAGACCCATATCTCAAAATCCATTTTTTTTTAAATTCTTAAAAAAATATGTGTTAAAAACTCAGGCCTCTCTGTATTTGCGGCAAAATTTCAAAGTGGAGACTCATTTGGTTCCTGAGTTATGAAGGAAAACGTGGGATTTCATTTTGAAGGTTATCTTTTCACCTTTAAAATGCTACCAATAGAAAAATTTTAGGTTATACAGTTTAGAAGTTATGGGCGACTGTGTATGGACATTTTTTCGATATTTTGACGTTTTCGCCAATTTTCATGACATCATATTTCGAAAAATGTAAGGGTTTGGGGACGAAAGGTTAATGATTTAATAAACACTACCCATTTACAATATTTGTGGCGAATTTCATTAAAATCGGAGATGACAAATCCGAATGCTGTGCGGTTGGACATGGAATGACCCTTATAATATAACGGGTAATTCGTGCAAAAATTTAAGTTAAGATTACTAGACTCATTATTTGTTAAAGTGTGGTATTGCTGGGTGGTTATCGCTAGATTCGGCATATTTTCGGAATCGTCACACAACATATTTGCATTAATTTTCAAGGTGCGCATCAATTCACCAAACATTTGTACAGGTTGGTTGAAAAGTTCCTGCGCTCACCAAGGGATGGCACTGCTAGCTCCAAACTTTTTTTCTCAAGTTTGTATAACTGTCCTGAGAACACATGCAAAGTTGCAAGTCATTCTGTCAATTCTGTCTTTGTTTACAAGCCATTTGAAGTTGACGTATCATTGATTTTTTTTAATATGGAAAAAATTGAATATCGTGCAGTCATTAGATTTTTTGTTTTGAAGGGTTTAAAGGCAAAGGAAATTTATGGACAGTTGTTAGAAGTGTATAAGGAGTCCTCACCTTCAAAACGCACCGTTGAATTTTGTGCTGGTGAATTTAAACGTGGTCGTACCAGCCTTGAAGACGATCCACGCGAAGGACGACCAAAAAGTGCAACCACAGCAGACATCATTGAGCAGGTACATAATATGGTTAGTGAAGATCCAAGTTTGACTTAGCGTGAAATTGCTAATGCCATAGGCATCTCAGACGGACGAGTACTTCATATTTTACATGAAGAATTACGTATGAAAAAACTGTTTGGAAAGTTAGTGCCGCACACATTAACAATTCAACAAAAAACTGGATCGAAAACAAATTTCTCAGCGTAATCTGGAGCGTTTTAAGCCGAATAAAACCGACTTCTTGCGTCGTTTTATAACTATGAATGAGACTTGAATCTACCACCATGATCCTAAATTGAAATAAGAACGTTTACAGTGGACTGAAGCTGGTTGTTCAGCTCCAAAGCAGGTGAAGTCACAACGATTAGCAAAGAAGTTTATGACATCAGTTTTTTGGGATGCAAAAGAAATTTTGTTGATTGATTATCTTTAGAAAGGTAAAACAATCAACTCTGAATATTATTGCAGCCTTTTGGATCAGCTGGATGAAAAAATTAGTGAGAAAAGACCTGGTTTAAAAAAGAAAAAATCATTTTTCATCTTTAATTCAAAGAATTAAAGTACGAATTGCTTGAACATCCACCGTATTCACCAGATTTGGCTCCCAGTGACTACTATCACTTCAGAAATCTCAAACAATTCCTTCGTGGAAAGCATTTTTCGTCGAAGAAAGAGGCCATAGCAGCCGTTGACGGTTATTTTGCAGAGCTTCCGGAAAACCATTATAAGGATTGAATAAAATTATTGGAAGATCATTGGAACAAGTGTATTGAGCTTCTAGGAGATTATATTGAATAAAAAATTATATTTCGTAACAAAAACAGTATTCTTTCATTTCGAGCGCAGGAACTTTTCAACCAACCTGTAATTTGTTATTATTTTCAAATACGTAAATTTTAGGACACCTTAAAATACACTCAAAGAAAAGTTTGATTCATTATGTTTTTGAAACCGTTTAATTGTTTATTAATATTTTTTATTATTGCTTTTTCTAATATATTTGTAGTTTTATAATTATTTCAAAACCAAACAAAAATGTTTTCATAAAATTTAAGTCTTAAATACCAACACTGCTAACATACATTTGTGAGTTTAAAAAAAACAGTATTTTTTTTATACCTTTTAATTCTTCTTATGCATAAATTAAATTTCAATTTTAATATAAAATGTATTTTTCTACACAATTATCACAAACAAGGCATGCGGAAAAATGTGTAGGTGAAGCGTAAAAATGATTGGAAAATTGCAATTAAACATATTTGTATATATGTATGAGTGCTTGAATATACACCTACACTCCATCGATTTAAAACGATTAATTATTTTAACATTTATTTAGTATTAAATTTAAGTTTATTTTAATGATTTTTTGCTACTGAAAAAAATAGTTTTTGCTAACGTTCCTGTGTTTTAATCTTAATTATTGAAAGTTTTAAATTTTTAATAATATATGAACTTTTATGCTTTTTTAAGGCTTAAATTTTTTTGCGTTAATCAAGGTATAAGTGTATTACGTATGTGTGTATGTAAGGACGTATTTAATGATAAATGATATTTCCAGTTATTTTGCTTTAATCCAAATCTTTGCATTTGTTGTTTTTTTTTTGTACCTTAAAGCGGTTTAAATGATTAAAAGTTAAATAAAATGATATCAAACCACAAAATTCATAACAGAGATTGTACAAATATCCTTTGTAAATATACGTTGTTATTAAAAATCAATGCAATGGTATAGATATTTCAACAGCAACAACAAATTAAATGGCAATATCATAGTTTGGTTTTATAATGCTAACAGAGTTATATTTACAATCACATTTTAATTTTCTTATTTGTCAAAACGATTCTTTATACATTTTACTCAATGTTTTGCTAAAAATTCATATGAAAACAAATTTTCACATTTTCTAGATTTTCTAGATTTTCATTTCAATTTTGAAAACCACTTTAATCGCGTCATAAAAAGCAAAATATATTTTTAGACATTAAAAATGCTGACTAAACATTAAACTGTGCTGTGAGTTTTATGTATTGTGAGTTTTCACAGTGCGGTAAAGTTAATTGCACAATCTGCTTTTAATTGTTATTTTCAAAAACTGCAAAGATTTAATGTTAATTAGTTAGTACAGAAAGAGCTAACATGCTATAAAATGCTAAAATACGTTTGTACAAGAGAGAATATTGAAAAATTTTCAAAACTGAATATTAAAATTTAGTGTAATTGTATATTTAATGCAAAATGAGCAGACACATAAAAACAACATGAGTGTGTGTGCGTGTGCTGTGTGCGAAATATAATAAACGTACGCACAAATTGAAAAATGTGGTCACGTAATAAATGTTTTTACAATAGGATTTAAATTTTAGAGAAATTCAGTTTTTGTTATTGTGTAATATATTTATAAATATAAAACACTTTTAACTCTTTAAGCCTCAGTATGAATGAACGTTTTGGTGGTCGGAGGGTAGTAGGGTAATATTGCTAACTTCTGAACCAGTAATCGGATTTTTTTTTGTTTTTGGGCTTGTTGGAAAGGTTGTTGGGAGAACTTTCAGTATCAATAAAAAAAAAAAATGAAAAAAAAATGAAATCGCCGAGGTTAAGGCATTTTGGAAAGGTAAGAGGTAGGGCTATCTTTTAAGAGAAAAGAAAAAACATAGGCTACCTGCCATCTGGCTGAGCAAATTGAGGTTATGTGCACGCCATTTCGCGCAGTTGCATTTTAGGGGATGGTCGTAATGGACATATTTTCATGAAATGAGCCAAGAAATACGCTGATGAAATTCGGCGGGTAGTAACTGAATCACCCTGTATACATATATTTATTTTTGTTGTTGCAAATCTCAAAGCGAAAAACGAATTCTTATGGCCAAAAGGTTTTCACAATTTTTACATATAACATATTTTTTATTTTGGTCTTCTCTATTGAGCTATTTTCAAAAAACCGGATTAATTTCTTTTAAAGGGTATCATCTTACTAAAAAAAAATATCCGCGATAAATTGTATGGGTCGTTAAAACTTAAGCTCGAAATAACTTCGTCTGCGTTAAAAATTGGTTGAATTATTTACAGAAATATTTTGTTTTTTCCCCTTTATGTAGCGACAGAGTGTTTTTCAATCGACTTAAACCACTACCACACCTTTTTGTCCATTTTGCTTGTTGATGTCTTAGCAAATAATTCTATTTATACGTTTACCTTACAACAATTTGATAAATCTCATTTAAGACTTTCTAAACAAATCCTATTTTATTTGATTTATTGGTGTAAAAATAGTAAAGGAATAATAATAATAAAAAAATCTATCTAATATGTATTTACAAAATATAGTCGGATAACACAAACACTCCCATTTGCCATATAAAGGATATAGACAACATACAAATTTCCAATTTCTTTTAATATACAGATGAAAATCTACATTCATCTAAAGGCATATTGTAAAAGGTAAAATGATATTTGTATTCAAATCGTAAAGTTTGCATATGAAAAAGTTTAAATAATGGCAAGCGAAAGAGGTGAATTTTTTTTTCCTATTTCCAGTTTCATTTTCTGTAAAATTGGTTTTCTATTTCTGTTTTGCAGTTTGTAGATATACATGTGTTTTTTATGTTAATGTTTAGTTTGTTGTTTTTCATTTTGTAGTTACTTTTGTTGTAACAGTTTTGTTGAAAAAGAAATTTTCTACAATTTTTTTTTTTGTTTGTATCGAAATTATATTGAATTTTATCTTTTCCTTCTGTTAATATTTTGTTGCTGTATTCAAACCAACACTCAAAAAAAAAAGACATGAACTAAAATGTAATCCAAAATTCCCTTCAAAAAATTTATAAATTGTCCTCAATTTAAGTAAAATTTTACTAAAACTTAGAAAAATTTTATTAAAAAGAATAAAAATTTCTAAGTTTGAGGAAAAACGAAATAGTTTATATACTCAGAAATATTTAATATTTTAACAAAGTAATATTTCTTGATATTAGAAAATCAAATAAGTCAATTAAATAAAAATTTATTAATTTTTAGAAAAAAACATCTTTGTTTTAAGAAATTTGCATACTTAAATGTAATAAAATTAAGTTTAGTTCAAAAAAAAAAAAAAAAAAAAAAAAAATAGGACATAATTTACTCAAAAAATGTGTCTAACTTAAATCGAGAAAGTACTTGAACTTAATGAGTGTTCATTTTTTGTTCGCGAGTAGTAAAATTAAGTAAATTTTAGAAAGCCATTTCCAAATTCAGTTTTTAAGTATACCACTTCCTAATTTTGAAGAATTGTTTTCTAGGAATTAGTTTAGACAATTAAAAACAAAAAGTAATAACTTTTTTCCTACGTAATAATAAAAATTTACTTGATTTTAGAAACTGATGAACTATTTCTAAGGAAAATTTTCATTCAACTTAGTTCAGATAAATTTTAAAAATTTTAATAAAATATTTTTTTTTTCAAGTAAAATTTTTTAATTTTTAAGAAATAATAAAATTTGGTATAGGATTTTTTTGTTGGAAAACGTTTAAATTATTTTTAATTTTTATTCTATTCCAAAAAAAACAATTAATTAAAAACAAAAAATTTTTTATAGAAAAAATATTATTAAAGGAAAATATCGCGAATGATTGTAATTTTTGGTTCGTAATTGTGCGTGAGTGTCAGTCAAAAATCTCTCACATGCCCATCTCTAATCTTAACAGTCTTAAATATTGAACTTAAAGTAGCTTAAAATATATTTTAAAATTTGGAATTTGCGCTTTT
The DNA here is from genome assembly GCA_949748255.1 of Eustalomyia histrio. Taxonomy (NCBI): domain Eukaryota; kingdom Metazoa; phylum Arthropoda; class Insecta; order Diptera; family Anthomyiidae; genus Eustalomyia; species Eustalomyia histrio. Next base: position 19,690,758 of record OX456526.1, read on the forward strand.
ATGTAATAAATTTGTTTGTTGACTACAATACAAATTATCGCAGGCACATTTTATAGATTACGGCATAATGGCTTTCCTATAATTGACGTAGCGCTTATTAAACTTTATATTTATCGAACTTTTTTTTTCATTTAATAATACAAAAGTTTAAATTTTTATATGTCAAATAAAGTTAAAGTTAAAAATCCCATAAAATGAACTTATGACATTTTTACATTTTCCAATAATAACAAGAAATGTAACTGTGATATTTTTGTATTTTTGCAACAATTTCCTTAAATTAGTGAACTTAAGAAGACAAAGGACCCCCAGTGTTCCTTAGCCATAGATGCCGTGTGTCACGTAGGGCGTCCCTTTTTGTAGTTCTCTCAAGCAGAACCGTTAATTAACTACGAAAAGGATCTGACTTTGTCACAATTTATTACGTTTCAGGATATCCTGCCGTACATTTTTTTAATTTGATTACCTTTTTGCTAATGAAATTTAATTTATATTTTAAATACATGAAATTAGTATAATTCAATTTAGTTTTAAGACAAAATTGTACAGCAAAAAGCTTGTTAAGAGCAGTGGCCTCACAAAGCGGAAGTCTTCCGAAAGTGGGAAAATACCTACTCAATGAGTGTAAAGTACTATAAAATATATGATGAAGTATATTACCTTTACCATAGAAATAGGATAAGGATGATTTCCACTTAAAGGAAGTGCTATTTTACTTGTTGTTAGAAATTATTTTCTTTTTTTTTAGGGAGTTAAGTACTAGTTTTTAGTAAAGAAATGATCTAATGAACTTAAATAAAATAAAATTTTTCTTAAAAGAAAGGAAACATTTTCTAACTAACAGTACAATTTTAGATGACGTATGAACTAATTAGGAGGAAATTTTACTGTTTTCTAATAAAAATTTACTTCTCAGTAGTAAAATTTTTCTATAATTTAGAAATTTTGACCAAACTTTAAGTAAAATTTGTTTCTTAATTTCAAGGAAAAAGTGTCTTTGGCGCCGTTTTCATTTAAATTTTCCTTTAAATAAATTAATTTTTCTAAATTCTAGTTAATTTTTTTTTAAGTGAACTGTTCAACTATAAACATTTTATTATAACAATGTCAAACTCAAGGAATTTTTTGTCCTGCCGGAAACTTTTTAATTTTTCAAAAAAAAAAAAAAAAAATATATTGAAAATATTTTCGAAGTTTTTTTCTCTCTTTTGTAAAAATTTGTGCTAAAATACGTTAAAACCTATTAAAATTACAAACATGATAAGTTAATTCATTATGTATTAATCTATTTTGATTAATTTTTTATTTATTATTTCATCTACAGAATTAGATTCTTATAGGTTACCAAAAAATAACTTAAAAACTAGTTATAATGTTCAAATAAAAATAACTTAAAATTTTTCTTTATTTACATTAAAATTTAAAATTGGTGTAAAACTATTACATAAATGTAAGCACCTTGCAATCGGTTCCTTTTCCGCGTAATTTTTTTTCAAGAACAGTTTCCTCGAAAACACGATATCATATGTACACTCAGAATAATATTATGTAGTTTACTGTTTCAATTTTAATAAAAACCTATTCAGTTCAGTTAAAAATTAAGTATTATACATTTATTTTTCAAAAAAATGTTGTTTTAATTTTTTTATACATTTGTTCAAAATGATTTAACAAAAATTTACCGGAAATTTTTATGGTTTATTTGTTATTAGTAATTTTTATTTTTTTTACTGTTAGTCTCAAAAAAAAGTATTCAAAAAATTAAAAATTTTTTTTTCTTTTGTTTATCATTTTCTACTTTTTTTTTAATAACTAATTTATTTTTTTGAGCTTAAGATTCGTATTTTAAAAAAATATATTATTTATTTTGCAATATTTCTCTACTCCATTTTGTACCATCTTCAGGAAATAATAATTATGACAAATTATAAGGAAAATTAAAGTTTTGAAAAAATTTTAAAAATTGCTGAAGATACACATTAGAGTAGCGAAATATTGAAAAATATATTTTTGTAAAAACAAATCTCAAGCTCAAAAAATTTAATTAGTTATCAATTTGTTTTTTATTTAAATTGTTTGTTAATATACAAAATTATTTCAATTTAAATTACAAGGAACTTCATAAACACACACGCACATACATACATATGGTCAGTCACACAAAATATGTTTATATAGTGTGTGTGTGTATACATTTTGCTGATTAAAAAAAATAAAAATTCCAAAAATGGACACAATTTCAAATAAATTAATAAACAGTTATTTTTTTACGGAATTTATAGGTAAAATTTAAACATTAATTTGTAACTGATTAATCATTTGTTTTTTACTGATGTGTCAGTTGTTTAAGCAACATTTCAAAATAAATAACAAAAACAATTTGATTTATATGAAAATTAAGTAGACCGGTTTTTAAAAAAAGTATCATTTCTTTTAAATGGCATTTCTGTTTTTAACTTACAAACTATGTTAAGTGTATAATATCAAAAATAAGTTAAGTTTACTGTTGATACGATATACATTTTCCTGGTGTGAAAAGTATCATACACGTATCTATTTCTTTCGATGTTTTCTGAATAATACCTACATATTGCAGCCAATTTGGTGCTTGATTTGTCTTTAACTTTCCTTTTGGTGTTTATATTGACTTTTTGTTAAAAAAAACTTTAAAGTTTTTGTAGGAACCAAAAAGTTTTAAATTTGTATAATTTTAAAGTGTAACAGTGGCTGTTTATATTGCAAAAGGATTCTAGCCTACCTTAAGTCTACTAAGCGATCACAATTCTTACTTAAAATGTATTTGGAAGTGTTCTTTAAACTCATTTCTGCATGAAGATCCTCAACAACTTTTTGCAAATACTGTTTTGGTATTGTGAACCTACAAGTGTTAGAAATATTCATAGTAAAATTCATTGTTAATCTATATAAATGTTATGCAAGCTGTTTCCCGTTTGGTTCAAAATAATGAATAATTATAATTTTTGTAATAATAGAGAATACACGGAAAGATTTTTTAGGCGCTAGAATAATTTCCTAGTTAATTTATTAATTGTAAATGTTTTTATTCTAACCCTTTTCGAAAAAATTAAAAAAATTTTGTTTTGATAACGTTGTTTTTTTTTTTGTATTAAAGCCTTTTAAAAGATTCTGTGTGTGGTTTTATAATAAAATTTATGTGAGATTTTTCTCGTTAGGTTTAATAGAATGCACATTTTTTTTATTAAGAAATAAATAATTTTTTTACTTAACAATAGAAAATTTTCATGATCTTGATCCACCAAGAAACATCTTACATAAATTTTACTATAAGACCACACTCAAGGTACTGTGCAGAATCGTTTAATATAAAAAAAAAAAAACAAATTTATCACCAAAAAATTTTGAACTTGATCTTATTTGAACTTATTTTTATACTTTAAAAAAAAAACTAAATGAATTCTAAGAATGTCATTACGATAAAAACTATTATAAGAAGTTACGGTTTTTTTAATATGAATATTAATTTAAAAATTTCGTTATCAAAAGCAAAGGAAAACTTACAATTCCTTTACGTTTATGTACAAATGTCTATTCAACCTAAATATTTTGTAAGACCTCTGCTAAACTCTTCTAAAGCTTTTCTGATTTCCTTCGCCGTTTTTAAGATTCACAAATAAGGATCAGAGATGAATTTTGGCTCCGTATCTATATTTTGTAATATCTACAGTCGAATCGGGGACTATGTACCAACATCATGTGCAAAGATAAAAATTATAAACCCACCAAGACCCCTAGCTAATGATTGGTTCGCTGCTTTAACGTTTATACATCGTGAAAACTTGATATTCCTTGCTAAAATTAACGTATTAGAAGCTTCGTATCTTGTGCATCTGCAGCTTCGCATCTCGTGCATCTCGATGACTTCAACTTTGAGCATACTAATGTTAAATAGTCCTAAGTCGAATCCTGATTTGCGTCTGTTTTTGAAGACTACGGGTTTTCTTCGATAATTTTCTTTGCTTAAAATTCTGTTCCCATTTTGCGTATTTTTAAAATTCCATTTTCGTTGAATTTTTCTCACGCAAAATGTTTTATTTTATTTTTTCCTTTTAAAAAAAATTAAAATTATTTAAAAAAAAATTCTTAAAAAAGTTGAATGATTTTTATTAAATTAATTTTAAAATTAACTGAATAAATTTTTAAATTAAGTTTTTTTTCTTGCATTAAAAAATAATGCGACGAAAAACAAGTTTTAAAAAATTTTTTCTTCAATGAAATTATTGAATTTTTTGTGCGAAATTTAAGAACATCAGTTAATAACATTTTTTATTTTTTTTTTAAATTTAAGAATTTAAATACATTAATTTATACGAGAATTTAAATACATTAAAATATACGAGTTTAAAAGCCCAATACTTCGTTATCACTGGTTTCAGATATTGGAACCTGTTAAGAAGAAAATTGAATTTAATTTTTCCAGAGATTTTCCTCCTTACAGAACTCTTTTTAAACTTTTTGTTGTGAATTATTCCATCTAATGCTTCATATTTTTAGGTTCATCGGTTAAGACTTAAGGAAACCTTCTAAATTCCCAATATTATCACATTCCTAGCGAAAATTTCTGTTTAATCGCCCAAGCGGTATGTACAGGAAGTCAAGGCAGAGCAAGAATTAACATTTACGTTTGATTTACGAAAAACGTAAAACTTGAGGATATTGCAGAAATAGAAAAAATATGTTGAATACGATATATAGCACTATAATACAGGCTCGTTCCATACAATTTCGTAACCTGTTTTTAATGATTCAATTTCCTTCATTCAACGTTGCATTCTATTTTGTTCCCCTTGATTATTGTTTCAATTTAATTTGTTCAACGTTCCATTACATTCTGTTCAACTTTTCTAGTTTTTCAATTCATTCGTTTAACATTCCATTCAGATTCCCTGGACTTATATTTCAATTCCCATCGTTCACAGTTACATTCCATTATGGTTCCCTTGTCTATTGTTTTACTTTTACTTGTTCCTCGTTTCATTCAATTAGTTCCCCTTCTATAGTGTTTCAAACCAACTCATTCCCCGTTCCATTTCTTTCTCTTTATCTAATATTTTTATTCCACACGTTCCCCGTACCATTCTATTTCATTTCTCTAGTTTATTGTTTCAAATTAATTTTTTCCACTGGTCTAATGTATCAATTCGAATCGTTCTCCATCCTTTCCCCTTATCTAGTGTTTAAGTTCCATTAGTTCACCGTTCCATTCTATTTTTGTTCTCTTGTCTATTGTTTTAATTATACTTCTTCCCCGTTCCTTTCCATTTCGTTCCCTTGTCTAGTGTTTCAATTTCATTCGTTCGCCGTTCCATTTCATTTAGTTCTTTTTGACTATTTTTTTAATTCTACACGCTCCCCGAGCCATTATATCTCGTTTCCCTAGTATATTGTTTTAAATTAACTCGTTTCCTTGTCTAGGATTTCAAATCTAATCCTTCTCCGTTTCTTTTTGTTTTTCAATTCCACACATACTCTAAATTTCATGCCGTTAAGTGTGGGTGCACTTTTCCCCTTTTGATTGTCTATGTTACCATGTTCGTGACGAACATTTTGTGAAACTGCTTATATCGTATTTCAGGAAACATTCATTCTAAATTTCTGGTTAAGAAAGAGTCTTTTTCCCTTTTAAACCTTCATTTTTACCCCGGCTTGGAGATGTTGAGTCAGTAAGTTAAACATCCAGTCATGTTATTATTTTATATATTAAGCAGACAGTGAATGCAATTGTGTATATGACATTTTACTACGAAATTGTATGTTTCTTTTAAATGTAAAAATCTTGTATTCTGATAATATAGGGTCCGCCATCTAACGTTTTTTTTTCAACTAGTGCTTATTTCGTGAATGGTAACACTTAGCTCATGTCTAATTTGACAGATAATTAGTTTTATCCTTCCGGTGAACCAATATGGTTGTGTATACGCTTGAACAACGCTGGGAAATATTGCGCCATTACTTTGAAAATCATGGTAATGTTTTTATTTTGATCTTGGCGGGTATGTAAACAAGCAAAGTTGTCGCATTTGGGGCACAAAAAACCCGCACGCATACATTGAAAAGCCGATGCACCCAAAACGAGTCACTGTTTGGTGCGGATTTTGGTCCAGAAGCATAATTGGGCCATTTTTCTTCGAAAATGAGCAAGGAGTGGCCGTTACAGTCAATGGCGATCGTTATCGGGCCATGTTGAACAAATTTTTGTTTACAAAAATCGAAGAGGAGGATATTGGCAACATTAGGTTTCAACAGGACGGCGCTGCGTGCCACACAGCCGAAGCTACGCTCGATGTTTTGCGCCCTGTTTTTGAAGATCGCATTATCAGCAGCAGAGCTGATGCCGTTTGGCCAGCTCGGAGCTGCGATTTGACATCGTTGGACTATTATTTGTCGGGTGCCGTCAAAGATGAGTGTTACGCCGACAAGCCAGAGACAATTGACGCTTTAAAGGACAATATTCGTGAAGCCATTGGTGAAAGTTGCACACAATTGGTACAGCTGCACACAATCGATAATGTGCTTAAAAATTGGACGGATCGTGAAGCTACTGCATGGCCAGCCGTGGCAGCCATTTGAATGAAATTATTTTCCATTATTAACTGGAAGGATTGTACTTTCAAATAAAAAAAGAAATTTGAGAAAATATTCAGTAGTTTTTTTATAGCATTTTCCAAAAAAAAAAAAGTTATTTGGCGGACCCTATATTATGTCAATGTGCAGCCTTTAGAGATGTGCGTTGTACATGTTTGTAAATGAAAACTTTTATGCAAAAGTTATAGTTTAAAAGATTTGACATCACACTCTAGGGAGAGATATTATTTGTAAAATATAAAATATTTATGTAAAAAAGATGAGTACGAATACATATTAAAGAATGAAATAAAATAGAATTTAAGATATTAGATTTACCCAAAGCAAACATTGTGTGAATTTGGATTATTAGATTTTTAATAAAATAACTCATTAAATAAATTTCTCCTAATTAGGGGAAGCTAAAAGTTTTTAAATCAATTGGTGACAAAATGAATGACTTAGTGAAGGCATTAAATCTATTTATATATAACAAAAAAAAAATACAATTTATTTGATAATTGTACCTCAAGGATCAGTGAAGTAAATAATGTTTAATTAAAAATATATAAATCGATATTAAAAATGAGCACTCAGAATGGAATCCTGGTTACGGCACTATCAACAAAAATATATTAAACTAGAATTATTTTAAGAAATATATATAAATTCTAAGAAATCTATCCTACATATAAGCTTAAAATAATTTGAAAGATTTTAAGTTATTTTTCAAAACATAATTCTCTTTATAAATTAATTAGAGTAACCAAAGATGAAAAGACCGATTTTTATTGACTTATTATTGTGAGTGTATTATTCTTAAATTATGAATTTGTATATACATATATAAACAAATCATCCGTATTAATATTCCCTTTAACTACACTTATTATAAATAAATATTTGCACTTAAGTCCTGGTATTAATATTATAAAATTATTACATACAAGTATCGATATTTTAAATAAAACTCACTTATCTCTTTATGTTGCATCTAAGCTTCTTAGCATGTCAAATGTACAATATAATACTTTTAAATGCTTAATACTCCTAAGTAACTGATTATATTAATGTCTTAATAGATTGCCGTTGCAGTTTGAATAAGGAGGTAAAGAGACTGCATTTAATCTGTATTGAAAATTCAGTTACAATTACTGAAAATCAATAACTTACAAGGAAACAAATTACTCGTACATAAAAGCAAATGAAACCCATCAATTTGTATGGAATATGGAACTATGAGATATATAAAATAAATCTAAAAGAAAATCTATCTAATATTTTCGACAGCCTCTGGAGTCTAAATGGTGAAGGTGAATTATGGGTGAGAAAATGGACAATTCTTGTTGTAGTTTTTTGTTCGCGACTATCTTTGTCTGGAACTTTCGAAACTCGATATAAATATACAAAAAAAAAATGTTATCGTTAAATGAGGAAATTTAATATATAGATGAACCCCAATTTGCTTCACCAGGGGCTGTGTTGCACTAAAATGGAGCAAGAATCTCGATTTAAGCACTAAAAACTTTTTTGTCGATATAATCCATTGAAAGTGGCAGTTAAAAAGCCGTTCATTAATACAACTTAAAATAGAGTTATTTTTAACTACTAAAAAATAACATCAAATGCAATAAAAATATATTATCCTATCATGGAAATAACTAACATATTTTTGCTAAAAAAATTTTAAACAAATTAATATTAATAAATTTTTTTTAGCGTATGGGTTTCAATAGAGAAAAATTTTCCCTATTAACGGTCTGCCCAAACTAATTTGGCTGTAATAATAATATTTGAAATATTTGTTTCATGGAGTTAAGACTAACTTCCTGATTGAGTGGAAATTTTGCCAGGGCCGTGATTGAAATGGGGTTTAAAAAGGAAAAAAAATATATAAACTAGAGTATGGACAAATTCCTGTGATCAGAAAACTATTGAATATTTTGCGAGGAACCAGGCAAATAGCGAATTCGAATCGCTTTTGAAATTTTAAAGATTATTATTATTAGATTTTATTTGAAAATGTATTCTGGTAGAGAATATACAAAAAATATAAGTGTGTCATCTTTTTGAAGTATCACATCGGACTTTTATTTTAGCGGGTGTTAAATAAAACTGAACACAAACACCTAAAATTATTCCAATTGAAGATTGCTCATTGTACCAGCAGTACAACATCTGATGATTCTGGGCTTGTTAATATACACTTTCAAATATCCTCAGAGCAAAAATTCGTTGAAAGTGTAGCTACAATTGCTGTGAGTGAATAATGCATTCGCCGAATATGTCCCTAAATCGAAAAATAAAATTTAATTATTTTTTATGTTAGTCGATAGTGTAGTATTTTATATTAAATTCCCCAAGTCTTTTTTTTTAAAAAGGTGTCGGAACCAAATATATTCCTGACAAATGATGTTGCAACCAAATTTTTGTTGTATTAACCAATTTTCTGTCGCCACAACCGAAAATATCGATGATCCGAACCGTACAACAAAATTTTATTTTAAGAAAAATTTTATTTTTAGATTTTTCCTGAATCGAACCTAGGCATCCAGATTCATAATTCACACCATAATTTAACCCTCCGATGAGTGAGAAGGTCCTTTGGGACCTTTTTGCCTTTTCAAACTGAAATTACTCCTATTTCGGCCAATACAACCCCCCCACCCCCCCTCCCTCTCTGTATTCCAAGAGTATTTTGTTGCTCATCTTTTGGAAAAAAATCAGGCCGATCGGATCATTACTTTAGGAGTTATTGAGGTTTTAGTGAGAATAGTACGCGGACGTGTGAATAGGTCCGTATGGGCCTTGTACTGAATTTCACTAATAAATGCATGTTTTTGGGCATCATTATAATTTTTTTATTGTTTCAACACATAATTTACTTGTTCTGAACACAAAGACCTAAACTCAAAGACATTTGGGATGATGATAAAAACAAAAAATTCGAAGACATTTACTTTATTGCTTTCAAGGAAAGGCACAATATTCTAATTTTATACTACTAGCAATAAACCAGTTCTTAGAATTTTTTGTTTTTATCATCATTTCTAATGTCTTTGAGTTTAGGTCTTTGTGTTCAGAACAAGTAAATTATGTGTTGAAACAATAAAAAAATTATAATGATGATGAAGTAATCCCTAAATGTCTTTGAGTTCAGGTAGACGTACGAAAGAGTATAAAAAAAAGTTGTAGTTTCGTAAACCAAATCAGTCAAAGTTTAGACAGCGAAGAGTAAAATCGTGTGTGATAGAAAGAAAAATATAAATATGGCAGATGCAAGTAATTTGGACGTTGCTTAAATGGTTGTACGCCGTAGTACACGTTACCAGCAAATGACTGCGGATGAAAGGCGTGCAGCTAATAGTAGATTTTCTGATTTTATTGACGAAGACATGGATGAAGAAATTGATATTGCTGCAATTGATAATTATGAAGTTGAGGCTGATGAAGATCGCACATACCAACCTGGTGAAAAGTCAGATGCCGAAACTGAAGGATACGTCGAGCTAAATGAAGATACTGATGACGACGATGATGAAAAGAAAGAAAATGATGGACAGGAAACGAATGAAAGTTACTATATTGGTAAAGATGGCACCCAATGGAGTAAAAAAGCACCACCAACATCACGCACTCGTAATCATAACGTGGTCGACTTCACAAGAAAGAAACCAGGACCAACAGGAAATATACACGACCCCTATACAATAATGCGTTCAATCATGACACAGGAAATAATACACTTAGTGCTACGTGAAACAAATCGTAAAGGCAGGGAGGTTACAGCTGCATGGAATTTGGCGAATCCCACGAAGAAAAAGGAGTGGAAGCCAGTGACAGTGAAAGAGTTTGACGCCTTTGTAGCTATTCTTTTGTATGTTGGACTCACAAGATCAAAACATGAACCAGCTATAGAATTATGGGGCGCGACGCGTTGCCCAATATACAAAGCTGCGTTGTCGTACTATCGATACTTGTGTATAAAGCAATTTATTCGAATCGACAATGGAAATACCGGACAACAGCGACTCATCAACAGCAAAACTGCGGCTATTGGCGATATTTGGCAAATGTTGCAACATAACTTGGCAGCAGCTTACACTCCCCATGAAGCACTAACAGTTGTTGAGCAGTTGTTCCCTTACAGAGGCCGCACCCTCTTCACGCAATATATTCCGTCAAAGCCAGCTAAGTATAGTTTGAAAGTATGGTGGTTATGCGACTCACAGAGTTATTATCCTGTGAAGGGAATGATATATTCTGGAAAACTGCCAAACCAACAACGGGAGATAAACCAAGGGCAGAAGGTAGTGCTGGATCTTGTGGAAAAATATTTAGATGCTGGCCGTACTATATACGCGGATAATTTCTTTACCACTCTTGACTTGGCGCGTATTTTGATGAGGAGGAAGACCGCATATGTTGGTACAGTGCTCTACAACAAAACATTCATTCCACAGGAGTTCAAGAAGAACCCGAAGCGCACCATCAATAGTACATTATTTGGGTTCAACGAAGGGGATATAGCGTTATGCTCATACGTGCCGAAAAAAAATAAAGTGGTGAACGTGCTCTCCACAATGCACTACACCTGGCGCGTTGACGAGCAAACCGAGAAGCGGAAGCCCTATGCCATTTTAGATGTTACGATGGCCATTGGCCATGTTTTATAATATGCTGGACGTCGCTGCATTGGCTGCTTTTACGATTTACAACAAAATGAAGCCTATAAAAAGGAGTGACAGACGGCGGCCGTTCTTGTTACTGCTAACGAAACAATTGGCCACACCAAATATCGAAGAACGAGCCCTGAACAACCGTATAACCTCATATCCAAGGATACGCAATGCGATGGAAACATTCGATGTCAGGGTAAGAAAAACATCTTCAAATTCAAGAATAGAATATATATTTATTTGTTTTTTATTTTTCTTTTCATTTCAGGTATTACCAAGACCGATTGAAGGCAATGCACCGTCGTTTGCGGCTAGGTCAAGTAAATAGTCATGTCGCCTTTGCCGTTCTGAGTACGGGCGGCAGCGGAAAACGCGGGCATACTGCTTCGGCTGCGGCAACGCTGTTTGCGGAGAACATAGCACACTTTTACATCGCTGCAACACTTGCGCACAGGGCGGGGGACAAGAAGTACACGCTCAACAACAATAATTTTTAAACTTTTTTATAATAGTCTTAAGAAAATTCAAGCAAAAAAATAAAAAAATTTAAAAAATAATTTTTGTATGTAGAATTTAGTTATAAACAATAAAAAAAAAAAAAATCAAAAACAAAATTTTTATATGAAAAAAACATGATTTACAAAAAAGGTCCGTAGGGACCCTTTCCCACGGCCGTGAAGTTCAGAACTGTCACTCATCGGAGGGTTAATTCAAGTTTCTTTGATTTATTTTTTATTTAAACATTTGTCTATTTTATTTTAATTAAAAAAAAATATAATTTTTTTAAATGTTTGCCTTTACCGGGATTTGAACTCGGAAATTAGGAGTACTAGGCTAGCTCTCTATCCACTAGCACATAAACACTTACTACATTTTTATAACTAATTTTTAATTTAAATAATTTTTTAACAAAATAAATATAGCAAAAAATTCGTTTACAAATACCAATCGTTAGAGGATTATATAATCAATACATACCACAATTCGGTTGGTTCAACTGAAACCCTAATTTGAAGTTACCACTTTAGAATATCGACAATTTTTTCATAAATTTGATAGATGATTGTACTAAATATATTGTTGGTTCTACTGTACGCAGTTTCTAAAGGAATTTTATTCGTAAAGTTGTTTCGAAATACGAGTACCAATAATTGGATAATTGTATTCTTTTTTGGTTCCTTTAATTTTCAATGCCATATATTTGCTATAATAATGAATTATAGGTCATTTCAAATAAAATAAAATCCTTACAAATAAATGTTAATGGTTTTGATCGAATTGCACCCAATCTTTTCTCTGGGTGTAGTAAAACATAAGAGTATAAAGTTACCTCCAATTACGGAGATCTCCCCTTAACAACTTTTGATAGTAATTTTTCTTACTGTATATTGATAATTTTACACTACAAAATAAGAAAAGAAAAAAACACTTACAGTTATTTATTTTCATAGAAACATTTGCACCTACTAAGGCGTATGATTGATTTTACGATTTGGCTAAAAATTTTGCTTATACGTTTTAAACAACTTTTAAAGTATTTGAATGTTTTGCATGATATGATAAACTAAACTTTTTTTGCATGATATTTTTTCTTATAATGATTGTAAATAAACAGTTTTATGCAAAAAATATACGTGAAAATAAGCAAACCTTTTGCTAAATTTTGCAATAAATTTGTAACATAGATCAAAAAATAGTATCGCATTATATTGATCAGTATAATGTGAATCTTACACTCAGAAAAAAAGTTAGTAGACTACTATTTTTGTACTTATTTTTAGTAAAAAATTATTATTTAGCAAATCTTTTTGCTATTTACATTTTACAAATCACAGAATTTTTACAGAATATTTACAAACTTTTGTTGCTAATTTCAGAAATCATTTTACAAATTTTTGAAAACCGATTGGCAAAAAATTTTACTAATTTTAAAAAAGTGGATATTGAAGGAAATTTAACCTTAAAAGTAAAAAAAAATTTACCAAAATATTTTTCAAAACAGAAATTACGAAATTAAAACAAAATGATTAATTCATTTTTTGAAAAATATAATCAAAATTTTTGATGCTTGATAAGAAAAATAAATTCAAAGCTTTTTACTAATATTAATAATATTTAGTAATTTTTTTTGCTGATTTTAGCAAACAGATTTTAAATTCCACTTTACAAAAAGTCTACTAAAATTTAGTAGCGGCTACTAATTTCATTCTACTACACGTCAACAGACATGTGTTGCTAAGATTAGCAAAAAATACCGCTGGGCTCAAATTAGCAGAATTTCCCGTAATAACAGCAAAATTTTGAGTTGCCATCACAGACTTTTTTTGGTGAGTGTATTCGACTTTAGTGGTAAATTTTGTTGCATAGTATTATAAGTAATTTTTTAACTATTTTAGAATTAGCTTTATACTATTAAATACAGAAAATCATGATGTTTTGTTCATAGAAAATTATTTGTTTTACTTTAGTTGGGCCAATTAGATATTCTAATTCAAATCAATTCTTTATTTAGTTTTCAACATTTTATGATTTTTAAGATGAAAAAAAAAAAGTATATAATAGTTAGTACGGCGTGGCGTGAAATATAACCTTCAAAATTAGCATTTTGTTATTAATACTGAGTTTCGGCTGATGTACGAATACATTATTCTTATAAGCTTGTTTACATTGCCTACGATGTAAGAGATGTGATCTTTTTAAAGGGTGGTTAAGTTTTAAGTACCGATGTTTATTTTGAATAAAACACAAATTATGTATGAAATTATTGTCATTTCTTTTTATTATGATAATATGGTATGGTTCAATTATGTATGGAACAAAATATCGGCCAAATGGCCGCCGCGAATTCGGCGGCACACCTCCATCCGATGGTCTCAATTTTCGATTACGCAGAGGCATAATTGAGGTTCTATACCGTTAATGTGCCGAATTATCTCATCCTTTAGCTCTTGAATTGTTGCTGGCTTATCGACGTAAACCTTTTCTTTCAAATAACCCCAAAGAAAGAACTCTAACGGTGTCAAATCACATGATCTTGGCGGCCAATTGACATCGCCACCACGTGAGATAACACGTTGTGGCGATATGTGCACATCCATATGGCGATATGTGCACATCTATATCCACGGATATGGATGTGCACATATCGTGCACATCCATATCCTCAATTTTTGGCTTCAAGAATTCCATTATGATCTCGCAATAGCTTACAACGACGGTGGGTCGACGTTGACGGCTATTCTGCCACACTATCGCGAACAACAGCAATGTTTTCCGCAGAACGAACTTGGCGAGCCTGTACAGGTGTTTTTTTCATTTTCTACAGACCCGATTTGAAGAAATATGTGCACAATTATCCCGATTGTGAACACATTTGTTCGATTATACTGACCAAAAAAATCACAAAGTGCATTTTGATTTGAACGCCCATTTTCATAATAAGCCTGAATAACTTTAACGCGTTGCTCGATTGTGTATCTTTCCATGGTTCGAATTGAGTAAGTCTGAAATTGAGAAATGTTAAATGAAATGCAGAAAAAAATTGACGTTTAGGTGTGGTTCACATTCGACATCGGTCCTTAAAATTCAACCACACTTTATTTGAGTTTTTGGTCAAATATTACACCCAAATATTTTGCATTTTTTCTTGAAGAGTAATTGTTATTAAAATAAAAGGCATATTGTGGTAGAAGGCATGGTTCACGCTTTCGGGAAAAGTATATAGTATGTTTTTTTTTGTTTTGAGAGTAAAAATATATATAAGCTTAGATTTTAATTTATTAAAAATTATTAAAAAATCGATGGTCGTAAGGTGATAACTCGTAATCAAAGAAATGTATATATAAAGATAGAGCAAAATGCATAATTGCTTTAGTGTCTATTCCTTAGAAGTAGATGGCGCTCAATTAAATAAAAACAATACCCTGCATCATGCTTAAGTCGGCATGGCCTTGGATTTGGCTTTTAATTATCTTACGAACCACAAATATGACATTTAATACATATTTCAAATTCTAGTATATTAAACTGTCACAAGCAGACTTATTTAATAATACTAAAGTCAATTTTTGATATGTTCGACGTGATAAAAGCATTTGTTTTACATTTTTATGTTTAAAACAAATTTTCATAGATCAAAATGGTATTTTTTTCGGTAAATTGGTATAATTTTCAAGTATTGAGCCATTGCAAACTGCATATTTATGTTTATTCTTTCTCTCAAAAAAAAAAAATAAATACATATACGAAAAATTGTAATACTGTGTTCTTAAACATCTAAATGACTATTGATTAAGAAAATTAAAGTATAATATACACATAAAACATATATTTTGTATAGTTTTTGGCAAATATTCTTTTATGTTACGAACGAAATAGAAAATCAATAATACCCTGTTGAATATTGTAGCAAAATATGCCTAATAAGGAGAATTTATTTTCTTATGCGCCATCTATTGGGAAATAGTTTAAGCTAATGATCTTTCTTTAATAAATTAATGTCTTTGCTCGTAACAGACCATAAATTAAGTATCTTAAAGAGGTTACTGGTTATGTTTAACTCATATTTAAATTTGAGTGTCAAATTACAAGGTATCAACTTGTTATCATCGATATTTCTCTAAACATCTATTTATTCATAATCATAAACAATGTTTAAACTACAAAAGTTTTTTTTTTCCTTATTTTTGTGAAATATAATTTTGTTTAACATGAATTTTTAAATTGTTTGTCTGATGCTACATGTTGATTTATTTAGTATGCATATGGATTGTTGCAAAAATTTTAAAATCTGTTTATCTATCAAATCCCTTTCTTTATCAGTATTATGTTATAGTGTTGAACAATTTTGCCAAAAACTATGTACTATATATTGTTATGTTGATTTAACAATAGATTTTGAAAATAAATATAAAAAAAAAACTTTAAAACAAACATGATTTTCTATGTAATATGTCTAGATTTTTGTTTGAAATGTTTAAACATGTTTATGTTTATATGAATTGTTTAAATTTCAATGCAATAAATAAACAATTTATGTAAATAATATTTGTTTTGTATACATTAATATTTATATACAATATATAAATGTATTTGTACGAACTTAAAAGCCCGATACTTTGTTACTGATAATAATAAATATTAAAATATATTTAGAAGAAAATTGAATCAATTTTTCTAAATATTTTCCTCTTTAAAAAACTTTTTTTTTTAACTTTTGTGTAGTGGAAGTTTTAATTTAAAATTTCAGTTTTCTACTCTCATATGTGGTAAAAACAAATCGAAATAAATGTCAAAACAACAAAAACTTTCGTAAAATAACCTTTTTACGTTTATTTTACGTAAGTTTTGTGTGTTGTTTTCGAGTTTGTTAATTTGTTTCCAAATACTCAATATAAAATAGACAATCATCAGCAAGCAATGACCAAAGGGGAGTATAGAGAGCGTGGATATTGATAAGGTTGGGTAGCGTCAACCGAAAAATACTAAGTATTCTATCCTGCTGGCTCTGTGGAATTTCTTAATTTTTATTCTCTATAATAAATATAACAAAAAATAAATAATTTATAAAAATAATATCATTAAATGATCTAAAATCCTACAATACTATTCAAGTTTTGTTATTTTCACATTTTGTGGTATTTTTAACCATGGATTATTATTAATAATTAACAAGTAAATACAGTGACCCTTTTAAACCCAATTTAACCTTCCCTTTAACTAGATATTCTAACAAGCAATCAGGGACCACATATTTTATTTGTCGGATTTTCGACCGAAGGTTTTTGAGCAGAAGACTAATGGGTGAATATTTCGCCTTCTGCGTCCATATGCAAAAAATTTAAAATAAAACATCTCTTTAGAGGTTTACACTTCAATAAGGACCTACATACTAAATTTCAAATTTTTAGCCTCAGCAGTTAGACTGGCTGATTAAGCCGAGCAACTTTTCCCATTTTAGCTAAATTTCTGTCATGCTTTCATTGGATAATCCAAAAAGAAGATTTTCAGTAATTTAGCCTAATACCGGGGAAAATATATTTTAAATTTCGAATTTCCTGCGGGAACGGTTTGGGCAGGATATTGAGGGAGAATAATTTATGTATCTTCTAATCTCTGCAAAAATTTTTAAACTCAAATCCGTAACAGTAGCCTACAAATTTCAAAATCCTATTTCCAAGTGCTTGATATTAGTGAATTAAGGTTTATTTTTTCCTTTTCTAACCCAATTTTCCCTCGTTGTTATTGTAACTTCCAAAAAGTATTACGTTGGCGACTTAGCCTATATCCAGGGAATACATATTTAAAATTTCAGAATTCCCCACATTGTCCCTCCCCATAAAAATTTCTTAAAATCCAATTTATATGAATGCCTACACCGGAGCAGAAATTTCAGTGCTAAATTTAAAGATCTTACCTCCAGCAGTCTGGACTTAGTTATTAGCGTACAATTTTTTTCGTCTTAGCCCAATTTTTACCCCGTATTTGTTGGAAATTGTTGCATACCCGCGAGGGGTATTTTTACCTTGGCCATACAAATTTTCAAAAAAGCAAAAATAAATGTAAAGGAAAGTAATACTCAGGAAAAGCATTTGACCAATTGTCACATTCCATTCTTTTTTCAAAATAACTGCAATTTGGCTTTCATTCAAACTTTTTTTGCTTGATCAAGTCGTATTTATCTAATAAGGTATGTACAGTTGTAATTGAAGGCTTTGAATCCAGACCCTATATGCAAACTTCGTGTGTACCTCAGGGTAGCGTTTTGGGCCGTTGTTTTTTAATTTATTTATTAATGATATTTCTCTTTGCTTTAAGAAATCAAGATTTCTTTTATATGCAGATGATTTAAAAATATTTTGACAAGTGGACTCACTGGAGATGTTTTTGATTTACAAAACGATCTGGATAATCTTGGAGAGTGTTGTAAATCAAATAACCTACATTTAAATCTTGGCAAGTGTCATCATATTTCGTTTTATAGGTCTTTGCATCCTATTTCTTTTGTTTTTAATAGTAATAACTATGATTTCAAAAGAATTAAATCTAAACTCGCCGTAGGTGTGGTATTTGATACCGCTATGTCGTTTGTACCTCATATTGAGTACATTGTTCCTAAAGCTTATAAAATGCTTGCTTTTTTAAAGAGAAATTGTTATGAATTTTCTGATCCTTACACATTTAAATATATTTATACTTCCTTCGTGAGATCGAAGTTAGAATATCCTTCTGTCGTTTGGAGTCCTCATGTCTCTACTTATATCTCCCGTATTGAGAGAGTTCAACGTTTATTTATAAAATTTGCGTTAAGATCACTTTATTACCTGGAATCTGTTCAATATGAATCTAAATGCATTTTTATTGGTTTGCGAACTTTAGAATTCCGCCGAACTTTTCAATCGGCTTTACTTTTATTTGATATAATCAATCATAATATTAATTGTCCTGACTTGCTATCTTTGATTCCATTTTATGTTCCATTAAGAAGTCTTAGATTTATTGATGCCTTTAATGTTCCAATACATTGGACTAATTATGCTATCAATGGTACGTTAACCCGCACATTTATTACTTTTAATCATATAAATTTGAGTCTTCAGAAAAAATCTAAATCATTTATTGAATTTTGCACAACAAAAGATAATTTTAAACTATTTCTTTTTGCCGTATTACAATAAAATTTATTTTCCTTATAAATATTTTTTATACTAATTTTAAATTATTATATATTACATTTACTTTAATCATAGTATGTAAAGAGTTTTGTGTCCATAGACTGAAATAAATAAATAAATAAATAAATAAATAAATAAATAAATAAATAAATAAATAAATAAATAAATAAATACATAAATAAATAAATAAATAAATAAATAAATAAATAAATAAATAAATAAATAAATAAATAAATAAATAAATAAACTCCTCCTACTAAGTGATAAATGTGTTGCTTTCTTTGGTAAGGCAATGAAAGGCGGTGAAAGATTAAGAACTTCAAATATGGCAATACTGTAATTGCGCGAAATTATTAATCTTACAACAGTTGTTGCCTGTTGTCTGCCCCGAGAGCAGAGTTGGTGAAATTATTGAAGAATACTCATGTTGTATTATTTTACATCGGAATGAGTAGTTTGCAACATGTATGAGGAATAGAAAACTCATACATATTATTTTTCTAAATTAATGTTCCCGCCACTGGGGATTGTAATCTTCTCTGCAAAGGTCCAATGCGATAGATATTAAACCATAACGCTGCAATAGTGAGAGTAGAGCATTGTTACACTAGACATGTTTGCTCATGTTTGTAACTTACAAATATCAGAATTAGACCCACCTTGTAATACATCAATCGACTCGAATCACTCCTGATTTCATTTAACAATATCAGCTCGTCCGTTTGTCAAATTTTGTATGAAAGCCTTGCAATCGAATTATGGATCGCAAATATAAAGATAATGTGAATTGATAGATGATTCTTGATGGCCTCAGGAAAAACCGAATTTAATTTGCTTAGAGTCGGGTCATATTCAGACCTACCTCCAATAGAAATGTTCTACTGAATTGGGATGATGATTACACACACAAGACCGTAGTTATTTGATTGAAATATCAGATGTGAATGTTATACAAGACTGTTTATCAGATCGTATTTGGACCTAGTTCCTATATAAACTCGACTTCCCGGTATTCGCTTAAATGAGCTTTTTAGAAAATTTCCTTGCAGATTTTTATCTGTATAGAAATAGAAAAAAGTACGAGAACGGTTCCAAAATTAGCCGATCTAACATAGAAAATAAAACAAATTTTTTTTTTAAATTTTCTTTATTTCTTAACATAATTTTGTGTTAGCTCGATACACTTTCCCATATTCAATAGCTTCAATACCCTGTTTATAATAAGAATTGTCCAGCTCTTTAAAATAGCCTCAAATCTTTTACCACCGATCCATTTTTTCAAGTTTTGAAATAGAAAATAATTCAAATGAGCTAAATCTGGCGAATAACGTTCCTGCTGAGGCAATTCGAACTTTAGTTCATTGATTTTTGCCAATATTTTCAATGTGAACAATTTTTAGAAATTCACTGAGATCTTTTAATTTTGATGGCTTCAAAAAAAATTACTAAACAACATGGCGCCTTGAAACGTAAAACATATAAAGGGTTTTTCAATAAGGACTTGACAACTTATTTTTTTAAATAAAACGCAAACCATTTGAGGTATTTCGAAAACTTTATAATCGACTTAAAATACAATCAAAACATTAATGAATGGAACTCGACTTTGTTCATATGGCCACCGCGGATACGGTGGTAACGGTCGATTCGTTGGACCCAATTTTCGATGAAACATAGCGGCCGCTTCGGCGTTCAATGTTGACTCTAAGTTCTTAAAACATTGTCGGCTTGTTGGCATAGACCAATGATTTGACGTAGCCCCAAAAAAAGTCTACACTCACCAAAAAAAAGTCTGTAATGGCAACTGAAAATTTTGCTGAGCCCAGCGGTATTTTTTGCTAATCTTAGCAACACATGTCTGCTGACGTGTAGTACAATGAAATTAGTAGAAAAATTAGTAGCCGCTACTAAATTTTAGTAGACTTTTTGTAAAGTGTATTTTAAAATCTGTTTGCTAAAATCAGCAAAAAAAAAAAAAATTACTAAATACTATTAATATTAGTACGAAGTTTTAGATTTATTTTTTTTATCGAGCATCAAAAATGTTCATTATATTTTTTAAAAGATGTTTTATACAAAATGAAAAAAAAATCAAAGGCTTAAAAATCTTAAAAATTGTTAAACATAAACGAATTTATCATTTTGTTTTAATTTGGATAAATTGTTTTTAGGGCTGATTTTTAGAACTAAAAAACCCTTTTTAGTGCTATTTTAAGTGGATGTCCTCTTTTTAGACATGAGTCGGTATCTTCACTTCCGATCCCTTTTTTAATCATATGTAACATTTTAGGACAATTTAAGTTTGTATGTATAAGATTAAATCATTAGAAATAACAGTTTCTTCAATATCGACTTTTTAGAATTAGTAATTTTTTTTGCTAATTTTAGCAAATCGGTTTTCATAAATTTGTAAAATGATTTCTGAAATTAGCAACGAAAATTTGTAAAATGTAAATAACAAAAAGATTTGCTAAATATTAATTTTTTGACTAAAAATCAGTACAAAAATAGTAAAGTGGGATTGAAAACCGTTTACAAATTTTTCTACTAACTTTTTTTTTTGAGTGTAGAGTTGTTAAATCGCACGAACGAGGCGGCCAATCATTTCTTGAGATAACAGGCTCACCAAGCTTACTTTTCAATAAATTGATTGTTACATGTGTTGTATGGTTTGTGGCACAATCCTGTTGAAACCACATGTCGTCCAATTCAATGTTTTCCAATTCGGGCCAAAATTAATCGGTAATCATGGCGCGATAACGATCGCCATTAACAATATGGCCCAATGACGCCGCCGGAATGCAAAACGCACCAAATAGTTATTTTTTGTGGATGAAGTGGTGATTCATGAAGCACATGTGGCTTTTCACCAAACCAATAACGCATATTTTGCTTATTGACGGTCCCATTGAGCCAAAAATGAGCTTCGTCACTGAAGATGATTTTTCGATGAAATGCATCATCTTGGCGCATCTTCTCCAGAGCCCATTCGGAGAACGTACATCGCATCAAATGGTCCATCGGCTTCATTTCTTAAGTCAGCTTGATCTTATAAAGTGGTCTTGTTGATGCCCAGTTCTTGAGAACGCCGCGGAATCCACTGATTTGGATCGTTTGCTACGGACGCCCGAACGGCACCGATATTTTCGTCACTTCGACCATCCCGTTGTCTCACTGGCACGGCAGCATCACACAATGAATATGTAGACTCAAATTTTTGCACTAAACTTGTTATTGCTTGTCTACTAGGGCGGGAATAACGACCGAAAATTAGATTTAACGCTCTTAAAGTTGCGGTCACCGACTCCGAATTTCCGTAGTGCATTTTTATAATTTGCATACGTTGTTCGTTCGAGTAATTTACCATAATGAAAATGTTAAGTTTACTGAAAAATAGGAAAGTAACAGTTATATGATCAGTGAAATAGTGCGTTCACAAATTACATTCAAAGTTGTCAAGTACTTATTGGAAAACCCTATATTTTATAAGGTTGGCACCTTTCACCAATATAATTTTTTCAAACTACTGCGGCCATCTATAAGTCAGGTCATCTAATTTTGAGACCACCCTCGTATGTTTAAACTGATAAATATAATTAAAATCTAAACTCCCTTAATCTTATATAGTTCCCTGTGTTTATTGTTTTTATTTCACTTCATTCCCCGTATCATTCAATTTAATTTCTATTTTTAGCACGTTCCTCTAAAAAAATTTAAAAATTAGTCTTTAGTGTATAAGCCTGTACACCATGGAATACATATTTCAAATTTAAGCTTTCTAGTCAAAGCCGTCTGCACAGGCCGTTAAGGGGAAGCTTTTTCCCCATTTCTACCACGATCTTGGCGAACATTTGAAAATTTCCTCTTCAGTCAACTGGCCCATATTTCAAGGAAATACATATTTTAATATCCAAAATTCTAACAAAAGCAGTTTGGGGAAGGCCCTTAAGGGCAGACTTTTACTCTTTTATAATATCATCTTTGTCGATGTCTTCTGGGCAATGCTAAGTAATTCAGCCAGTTAGTTATGTTATTGTCAGTCAGTTATGTTATTGTTTTATATATAGGGATACGTTTCTTTGTATATTTTGTGTTAATTATATATATACATATTGTTGTAAATATAAAATTAGTTTTTACAATCACATATTTGATTGCAGCATAAATATTTATCTATGACAATTAACATATTCAATTTAAAATTTTTGATATTTTCTTAAAATATAACTGCTATTTTATTTTAAAATTAATAATGATAAGTTTTATTAACAAATATCTGTATGCAGTTATAATTTATAACTTAATAAAAATGGCAAACAAATAAATTTCCCATCAAAATAAGAGCTGAGAAAGAAGTAGTTAAACACTACATCTACTGAACACGAAGTTGTGGAAATATCGGTAAATAATGAATGATTTTAACATTGGCGTGTCATTGGGAGGAAGTAGTTTGTTTCGGTGCTATGAAAAAAATGATGAGCGGATAGACTTTTTCATTAGTTTACGAAAGTTGTTATATATAGGGACTACAAAATAAATATAGGGAGTGGCTTTTTTTAAGCTAAAAATGTGATTTGGAACACGCCAAGAATTATTATTCCGACCAGGACAAAATGAATATCATTGGTACGCAAAATATTTTTTCAATAAGGCATTTAATGACTGCAGGAATTAACCATTTATGAACCAACAAAATAATTGTTGTTTTACTAGTAGGGGTTAATATCAACATTTTGGAAGTTGTTTAAAATGACTTCTTACAAATCAAAAATTTGCACTATTAACTTCTTTGGATGTTCTGAAAAAGAGATTCGTAAAGAATAACATCCATTTTATTTTGCTGGGTTGCTAAACGTTTAATATATAATTATAAGCGCCTTACAAAAGTGATGGTTTTATAAAAGTTCCAACCCACAGCTAAAAATAGACATATAAAATCTACCAAGAGTGTTAAATGCAAAATACCATTAAAGCAAAATCTGTGGACTTCATTTATATTTATGAAACATACAGCACATTTTCCAGCAGAAACACAGTGGGAAAAATCACCGATCTAGCTTAAAAAAAATCGTATCTTGAAAACTGTTGATCTGAGAAGTAAGAAATGTATGAAGCGATTGTAGCGGATGAAGTGATCTTTTAATTTATTGTATTCGTAGACACCCTGTGTCATTACAGTGTGCACAATAAGAAAAGTTTTATTGACATAATTTATTGTCAATATATATATATATATATATATATATATATATATATGCATTGCCCATACTTTGAAGACATCTGTATATACAGCCAAAAAAGTCCCTATAAAATGCGCTGTGTCCAGTAAAATGTCTTCAGAGTAAACACTAGAATAATGAAAAGTTTAAGGACAGTCCCCAAAGTAACAAAATGTCTTCATAGTAACTTGTGGAACGAAAACCCGTCCCCGCAATATGTGCTGTGCATATATATATATATATATATATATATATATGTGCACAGCGCATGTTGCGGGGACGGTTTTTCGTTTCACAGGTTACTATGAAGACATTTTGATTCTTTGGAGCCTGACCTCATACTTTACATTAATCTACTATATACACTGAAGACATTTTACTGGATACAGCGAATATTATAGGGACTTTTTTGGCTGTATATACAGATGTCTTCAAAGTATGGGCAATGAATATATATATATATATATATATATATATATATATATATATGCACGGCGCATTTTGTGGGGACGGTTTTTCGTTCCACAAGTTACTATGAAGACATTTTGTTACTTTGGGGACTGTCCTTAAACTTTTCGTTATTCTAGTGTTTACTCTGAAGACATTTTACTGGACACAGCGCATTTTATAGGGACTTTTTTGGTTGTATATACAGATGTCTTCAAAGTATGGGCAATGAATATATATATATATATATATATATATATATATATATATATATATATATATATATATATATGTATTGCTCATACTTTGAAGACATCTGTATATACAGCCAAAAAAGTCCCTATAATATGAGCTGTATCCAGTAAAATGTCTTCAGTTTATACAGTAGATTAATAAAAAGTTTAAGGACAGTCTCCAAAGTAACAAAATGTCTTCATAGTAACTTGTGGAACGAAAAACCGTCCCCGCAACATGCGCCGTGCACATATATATATATATATATATATATATAAATATATATATATATATTCATGAACATAGTTTCAAACCATTTATTATTATTAATATTTATTTTTAATACTAACAAAAAAATTATATTCAGAGAAATAATGATATTTATTTTAGAGATATAATGCTATTTTAAGTTTTTATTTGTTTTGATTAACCAAAATTATATCTTCTAAAGACCTTAAAAAATATTTACTTATTAATCTAACTATATAATAAAAATTAAGAAAACAAAAATAATTATATAAAACTAAATACATAGAGAATTTCTTAAACTCTAAAATTAAAATTTATTTTTTCAAATTTTATTTGCTTGGCAAAACTTTTTTTTAACTAAAGATATTAAATTATAAAAGAAATTAAACTTATAATAAAACATATAATAATTATTCCATAAATAAAAATGGTTAAAAGTTATTCGCTTTCGGAGCCTGAGCCATGATTTTCCTCGTATAGTTCTTGAATCATGGGGTCCAAGGATTGGTAATTAATGGAAGATCTTGATGGTGAGGAGATTAAAGGGTCCGATGAATAGAGCAATCTATTTAATAAATCTTGCATAGTTTTCTCACGGGACATTTTTCGAGTGTGTAATTCCCTGTAATTACGAAAATCTTTGTTTCTTGATTCCATTGCTTCTTCAGAGAGCATTCCTATTGGCAAAGAAGCTGATTTTATAATTTCAGTCCCATTAATTAAAATTTTGTGGACGCTTAATGGCATGTTGTATCAAGGATATAAATCAACATACAATTTTGATGTTTTTTAGCTAGTTCTTTAAATGAATCGGTATTAATTGCGTAACAACTTGCCATAGTTTTTAATATCACACCCGAATTGCTTATTAATTTAACGTCAACTCCTGTAATAGATGATGCCAAGCCAGGGTTTTTGAAGAAAAATCTCGCCGTATGCCCATCATTGGTAGTTCCAAACCCCGGCTTGGGTATATCTACTGGTATGTTCAAATATTTTTTTAAATCGTCATTTATCTTCTGTTTTCTTTGTTCAACGGCAAATTTATCATCCGCGCTTCTTATTTGGCATTTTTTTTGATATCAAGTCTATATGCTATATGCAAAATACATTTAAAACAACGAATCCATGCATGTAGCGTTGAAAGTCCGTAATCATACATGGTTTCATTTGGCTTTAAAAGTTTAATCTTATTTAAATCATTCATGACCTTGGGAGTAGCCCCGCATATTCCACATGATTGCGTCAATGATTCTGCGATTGCATTAAATGCAATGCAAAGAAATTCTCATCAGATTTACCTTCTGGACATTTTTGTTTATATCTGGAGTGTCCACCACTTCCATCACAGCCCCATTTGTAAATCATTGTAATATTTTTAGACGATGATATATTCATCGTTTTTTTTAATTACGTCTTTTTGGTATTCCACAGAGCTTGGAGACTGACTTCAGCAGAAAAGTTTGTAACATATAATGAGGAGTCTTTGGGATAGCTTTTTTTTGCCTCACGAATTACATTGTATGGTGGATAAATGTTTGCATTGCGACTTTTAGCTCCTGTTTCTGTAAGCATATACGAACTTTTAGTATAGTCTCCGTCTATATATAGCGCTAAGGCTTCGTCAGGTGTATAGGGTATGCAAGTTTTATCAGGAGCGGAGATTGCGAAGCTTTTAAGTGGTCGTCCTCGGAATTGTGAAGGACTCGGTATATCGTCAAATTCCAGGCAAGACAAACCAATATTTGTGTTTAACCAATCGTTGTGTTTTTTTCAAAAACTGATATTGTTCGGTTGCAGTCGCTCCATTTTTTGCTGAATTTGCTACACAAACCACGTAAGTTTTGTTCTAGTTTTTTACATTTCTCACTACTTTCATCATTGATTAGCCCAAGTCTGGAAAATACGTGACTTATCACAGAAATGGACTTCGCCCAACTTGAATTAGCATTTCGCCAAACTTCAAAACATTCTCTATGTGTTATTTGCATGTTACCTCAATTAAATAAAAAATGTTACTGCTTCTACAAAACTATTGCGTTTGTAATTATTTTTGGATTTACCGCTATTCCAAGAATACTAAAAAAAAATAATTTATATGAAAATACTTGAATATAACGCACAAGTAATATTTGAATAAACAATTATTTAAAATTCTACTTTGTGGCACTCTTTGGCACCCAATTTTTTTCCATTCTTACTTCATTAGGTGCAGTTTCAAGTTCAAAAATTATTTTGGCGCTTTTTAGTGGTACATTTTTTAAATCTCTTTCCACATTTAGAAAATTTGACAAAAATTTACTTCTTTGTATTTAATTGCTAGGGGTATTACTTAAATCATTTTGACTTAAACAAATCATGTTCTCGTACTCTTTAGTACTTGTTTTATCAAAAAAAAAAAAATATATGTTCAATAACACAGTAGAACTTTTAATAACACGTTACTTCAAATTTGAAACCGAAGTCGCTCATGGAAGTACTTTTTCTTCATTGCATACATTTACAGCCCTGTAATTTCATAATGAACACATCAATTGAGAAATGTTGAATGCTATTTTTAGTAGTCACTATCATAGAATAATTGTATGCTTTAAGTTTATAAAATTGTACAAAAAAAAATGTATTTTTTTTCAAGCTAGATTGGTCATTTTTCCCACAGTGAGAAACCAAGAATAGTAATGCTAAATAGAGTTTAAGAATAATCAAAGTATATATAAGGGATACTTGCTGGCAATCTAAAATTGTTAAAGGCATGATGCTTTGAATCTGTTACGGCAAACTTATCTGGATATTTTAAGGATAATTTAAAGACACTCTGGCGGTAGATTTGGTTACTAAAATCGCATTGAGAAGCACACGATACGGGTAGGAACATGTCCTTACCAGACAAAAACTCTAACATAGTTGCCTTTAGTCACTCATGATTTGTTTTTTTATGAAGCAAACCTTCAGAAAGACAAATTTTAAGTATTAAAAAATATTCAATTTTCGTTATACACCGATACCAACCGTTAGTCGTTTAACCCTGCTGTTAGGTTAAAAAAAACTTACGAATTCGAGGTTAACGGACCATTTTGGTCTATACCAATTTTTTTTGAAAACAAGGGACGTAAGTCTATTTTTTATACTTATTTATTTCAATTAAGTATTTGGCAACAAATATTTTCACTAAAAGTTATATTTGTATGCTTAAGAAATCGTTTGGGCTATTCATTTTGTTTTGAATGTTTGTTATTATATTTCATACAAATTAAATTTGAAAGCCAATAGTGGGATTCCCCTAATTTTGTTTTGTTATGCCATCAAATCAGCTATTCAAGTTACTGTTGACATTCAATAAGTTGTGTTTTTTGTGTGAGTCCCCTTTTTGCATTTTATCATGCAGACATGTGTGTGTGTGTTTTTTTTTGTGTTTTTGTGATTCCCCTGATTTTATTTTGTGATGCAGTCGTGTAAATTGTTTGCATTAGTTGCAGTTCAGTTTGTGTCTTGTTTGTGTTGTGTTGTGTTTATTTCTTGTTAGAATGGAAAATCGACGTTTTTTGGACACCGATACTATTGCTGAAATCCTAAATGACAGTGCCTCGGATATTTCAAATTCAAGTATTTTAGAAGAAAATACTGAATTTGAAAATACCGAATCAAGTGATTCTGAAACAGATAGTGAAGAAGATGTGGCTGCTGCTAGCACTGTAGATCCATTGTTTATTGTAAAAAATGAAATGCAATGGAGTGCTGTTCCCTTACCCTGTTCTATTGGAACTTGTTCTGAAAATATTATTTCAATACAGCGAGGACCAACTCGATTTGCTGTATCCAGGTGCCAAGATATTCTTTCATCTTTTTTACTGTTTTTTCCACCACCATTAGAAAAAATAATTATTGAAAATACCAATATGTATGGCAGAGTAAAATTCGAGGGTAAATGGAAAGACATTGATGAAGCCACTTTGCATGCTTATATTGCAGTACTTATTCTTGCTGGTGTGTGTCGGTATGTATATTTATACAGATTTTTTATTTTGGTTCAGTAAAAGAGTAGGCAAATTTATTTGTTATATGGCAGCGGCAAAAACGAAGAATATTCCGTGCAATTATGTCTGAGGATACTTTTCAAATGATTACAAGAGCGCTCCGGTTCGATGATGTTATGAGCCGAAGACAAATGCAAAGCACCGATAAGTTTGCTCCTATACGTGATTTGTGGAACCGTTGGGAAGGCATTCTTTCAATGAGTTTCAACTGCCATGAAAATGTTACTATTGATGAACAACTGGTGTCTTTCAGAGGACGATGCTCTTTCAGACAATATATGCCTTCAAAACCTGCCAAATATGGCTTAAAATTTTGGTTGTCTGTTGACTCTAAAACAAGTTATGTGTGGAAGATACAGCCATATTTAGGAAAACAAAGGTACTGTTTTGATGAGTACGATGCACAAAACGGCAGAAGTTGATGCCAATGGACCAAAAAAAGAAGCCTGAGATTGTGTCTTATTATAATTCAACAAAAGGTGTGTAACTTTTTGCCAGTGTTCATAGATTTTTAGTAAACAAAATTTAATTTTGTTTTCTTTTAGGAGGCGTAGATACTGTCGACCAAAAGATTGGCTACTACAGTACTAAACGCAAAACAAATCGATGGCCGAATGTTGTTTTTGCAAATATGATAGATATATCAGCATTGAATGCGCTTATATTGTTTTCTGAAATCGATGATTCGTGGGCACCCAGTGATCAAAATCGTAAGCGACCAGAATTTTTACGACTATTAGCACTTTCTTTGGCCAAAGAACATATGATGAAACGAACCAACATACCCAAACAAAATTTCTCAGCAGAGTTATTGGCTGAGGTAAGAGCATCTACCACAGACCCCGTAGCTTCTACAAGTGATACAAGAAACCCACCTGCTAGAAAACGTGGAATTTGTGGTTGCTGCAAATCAAAATGCGATAGTAAATGTGTTATCTGCAGCAAATTTATTTGCAAACTAAGCCGAAAAATTGTTTGTACATCCTGCATAGAAGCGAATAAATAAAAAATTACAATGGACCAAAATGGTCCTTAACATAAAATTTGTAACTGTTTATTTTTCTCCCTTCCAATTTATGTTAGACACTCAATTATTTGAATGAAAACATTGATTTAGAAAAAAACCACGTGAGCTGACGTTTCAAGTCGATATGTTTTACCGTTGAATAGATAGAAAGGAAAGAAAAAAAAATTTGACCAAAATGGTCCAAACCTAACAGCAGGGTTAAGCTAATTCTGATTCTACCTTTAATCTTCAGGATAATGAACTAATTTCAAAAACACACTCCCTTCGAAAGATCAAGAAAAAGTTTATTATTACATTTTCACCTTAAACTTTTTACTAAAAAAAATCTGTAGAAAAAAATAGAAAACAAATGTAAACTATTTTTTATGTATGTAAATTAAAAACAAGTTAAAGTTTGTGAGCAAAAAAAAAAACAATTTTACAACTCATAAATGTCTAATTTACTTTTCATTTTCAAAACATTTATAGAACTTTATAAAATAAAATATAACAAATCGTTTTTGCACATATTTTTTTTTTGTTTATAAATTATTAAATTAAATTATAAAAACTATAAAAATAAGTATGAAAAAAGTTTTTTTTTTTTGTTAACATGTTCATTACTAATATTTACATTAAAAACTTTTTATTTTCATTACACATTTTATTATGTTAAATTGTAGTTTGGAGCAACCATATGTGCAAAAGTAGGCTTTTGTTTGTTTACCGATCATATTTTTTAAAAAAATATATTTTATACAAAATAAAAAAAAAATCAATATTTGTAATATTTTAAGGCAATTTTAGTTTATAGGTATAAATTTTAATTATTACAAATAACATTTCCTTACATTTTTTAATATTAGAAATATTTTTTGTTAATTTTAGCATTTAGGTTTTCAAAAATTTGTAAAATTTTCTAAATATTCTTTTCCAAATTCTGTAATTTGTAAAATGTAAATAACAAACAAATTTATTAAATAATAATTTTTTTACTTAAAATCAATACAAAAAAAAATAAAGTGGAATTGAAAACCATTTACAAATTTTTCTTCTAAATTCTTTTCTCAGTGTAATTAAAAGCGGATTTAAATAAAATCTTGGTACATACTATTCTAAATTTGACCACTTACGACACCACGAATTGTCATACGTATGTTAAAAGTGATAACGTACAAAATATTAGTATTTTGATTACGCAGAAAAAAAAGCTTTTTCGATTTCAAACTATTGCAGCTTAATCAGAATTTTTTGGGCCAAAAGACAAAACAGACTGACGCACTTACGTTCTAGAAGTCCATTTTGCTCTTCTCTTTACTACCACCATTCTATGTAGAAATGCGAGGGGAGTGATAAAAACGTACACAACTGCACATTCCATTTACTTCATGGGTACTCTGTAGGGTTTGGGGTTCGGGCCGGAGTTCCAGCGATTTCCCGGGAAAGATTTGACGGTGATTTTGGAGAAAATTAATTTCAATTCTGTAAAAAAAAAAATCATAAAATTGACAAATTAAAAAGCCTCCTAGAATACTTGGGAAATGGTTTTTCTTTTGTTCCAAAATGCCCAGAGGTTGTGGAAGATTCTTTTTTTAAATCCCGTCATAGCTTGTGTCTATTCCAAAGAAGGAACCTTCATACTAATTTTCAACTTCCTAGATCTAGAGGGGAGACTTTTTCCCTATTTGTCCCATTATCGTAGGAAGTTTTAAAAATCAAGCCTGAATGGATGTCTACGCTGGAGGAGGAACAAATGTCAACTTCCTAGCTCTAGAGATTTTGGCAGGCCGTCAAGGGAGAGGACTTTCCTTATTTTGACCCTTCCCCCCTCCCCCTTTAGGTTTTTCTAAAAATTTCATGTTATACCAAATTTCAACTTCCTAGCTCCCGTTACGGGGGAGACTGACAAAAATTCAATAATATACCTTATCCGGGATTGAGCCCATAATTTAAGGAAAGCATAATTATAATTTCAGGCTTCTAGTCGAAGGGATTTCGGCAGGTTGTCTAAAGAGAGTTTTAAAACCTTCCGTCCCTCCCCATAGGAATTTTCAAAATAAAAAAAAACCGATTTTCCGAAATTTTACAACGGAGAGGGAACATACAAACCAAATTTCAAGTTGCTAGCTCCACCCATGTTAATTGAGTGAACGAGTGAGTGAGTGAGCAAGTTGGTGAGTGAATCAATCAGTAAGTCAGTCAGTCAGTAACGTTATTCATTTCTATATAGAGATTAAAACTAACTAAAATGAAAAAATTGTAACAAAAAGTATTATTTTTATTCGGCCTAAAAATTGGGGGAAATCCCAAACTCTAGTACTCTGTTGTGCATATGTACATAATGATAATTTCACAAATACACTTATAGCTGAAAGGCACACACAAACGCACTCTAATGTATATATGAATAAATAATAATGTTTCAGGTAAAAGTTTATTATTTTTTTAACACCATTTGTTACCAAAAAGAGGTAATTTATCACACACACAAGAAAGGATTATGAATGTTGAAAGAAAAACTTTAGATTATAATGATTTTTTGTGTTATTTATTTTTTTTTCCTAATATGATTTTGATAGATTTTACAAATATTAAGGGTTATAGAATAAACTAATCAAATTATGGATTTTTAAGGCACATTTTTTTTTAATTTACTTAAAATATCATCTAACAAAATGAGTTAGGATTTAGGGTTTTAAATTTTTTAAAATAAATAAAATACAATTTTTAAGTTCTATATGTTATAGCAAACTTAATAAATTAAAGACTGTAAAATCTTTGAATTATGCAACTACATACATTTTAATTAATTCGAAAATTCTCTTTAGGGAATTTCTCAATAGAAAAAAAATCCCAGCTCGTTAAGAATTTTTTTCAATGTTAACGCTAATATTCAGAATTCAAAATAGTTTTTAAAATATTTAAATGTTTTTAGCCAGTTCACAGTTATCCTTTGCTAAAAGTTGATGTTTTATGTCCGTAATTTCAAGCAATAGATACCTATCATTGGTTGGTATGTTATTTATTGCTTGAAATTACGTGCATAAGAAAAAGACTAAAGTGAGAAAAATTCCAAAATATAAACAACATTAAAATGTACTTATTTTAGTTTTCTTCGATCTTCTCTATTCATGTAATATTCCTTATCGAGCTAAAGATCCTTTATTTATTTCAAATAAGGAATATTACATTAATAAGGATAAGGAATATTACATTAAAATGTACTTTTATATCTTAGTTATTTAATTTTAAAAAATTGTGTACTGTTTAGAATTAAATATAAAATAACGCATTATATTGAAAGCAAAAAATTAAAATAAAAAAAAACTTTCAATTGACATCAATTTAAAACGTATATCATCACTTAAGAGATAATGAAAGGAATAAAAATTGTAAATGTATGTTACTGTATATAATCAGTCCATTTTTCTGCCAAGTTTTATTAGAATACTTTTACGAAACCGATTGGGGTAAAATATTAGATAAAAACCATTTATTCTAGCAACATGTGCCACAGTGCGTATGACTTACATTTAATATGTAAAATTATAATATCGCTCATACGCTACAGTGATCATTTGTTAGGTTAAAATTAAAAATTCCTCATGACCCATATAGTTGCTAAGTATTGGACCTATTTTAAAAACTGGGTTTAGAATACTTTCGAAAACCCGTCTTATTCAAAAAACCGGTTAGAGTAACCGGTTCTATGTTTTTTCTAATAAAAATTTTTTGCGTATACATGAAGATTTTATTTGTAAACCTTACAAAAAATTGCTAAAAATAATATTATAAGTTACCGTTTTAGTACACTCAGAATAATATATAGTTAACTGTTTGTAGTTTAATAAAAAAGTTTTCCGTTCCAATTAAAAATAAAGGAATATACATTTATTTTTCAAAGAAATATCTATATTAACTTTTTTATACATTTATTCGAAATAATTTATTATCATTTACCATATTTTTCCAGTTTGATTTATTTTTTCATTTGTTTAAAATTGAATAAAAATTTACCCACAAAACGGAAACTTGTTGTTTATTTGTGTCCATAACAGTTATTACAAATTAAAATTTTTTTTGCTGTCTGTTTCAAAAAAAAAAAAAAAATATTCAAAAATTTAATTTTTTTTTTATTTAAATTGGTTGTATATATACAAAATTTTTCAATACAAATTACAAGAACTTCATAAACACACATACATACACAAACACATTAACACAAAAAGTGTTTATAGCTTCATATGCATACATACATTTTATATTGTACGAATATATTAAAAAAAAAAATACAAAAACGGAAATAATTTCAAATAAATGAAAAAAACATTTATTTGTTAAGGAATTGGTAGGTAAAATTTTGACATTTATTTTAACTGATTATATCATTTGTTTCCTACGGATGTGTCAGTTGATTAATCAACATTTAAAAATAAATATCAAATGGCATTTAATTTAAATAAAAATTAAGTAGACCGGTTTTTAAATGAAATATCATTTCTTTTAAATGATATTTTAAGTTATTTTAACTTACAAACTTTTTTAAGTGTATTTAAGATCGATTTACATTAGAGCATTCTATTCTACATATTTTTTGTATAATTCTAAGAGTATTAATTGAAACCGAAAGCCGGTTAACCGTTTTTTTTTTTTTTATTTAAAAAATCGTCCGGTTTCGGTTTTAAGTGTCGGTGAACAGGTTTTTTATTTATATAAATATTTTTCTAATTTTTTACTAGCGTTGTCAAACAGGATAATACATTTAACCTTTCAAGCGAAATTATTTTATTAAATTTGAGTTTTGAATTTGTAAAACATTAAAATGCCCATTAAAATTACTACTTAAGACATCAACTTGGTGGCATCTCCTAAAAAGCATAATTTACGTAATTTGATAAATAATACAATTCTACACTCAGAAAAAAAGTAAGTAGAAAAAATATTAAACGGTTTTCAATCCCAATTTACTAACTTTGTTTACTGATTTTTAGTAAAAAAAAAATATTTTTTAGTTAATATTTTTTTTTATGCTGTTTACATTTTCCAAATTACAGAATTTTTATAGAATATTTACAAAATTTTATTGCTACCTAAACAAATACTTTTAAAAATGTTTGAAAACCGAGATGCTAAAATTATCAGAAAAATTTACAAATTTAAGGAAAGTGGATGCTGAAGGAAACTGAATTTATAATAATTTAAACTTATACTTACAAACTTAAATTGCCTTACAAACAGTTTGGCTGAAAAGTTCGCAGTAGATGGCGCTACTGGTATGAAACCCAGATAAATTTTAGTTAGCTCTTAGCTTCGAAATGCATGTGTATGAATTTGACAGTTGTCGGACTGTTAGTTTGTAAAATATAAAATACTATATGGTTGAAACTTTTTTTAGTTTGAAAACATTGGATAAAAAGGAATTTAATGTGTTAAAAAAGTATTGCCTTTAAGCGAAAACAACACTGTCAAAGCCAAGGCTTGGCTTGCTTAACATTATTTGGACTCTGCCCCAGGAAAATCAACCCTTGAGAAATGGTTTGCTAAGTTTAAACGAGACAAAATGAGCACAGAGGATGATGCACGCAGTGGAAGCCCCACAGAAGCTGTTACCGACGAAAACATCAAAAAATTCCACAAAATAATTTTAAATTAACATAAAGTGAATTGGATCGAGATATCTGAGACTTTAAAGATATCAAAGGAACGTGTTAAACATATCATGAATAAATATTTGGCTATGAGAAAGCTCTGTGCAAAGTGGATGCAACTTGCGCGGTAAACCAAAAACAACAACAAATTGATGATTCTGAGCTGTTAATCGTAATAAACCCGAATTTATGCGTCGATATGTGACAATGGATGAAACATGGCGCCATCATTTCACATCGGTGTCCAGTCAGCAGAGTGGACTGCACGTGATTAACCAACTCGAAAGGGTGGAAAAATGCAACAGTCGGCTGGCAAGGTTATTGCATTAGTTTTTTTTGGGTGCGCATGGTACAATGTTCATCAACTATCTTAAAAAGGTAAAAACCATCAACAGCGACTATAGCGTTATTGGAGCTTTTAAAGGACGAAATCGTAGAAAAATTGCCCCATGTGAAGAAGAGGATAGTGTTGACAAGCAATTGGGAACCACATATACCACGATAGAATTATAAATTATAAAAACTAACACAAAAATTAAAGTTGAATCCAAAATATTGTTTAATTCAAAAGATCAATACATAGCATTAACATTTGAAAATGATTTCAGGCATATGACCATCGCGGCTCTTCTTGACGAAGCGCATTCTTTACATCTAATTTTTGGCCTTTCGAGGATATTTGGCCCTATTTCACGTATAAAGCCTCCAAGGTGTCAATTGTTGCATCAGTGACTTCTCGTGGCCACAAAGGAAATAATCGGGAGGTGTCAAGTCTCACAATCCTTGGAGGCAAATTGACAGGTTCACTTCTCCAAATTTTGATTTTAATATGTCGATGGTTGCGGTCGCCGTATGGCACGTAGCGTCATCCTGTTGAAACCAATCTCATCAATATTTTCTCAAAAAAAAAAAAATAATAATTGATCATTGATCATAATGCGGTACCGATCTTCATTAACCGTAACGAAAGCTCCCGCCTTATTTTTGAAGAAATAAAGTCCAATGATGCCACCAGCGTGTAAATCGCACCAAACAGTGCATTTTTCTGGATGTAATGGAGTCCGTAGTATCTATTGCGGATTATTGTTATTCCACATGTTAAGCCTAAAATGAGCCTCATACCTGAACACAATTTTGCGATAAAAAATCGGTTAAGTTTGCGCAAATTGATGACTGATTGTCAAAGTAAATCTGGATAATTTAGAAGCGTTGCTCAAGCATCAATCTATACATAATGATTCATAATGATTTGAATGAAACAAAGTTTTATTTTTTATTTTTCAACATAATCTCCTTTTAGCTCAATACACTTAGTCTAACGTTTCTCCAATATTCGTATCCCTGCCAAAAAAAATGTGATTTTTTGAGTTCCATAAAATAGGCATTTGTTTGATCAATAATTTCATCGTTGGAACTAAATCTCTTTCCACCGAGCCATTTCTTTAGGTTTGGCTACAGGAAATAGTCACTGGGGACTAAATCCGGAGGATATGGCGGATGAGGTACCAATTCGTTGCCCAATTCATGGAATTTTGCCAATCCTTTGAAGTTGTCACACGATTACGCTTATGGTCAATTGAGAGCAAACGCGGCAACCATCTTGCAGACAGCTTTATTAAATCCAACTAATCATTTAAAATCGAAACCACACTGCCATATAAAATACCTATGGTATCAACAATTTCACGCACTTTTACTCTTCGGGTGTATTGACCTCAATTGGCCGTCGAGTACGTTTAGCGTCATTTGTACTTGTATGACCACAACGAAAGTCAGTAAACCACTTTTTTACCATTGAAATCGATGGTGCAGAGTCCCCATAGTAGTATTTATCAAGCTTTTCCTTGGTTTTGTTTACGGTTTTTTTTTGCAAAAAAATAATATTTAGTGAGCACTCGCAATTCACTTTTTTCCATTTTTATAAAAATCCACAAGGTTATGCTGTTAAACGCAAAGTAAATGCCGGAACTTGCTCAAAATTTGACAGTAATCTACTAACAGGTGATACTTGATGGGAGCATTTCACATAACTACGAGGGAAGTTCGAAAAGTCACGCAGTTATTGATCCGCCCTCGTATACTGACCATAACTGTCAAAAAATTAACAAAAGTCTCATAATTCGTTTGACAGTAAACCCTTCGTAAATTTTATCGGGCTTATAAATAATTATATCTTATATCAAAAATACTCTTGATATGGAATTATATATTACCATATTTCAAATTTGTTGACAAATATTAAACCAACTTGATATAAGGTTATATATTAAATCATATATTTATATCTTATACCATATCAAAAATAGGATAGCCACAAAATTCTGTTTTCCAAAATTCTGTCTTACAAAAATTCTGTTTTTTTTTTCCAAAAAAAAAAATTCTGTCTGACTAAAATTCTGTTTTACAAAATTCTGTTTTTAATAAAATTCTGTCTATTATAATTCTGGTTTTTGAAATATGTTATTCCCCTTTCATTATGAGAAAAAAAATGCCGTTAAATTATTTATTAAGAATTAAAGCCAGTTTATTATGAATAAGAAGTGTTACATATAATAACGTATCGATCTAAAAAATTCATATCATTGAAAAACATATTAATTGAAAAGAAAAAAAATAGCAAACATGAAATAAAAACACAAATTAGTTAAAAATCAATTAAATTAAGACAAAGTTAAAAATAATAAAAAATCAAGCAATCCAATTTAACTGATAACAATATTTAATTAATTATAAACTAAGTTTTTTGCTATTCTTTTTAAATATTCTGGTTTTCTTAAACGATTAAATTTGTTTACAATACGTGAATTTTTTTATTTGTTTTTTAATTTTTCTCCATTCTGAATCTTTGAGACAATATTTTGAGAATAGATTTATTCTCCTTTTGTAGAGTCCGCTTTTTTTCGTCCAACTACAACACTCAAACGTCGGTGCCATGACTCGACATTGTTTGTAGTTTTCGGGTATTTTTCAGAATACTCGCAATCAAATATCGTCCAAAATTCAGGTGGGTATTTACGAGCGTTATATATATAATTGGCCTCGAACCAGGTGGCCAATTTAATAATATCTTCGTCTTCAAATGTTTTTCGGAGCTTCGAATAATATTTGGCAACCTTTTCTGGACGAACATACGCAAGCACTTTTAAACATCTTACTTGCAGTGAGAAATTTTTGTCATTTCCGTACTTAGTAACCAATCTGAAATGATAATGTTGTACATATTACAAGTTAATTACTATATATTAAAAATTCTTACCGTTCTTTTTGAATTCGGCGCCACAATATCTGGGAAAAATGGAAAAAGCACCCTCGTATCTGCGAATCTGGAAAGCATTTTCTAGCTGCTAACACGAGACCAACTTTGAAGTCAGATATAATACGATTAGGCTTAAAAAAACTCCATATTCCAAAGCAATTTGAATTACGCGTTTAAAAAATTGTTCATAGACTACTGCAGATTTTTTGGACGTTAGGCAGAATAGGAGTGGGACGACCTCTCGTTCAATCCTTCCATGAACGGAAAAGAGTTGGCGCATTATTGTGGGCACAACATCAAAAGTGCAGTCGACGAGCCAACAATCGCTTTGTTGTAGAAGTTAAATTG
Organism: Eustalomyia histrio; assembly: GCA_949748255.1. Lineage (NCBI taxonomy): Eukaryota > Metazoa > Arthropoda > Insecta > Diptera > Anthomyiidae > Eustalomyia > Eustalomyia histrio. The sequence continues at coordinate 19,730,154 of OX456526.1, forward strand.
ATGATTTTGTGCCGAATATAACTCCCACTTTCTCTTCTGCCAATATAAATAATTCATTATCCAAAACGTATAGATTTAGAGGGTAATCTATTTCATCTATTGCTTGCGGCTCTCTTTTTTCGTTTTTGCGCGTACTTTGAGGGAAGGTAATCGCGACATTTTTGGTTTGTAATTACCACCGATTGTTGCACTATTTGACTTGGATTAAGGGGTTTGTTTATAGCGGCATATTTTACAAAAGTATTTGTTCTGCATATTTTCACTGCACTAGCAATAGGTTCGTGGGTATGCTTTTTTGGATATGTTATTAAAACATGCTCGTTATTTTCCATTGCTGTTATTATTCGAGAGGAACACTTATCTGGAATTCTTCTCGAGCACGTCCAATTAAAGGTTCCTTTTTGTCTTTTCATTTCCAAATAATTAAAATATCCGTTGAGACACAACATTTCTTTATTTTTATTGGTTTTTATTAATTGCAGTTTATTCATTTTTATTTTTTTAAACACGACACATTAAACAACACAATTGCGACTAATTTTAAATAAAATTTTGGAACATAATTTTTGACCAAACACACACAGTGTATGTGATGCATTTTATTTAAATTTGCAAAGTGTTTTTTTCAAACAGTATTATTTTTTTTTAAATGTAAGGGAAAGTTAGGGCAAAGTGATTTCTTAATTGTTTTATTTTTATGTATGTGTTTGTAATTGCATTTGCAGTTAAATAAAAAATTATAATAATTTTTTATTTAACTGGAATAATTGCATTTCCAGAAACAGAATTTTGTGAACCAGAATTTTCTGAAACAGAATTTTGAAAAACAGAATTTTGGAAACCAGAATTTTGAAAACAGAATTTTGTAAAACAGAATTTTGTAAACCAGAATTTTCGTCGAACAGAATTTTATACCCAACCCATCAAAAATATTTCTGATCTGGGACCATATATGGAATTATATATAATTATATCTTATAAAATATTAAAAAATAATTTGATATGGCAGCATATAGTATTATATCTCAAATATGCGTTCGCATTTATAAATAAATAAGTTTTTTTTATAATTCATATATAAGTATATATGATTTTTTAAGAGCCACATATAATATGTATGGATGTATGAGATTCATGTTGTTAAATATACAAATTTTATACAATACATTAGCTTATCTAGATGTAATTATATATAGCACAATACAAGAAAATTTAAAAATATTATTATAAATAAATTAAATATTAATCGCAAAAAAATATAAATAAAAATACCAAAAAATTTAAAAGTAAATTTTTATAATTTAGAAACGTTTCAAAACTTGCTTAACATAAATATCAATTATTTCCTACAAATAATAAAAAAAAAACTTTTTTTATTGTTAAATTAAAATAAACTCTAAAAGGAATATTTGATGGTAGACATCATGGCAAGTACCGATTTTATGTCACCGACATCATTAATATTGCAATAACATTGTGAGAAAGTGTTTTTACAATTGATGAAATTAATTTGTCAATTGTTTGTTATCATTATTACATGTGTGGGCTAGGAAAATACTTATTTATCAAGTAAGTCTTTAACTTTGAAATATTCTTATCAAATGACCTATTTATATATAGTTTTATATTAATTAAATTTTTGCATAACCTGCTTATAAAAATTAATCTTAACGACAACAAGCAAAAATTTTAAAACTTTTCTTTACTATATTTTTAATAAATATAAATGCTTTTATACGGATTTAATTCTAAAGCAAAAATATTTTATATGCTTAACTAGAAATGTCTTCTATTTTAATTGTTTTAGTTAAAATCATTTTTGTATGTTTTCTTTTTTTTAACTTTTACCTTCATATATTTTTAATTTAATTTAAATGCATTTTATATGTTTAGCATTTTTGCTCATATACTTTTTTTGTGAATGCATAAATTTGTGTAGTTCAAGGTTTGCTTCGCTTTACATTATACAAAATCACTTTTAAATATAATTGTATGAAAAAAAGTCACAAGTGATATAGAAATGTAACCCTGTATGAGTGAAAAAAAATTCATTTTACAAATATTACATGTGTATTTCAATATATATATATTTTTTTAACAAAAGCATCACTTATGGTCACATTACAATGCTAACACTATAAATGAATGCAAACTCACTTATGCACGCATAAAAACACACACTCACCAACATACTTGTTCGGCCAAAATACACAACTACTAACATTTAACGCATATGGTGGCATAACTAACTTAAACCAACGTTATGTCATCTGGCTAGGAACACAACAAACTGTTGTCTCTTACATATGTTTGTATTTGTATAGTAAATATACATATGAAGTTTTTGTTAATAAATGCCTCACTATAGGAAAAAAGTATGACTGATCACTGTCAAACTTAAAATAATTAATACTTAGTGTTGAATATAATAAGATCTTTTAAATATTATTTTATAAAGTGGGCTTGTTTTGGAACTGTAAAAATTTAGGATTATATATTTAAATTTAAAATTTAAATTTATCCAAAAATCGGCTAACATTTTTACTATTATTTATATTTTTAAAAAATAGATTAAATGTTCTTCTATCGATTAAGAAAATTTCAGCGTATTAATACATTTTTATTATCAAATATTTTCCCCTGAACAAAGCCAAATAAACAGCTATTTGCTAACAATTTTGGACTAGTTCAGAATTTTTTTAATCAACTTATAACAAATAGTATATTAAAAGAAATCCAAAATTTATAAATACAAGGTGGCGCAAAAGTAATCCTCCTATCAGAAAATGCTATAAATTTTGCGATTAGCCCCTAATGTCAGTTCTGTTTTGACATTTGTGTAGTAAAGACATGCGAAATACACGTTAATAAACAATGTTACGCTACACTGCTCCAGAACGCGGAATATTGGTGACTATTTATTTGAGCAATAATCGGTGGGTGACTTTGGAACAACGTGAATTTCATCGCAGATTTCCTAGCCATCCAACGCCTACTAAATAAGCAAAATTTACCCTTCTGGGGCACTGAAAATCCGCGTGTAATCCACGAAGAGCCATTACACCCGCTCAAAGTCACTGTATGGTGTGCTGTTTTCGCTGGAGGAGTCATCGCGGGCCAAAGGGTTACTGTGAATGGTGAGCGCTACAGAGCAGTGGTCAACGAGTTATTTCTGCCGCAACTTGATGAATTGGGATTGGGAAACATGTGGTTCCAACAGGACGGTGCAACGCCACACACTGCACGTGCCACAACCGATATGCTAAAGGATGCATTTCCCGGGCGCCTAATTTCCCGTTTTAGCGATTTGCACTGGCCAGCAAGATCGCCTGATTTGACCGCTCCAGACTTCTTTTTGTGGGGATTTTTGAAGTCGCGGGTTTATGTCAACAAGCCTCAGACTCTTGCAGCTCTTAAAGACAATATCCGTCAAGAATGTGAGGACCTATCGCCGGAATTTTTGGCCAAAGTGATGGAAAATGCCATAAAAAGGGCTCAAATTACAATCAACTGTGGCGCCGGCCATTTACATGACATCATATTCTCGACTTGGTGTAAAAAAAATTAAAAGACCAAATAAAAATAATCCACAAGAAGAATCAAAATTTTTAAATTACAGCCAAAAAGCATCGGAAGGTTATTTTTGGCCCACCCTGTATTAAACAGCAGCTGTTTTACCTACATTTGAGAAGAATTTTAAAAGTTATTCCATGTTTTATTCGTAAGTTTGGCATTGAAACGATAAAATTTTTTTATCTGAACAATTAGAATGGAAAGTTTCATATGTGCTTGGAAAAAGTGCACATAATATTCGTGTGCTACCATGGGATGCAAGGGATGTGCAATATAGGGCCCTTAGGATATAGTTTTTTAAATGTGTTGTGAATGTAAAAAAAAATTATTTATTCTAGTATGAATGCAAGGCCACACAAAAATAAACTGATTAATTGTGACAACCAACAAGAATATAGTTGCAGTTCTTTTTTCCTCCTTTTAATTCGCAATAAAATTTTATTCTTTTGTTATCAATTTCAGGTAATTCATAATAAAATACGACAACTTTAAACATAGTTTCAAATCGTTTGAAGTTTTACAATTTGTATGAAGACAGAAAGTTGAAAAACTAAAACGTTGACACCCATTTGGGATCTTCACTATGTATAAATTTTTAACTTTAAATCCAACTGTCTCCACCAGCGGGTGCTGCAGTTTATGTTATTGGAAAAAATTGGCAAACTAAGACCTGAGCAAGAAGTAGTTAAACACTACATCTACTGAACACGAAGTTGTGAAAATGTCGGTGAATCATTAATGATTTTAACATTGGCGTGTCATTGGGAAGAAGTAGTTTGTTTCGGTGCTATGAAAAATCGATGAGCAGATGGACTTTTTTATTAGTTTACGGAAGTTTTTAAATATAGGGACTACAAAATAAATATAGGGAGTGGCTTTTTTTAAGCTAAAAATGTGATTTGGAACACGCCAAGAATTATTATTCCGACCAGGACAAAATGAATATCACTGGTATGCAAAATATATTTTCAAAAAGGCATTTAATGACTGCAGGAATTAACCATTTATGGACCTACTAAATAATTGTTTTTTTTACTAATAGGGGTTAATATCAACATTTTGGAAGTTGTTTAAAATTAATTCTTACAAACCGACAAAATTGCACTATTAACTTCTTTGGATGTTCTGAAAAAGAGATTCGTAAAGAATAACATCCATTTATTTTGCTGGGTATGTATGTATAAATTTTTAACTTTAAGTCCAACTGTCTCCACCAGCGGGTGCTGCAGTTTATGTTTGTGGCAGAAGGCATTATGTAAACGAACACATTTAGACTCTGAGTTTCAATATGATCAAAAAATACTGATGGATCAATGCCAATCTGACCCCCACCGTCAAACCAGTTATGCTCGTAATTTCTAGCAACACAACCTAACAGTGCTTAGATACCTACCGTGTAGATGAACAAAAATCGATAGATACCAAAGCATTTTTTGTATGTATATATATTGCTTGATATCAGGGGAATTAGAGCTTCGTACAAAGTTAAAGAGTTGCGAGACATCAGCACCTGGGAGATTACTGAGGTTGGAAAAGTACAACATTCTCAGTCAAAGTATACACCCAGAGAAAAGATTGGTTGCAATTCGATCAAACCCGTTAACATTCATTTGTAAGGATTTAATTTCATTTGGAATAACCCAAAAACCATAAATAAAATGTTTTATTGGGAATTACAAAAAGTGAAAAGAAACCAAAAATAAATCATATTATTCAATTATTGGTGTTTCCAATCATCTTTAATAAGCAATATCGTTAATGAGTTGTGTGCGGTGGAAACAATCATTTATTAAGTGAATATATAGTATTACACTTAAAAAAGTTTGTAAGTTAAAATAACTGAAAATATCATTTAAAAGAAATGATATTTCATTTAAAACCCGGTCTACTTAATTTTCATTTAAATTAAATGCCATTTGTTATTTATTTTTAAATGTTGATTAATCAACTGACACATCCGTAAGAAACAACTGATATAATCAGTTAAAATAAATGTCAAAATTTTACCTACCAATCTTTGAAAAATAAATGTTTTTTTCATTTATTTGAAATTATTTCCGTTTTTGTATTTTTTGTTTTTTTTTTAAATATACTCGTACAATACAAAATGTATGTATGCATATGAAGCTATAATCACTTTTTGTGTGAATGTATATGTATGTGTGTTTATGAAGTTCTTGTAAATTGTATTGAAAAATTTTGTATATATACAACCAATTTAAATAAAAAAACAAATTGAAATTTTTTGAATATTTTTTTTGAAACAGACAGCAAACAAAATTTAAATTTGTAATAACTGTTACGGACACAAATAAACCACAAGTTTCCGTTTTGTGGGTAAATTTTTATTAAATTTCACACAAATGAAAAAAATAAATGAAACTGAAAAAAATCGGTAAATGATAGTAAATTATTTCGAATAAATGTATAAAAAAGTTAATATAGATGTTTCTTTGAAAAATAAATGTATCTTCCTTTATATTTAAATGGAACGGAAACCTTTTTTATTGAACTACAAACAGTTAACTACATAATATTCTGAGTGTAGAAAATCGGTATCAAATTAAATGTATTAAAACATTGTCGATATTTAAAAGTGATAACGACAAGTATGGTTATTCTGATCAAATATATCATTTAGTTAGGGTTTTAGTACAATCAACCGAATTGTGGATTGTATTGCTAATAAACGTTACTAATGATTGGTATTGATAAACAAATTTTATACTAACATTTATTTTCCTAACAAATTGTTTAAATTCAAAATTAACTATGATAACTTATAAGTGTTTTATGGTGTAGTGGGAAGAAAAGGTATCTCAGTACTCTGAAGTTCCGAATTCAAATCCTGGAAAAGGCAAACATTTAAAAAATATTTTTTTTTAATTAAAATAAAATATTCATATGTTTAAATGGCAAATATATCAAAGAAAATTAAAATTAATTGTGGTACAGTAAATAAGAATGTGAATTAAAAATCTAAATGTCCAGGTTCGATACCGGAAAAATCTAAATATAAAATTTGTGGAAGGTAAAAATATTTCTGTGGAATATAAATATTAAACTTTACAACTGAATATTAGCTTTCACAACCAAAAATATAATTTAATATGACGACAGTTGACGTAACCGCCAGAATTTGATTGTCAACAAATTCGGTGGCCATAACTGATACTGTTTTCTGAGTGTATAATTTCAAACTTTACTGTGTTAATAAAATTCTACTATGCGTATATTTAAAATTTGAAAATTTAAAATCTGTGAATTGCCATATAGTTGAGGGAATTGGGTTTTTCACCACAACAATCAATTATGTATTTATTTTGTTGGAAATGGGCTATCGGAATAAATGTATATAAGTTAGCATGGTTGGGTGGGTTTCGACTTGAAGAGGACAACACCTTCATACTCTTTCAAACTAACTTCATAATTTTTTTCTTCACTTTTACTAGAATTTGTTTAATTATTTTGAGTAGTCATTCTTGTTAAAGCTACCTTAATTTTATCGTTGTCGGCTCACAAACTTTCCTTCAAGAGGCAGGAACTTCCCCACCATTTCCACGGAATGGCCAATGGTTATGAGTCTTCACACCCTAGTGCACCTCCAATCAAGAGCAATCCTTGTAATCCTACTGAGATAAGTCACGATTTTGCAGTAGAACCTGTTGCCCAAAGAAATACCAAAGAAATACCAATACTTCCAAAGCCCACAGGCCAATGTAAGGTGGTTCCGAACCTTCCCACTTTATTAGCTCTACATTTTCCCGGTACGGATCGAATTACAACTACTTAGCGTTCAAATTTATGTGCAGTTACAAAAGTAAGAAACGTTGACACCAAGAACTTGACTGGAGCTTGACTATCAGGGTATATGTTAGCGCTTGTCGTAGACAAAATATTGTGTCCAACCAAAGCGTCAATATCCCTTTTCGCCATAACCTTAGCCTTTAACAAACTTCTGTAATCTGATCATTTTCCACACAGCTCCAAACAAAGCTCTTCAGAATGAACCCCTGGGCAGTAAAACTTTGATACGTCCGTATAAAAGTACCTGTGTTCATGCGCCTCCACTAAAGTCATATGATCCAAATTCTGCAGAAAATAACAGCTCTATAACCGCATTAGCCGGTATCTACTGTGCCAGTAAATCCAAAGGGGATAACACTAAGTGTTATATACAATATATCCGATGCTGTAGTATGTAGTGCCCCTATGATTCTCATAGAAACCATTATCTGTAGCTTCTGCAAAAATATTTAACATAGGTCTCCTCATCCGGTGCCATCCTTATACAAAAGAAGAGGAAGGATGACTACTCAGTATACCCATTAGGACCCAGATCAAAGCGACCGCGATGGTCACCATACAAGAGTAGCTACCGTTGCCGTTTTCATCCATTCTTGAACTTTGTGACTCCGTCAGAAAGTGGTATTTCCACACCGTCCAGAGTAACAGGAGCAAAAGCTGAATCATTCAATCATGGATCTAAAGTCCACAGGCCCTTGATCAAACAGCAAATTCCCATCTGCATGCTATCCCCCAAGGTGGAAGGAAACTTCCGCATCACTACTCTCTACACGTCAACACACTCAGAAAAAAAAGTTAGTAGAAAAATTTGTAAACGGTTTTCAATCCCACCCTACTATTTTTGTACTGATTTTTAGTAAAAAATTATTATTTAGCAAATCTTTTTGCTATTTACATTTTACAAATTACAGAATTTTTACAGAATATTTACAAATTTTTGTTGCTAATTTCAGAAATCATTTTACAAATTTTTGAAAACCGATTTGCTAAAATTAGCAAACAAATTTACTAATTTAAAAAAAGTGGATATTGAAGGAAATGTTATTTCTAATTAAAACTTACACCTACAAACTTAAATTGCCTTAAAATGTTACATATATTAAAAAAGGGATCGGAAGTGATGATACCGACTCATGTCTAAAAAGAGGACATCCACTTAAAATAGCACTAAAAAGGTTTTTTAGTTCTAAAAATCCGACCTAAAAACAATTCAAATTTAACCTTAAAAGTAAAAAAAAAATTGACCAAAATATTTTTCTAGACAGAAATTACCAAATTAAAACAAAATGATTAATTCGTTTTTTAAAAAATATAATCAAAATTTTTGATGCTCGATAAGAAAAATAAATTCGAAGCTTTTTACTAATATTAATAATATTTAGTAATTTTTTTTGCTGAATTTAGCAAACAGATTTTAAATTCCACTTTACAAAAAGTCTACTAAAATTTAGTAGCGGCTACTAATTTATCTACTAATTTCATTGTACTACACGTCAGCAGACATGTGTTGCTAAGATTAGCAAAAAATACCGCGGGGCTCAAATTAGTAGAATTTCCCGTAATAACAGCAAAATTTTCAGTTGCCATTACAGACTTTTTTTGGTGAGTGCAGTATAACCACCACACCCCCATCTACCTCTCTCAAGAAGCTAAGTAAAGAATTAAGTGCAAGATTGCACAGAACTGAAGATAGAATACACTTTGAGGCGTTGCTTTCCTCATGAACCGGGTCAGAAGAGTACCATCCAACCATACCATCCATCAAAACAAATACCTTCATAATACTGCAATTATAGTCTGGCTTGATATTATAAAATGCTCCATCTATTATCATTCTTTTTAACGAGTAACACTGTTTGGAAAGGTGATAGAGGAAAAATAAAAGGTGGAAAATTTCAATGGCTTCAATATGTCATACAGACAGTAAATAGCTTGGGTCAATGGTTTCCCACAATTAAGATTAAATCGTACTTGTTTTCAATATAAAGTATGATATACTGATGGTTATGAAGCCCTTATTGAACGTAGTAAATATCTACATACATTTGGGAATGAAAACCACTCTAGTGTCCCTCCACATCACAGATATTTACGCAATACAAATGCAGCCAGTGTAAATTCTCATCAGGAAGGGAAAAACCAGGCCAGAGACGAATGGCACCTTCACTGAGATAATGTCATCCAGCCAGCCCAGGTGATTTGTAAGATTTAAGAGCAATAATCGACCAGGTTAGCTTCCTGGGAGACATCTTCAATCAACAAGGATAAAAAAAAACATATATTAAATGTTCAATATTGTTTTCATACAAATTTATTTAAATAAAATCCAATACAATTAAAATTCAGTTTTGCGGCACTTAAGTTTAAAATTATTATGTCCATCACATATCTTTCACACAGTGTATTCGGTGTATATGTGTTTAGGTGTAGAATATGTATTCTTAATAAAGTAGACAGTTGGTCATCATACCTTTGTTATAAACATGATCTCCTGTGAGGCATGAGCATGAGTGTTAGTGTATGTGTGACTGTTCACAGTGACACAAACACATACACAATAGTCACTAAAGAGTACAAATGTTTACCTTGTGCGCTTTTAAGAATTGAAATTGAATTTTAAGTATTTATGACCACAGCAAAAAAAAAAACAAAAAAAATTATAAAAACACAGAGAAAACTGGACACTATACCAACATGTTTGTAGTTATAAAGCCAAAACAAATACATATATGTATAATACAGGTATGCATACAAAAACAAACAGAAGCGCAAGGTGAACATGTATAGGAGGGAAATATTGTAAAAGTAGAAACGGAATAAATTATTGTTGCATAAAAATAAAATAAAAATAGAGGTAAAACAGGACACATATCTCACAATAAACATTAGTGGTTTTGTTATTTTTTTGTTTTGTTAATAAATTTTTTTAACTTTTAGTATTAAATATTTTTTTTTATTTTAGTTGAAGGCCTGTGGAATTAAAGAAAACAAATTGAAAGGATATTGAAAAAACCAGAGTTATTTTATATATCTGAGTTTAAATTAAATTTAACAAAAAATACTGCAATTCTTCTTTTTAATAAAAAATAATTATAGCTGAAAATTTTTTAAAATGAATTTAATAATATTTCTTCCCCTTTGTTTAATTTTTGTTAATCTTTTTTTTTTTTGTATTTTATATTTTATCCTTTCTCTGATGATTTACATATGACATCAATTACATGAACATTTATGACTTAAGTTGTTACAATATTGTTATAACAATATTGTAACTCATTTGTCACTGTCATAAGATTGCATGTTAAACAAAATGAAAAAAAAAGTGAAACTGCAATAACTGAGAAAAAAATATATGAAGTATAACTTCTTTCCGAAAAAGGGTAAATGTGTAACGTAAAATATTTAACATATGACTTTTAACAAGGACCTTGCCAAATAAGTTACAAAAAAATATGTTTTCATTCGAATATTTTTTTTTTGTTTAAAATTATGAAAAAATTGCTTTTAAAAATTAACCTTTCTTATTTTATAACATGTATACTAAAGAAAACAGGCCAGTGGAAACAACCACAAATTTAAATACAGTTGAACTTCGATTAACCGTGACTCTATAAACCGTGATTATCTATTAACCGTGATGCTGAGTGGTTGATTTTTTACCTCTATTAACCGTGATTTACCTCTAATATCTGTGATGCACATGTCCATATGACTGCTTGTTTGTTTTTTTCGTATAATACACACACATCTCTCATATTAAAATTCGGTGATTCCCCTTTTTCATGAAACTGTAATTTTCATATGTATCAAATTTCATATTCATTCATCAGTGTGAAATTTGATCTGTCAAGACGTGTTTTCCTTACATCATGCCACCGCCAAAAACTAAATCCGCGAAAAGAGCAAGAAAGGTTCTTTCAATTAAAGACAAAATGGAGCTGATTAATGAATACTCAAAACGTAAAGTACCTTTTAAAATGTTGTCTAAAAAATATGGAGTTGGCATTCAAACTGTATCCGATTTAATAAAAAACAAAGATCGGATTTTAAAATTTTGCTCCGATACTGATTCAATGCTTGGCCTTAAACACAGATATACACTAAAAACATCCGAAAATCCAAAAGTTGATTTCGCAACATATGAATGGTTTCGGCAAGAAAAATTTAAGGGAACTCCAATTTTAGGTAAGTTAACTGAAATCGAGATATTGTTATTAAACTGAAATTTGCTTCTGAACTTCAGGCGAAATGATTGTCGAAAAGGCAAAAATTTTTCATTTGAAGTTAAACATAAATTCAGAGTGCACTTATTCATTTGGTTGGTTGGATAAATTCAAAAAACATCATGGAATCCGTCGACTGAAATCTACGGGAGAAAAGGAGTGTGCTGATTATGAGTCTGCTATGATGTTTGTGGACGACTTGGATGAAATCATTAAAAACGAACAACTTACAACTGAACAGATCTACAATGCAGACGAAACCAGTCTATTTTGGAGGTGTTTGCCTCAGAGTTCTTTGGCTAGTGGTAATGAATATTCTATTGAAGGGTGCAAGGAATCTAAGGAGAGAATCACAGTGCTAGTTTGTTCAAATGCTGCAGGAACTCACAAGTGTAAATTGTTGATAATAGGAAAAAGTGCCCATCCAAGAGCTTTAAAAAACGTTGAACACCTTCCTGTGATTTATAAATCTAATAAGAAAGCTTGGGTAACACAACAGCTATTTCTGGAGTGGTTTAATCAAAATTTTGTACCAGAAGCAAAGGAACATCAACGGCGCATCGGTCTCAAAAATAACTGTAAAATACTTTTATTATTAGACAACTGTCCAGCACACCCAGATGTAAATGCTATGATACATGAAAACGTTACAGTAAAATATCTCCCACCGAATTGCACGTCCTTGATTCAGCCTATGGATCAAGGAGTAATTCGGAGCTTCAAATGTCACTACCGTAAACTGATCGTTCAAAAACTTGTTGGTGCTAATGACAGACGTGAGTTCGTTAAATCTTTGAATATTAAGACAGCTTTGTGGGCAGCCGCAGCTTCGTGGGACTCTGTAACTCCACAAGTTTTAAAAAGAGTTTGGAATAACTTACTATCTCATAATGAAGATGCTCCAAATAGCCTTGTTGAGATACAAACAGAAATAACCATACCGTCTGGATGTACGATTGATGCTGTCGAAAAGTGGATGGTGTGCGACTCTGATGCCGCTCCGTTTGCTATTACTATATCTGAAGACGAAATCCTAGACATGGTTACCCAAAGCCAAGAAGATGAGCTTGATTCAAATTCCGAGGAATCAGATGGAGGAAATGCGGACGAAATGCCTACATTGGCTCAGGCAATAGAGGCTAGTAGTATTTTGTTAGGTTTTTTAGAAAACTTTAATTGCCCAAGTATTTCAGAACCAGATAAATGCAAATATATCGCATACAAACTCATTTGTTGGAAGAACAATCAAAAGCTAAAAAACATAAGACAGACTTCCATAAAAGATTTTTTTAAATAAATGTATGTATTCCTAGAGAAATGATAAGTTGTTTATAGACGCAAATTTACATGTTTTTGTAAAAAAAAAATAAAAATAATAAAATTTATACATGTAAAATTTTACCTCTTTTAACCGTGATTTTCGGTTATCCGTGATTAGACCGGTCCCGAGCATCACGGTTAATCGAAGTTCAACTGTATTTAGACATTGATACAGAATGGAATTATATTGAGTACACACTTTCAATATAATGGAAATTTTTTTTTCGAAAATCGACCAATCAGAAAAAAAGAATTACAAAGCAAAATTATTTGATTGTTTAATTTTAAACAAATTTATCAATTATATTTAAAGTGTGTATTCCACTTATGGGGTTATTTTACTAATGGGGTTATTCCACTTATGGGGTTATTATAAAAAGTTGTCACATAGAAAAATGCAATTCAACCATATTTAAAATTTACCTAAATATAATTGTGATATTAGTGACTCAGCCTGTGCTAAATATATCAGAGTTACATATTTGAATGTAAAAAATTTTCACGTAGTTACAGAATAACCCCATTAATATATATTTTTTTAAAATAAATGTCAAAAAAAAACATAAAAAAATGTAATAAAAATGTATAAATTATAACAAAAAATGTATATAATTATAACATAAATGTACTGAAAACTTTTTCAATCATCTCCAGTCAGTTTTTGTAATAATATTATGAGTGTAATTGTATTAAATTTGAACTTTATTCACCTGAGCCTACTTCTCAGAACAATGTGTGAACTTGTTGTTATTATTTTGCATACAGGAAATGAAGTTAAATTCTGGAAAGTAGATGAGAAGGGAAAACGAAAAAATGTATCTGAAATGCTTATGTATGATATTTATTTATGCTTTACTGTATGACACTGAAAAATTGACAAACAGATTCGGCTACATGTTGTAATTCGAATATATGATTTTAATTTAATTAGCTGTTAGCATTTAAAATAAATAAACTAATGCGTTACTCATATTTTTCTCGTAAAATGCGAATAATTCTTCCTACAAAATCGCAGCGTTGTAGAAAATCGCCTTAAATAAATTTTACTGTGTTTTCTAAAAAAACTATGAAAAGTCTTGCCAAAAAATTAATAATACTGCGATGTGGGAAAAAGTATACTTTTTGTTAGCAGAAAAATAAATTTAATTCGTTTTTTGCTTGCAATAGCGAATCTTTTTGTTTTCATCATATTTGTATGTAATAAAGACACACATGGCGTATGATTAATGCGTTAAAAAGAATATAACAATCATACGCCTTAGTGTTCAATATATATATAATTAAAATAATTACGTGAGGCAGTGGAAAGAACAAAGATCGGAAACCCCCCTTGACGGCCTGCCCAAACCCGTATAGCTAGAAATTTTAAATATATGTTTCCTAGAGTTTGATCTGTCTTACTGACAAGATACTCTATGGAATTTTCTCCAGGAATATGGAATAAACTGGCATTGAAGAGCCTCCTTTTTAATCGGTCTGCCAAATAGTTTTGCTTGAAAATCTGAAATTTAATATAACCAGAAATTTAGCACAAAAATTAAGTTTTGGGATTTTCCCTTTAAACCTGAAATTTAAAGAAACGAAATTAAAACACTAACAAGGAGTGGACTTGAAATACTAGTAAGGCGATTGAAATCGAATGGAACAGGGAACGATTAGAATTGAAACAATGGAACAGGAGAACGAGAGAAAAAAATGGACACATTAGATAAGACAAATAAATTACAATGGAACAATGAACGATTGGTATTAAAACTATACAATAGGAACATAATGCAATGAAACGCGAAACGAGTGGAACTAAAACACTAGGCAAGGAAAACATAAAGTAATGAAACGGAGAAAAAGTGGATTAAAACACTAAACGTAGGGAACAAAATGGAATAAAGCTTGTCTTGGTGTAAAAGATATTTATCGATGTGAACATACATATATTTTTTTAGCGATCTACTCTTTATTTTTTAACTTTTTTGGAAACTTATTTGTCTATTGTTATAATTTTTATTATTGTATAAAAATTTATTGTTTTCTAGGTTTTTTATATACCACGAGGTTTTTTGATTGTTATTATTGCTTGTTTGTAGTGAGCTTTCAACCTGCGTATATTTACAAAATCAAAGCAATTTCACGATATTTAGCTAGGTTGATATATGTATTTCGATCCAGCAAAAGATTTCTTCAGAATCTAAAGTTAAAGACAAGTTAGAGCCTCCAGAAATAGGCAGAGCCTGAACAAAAAACCTATTAAATATTATATTTTGCTACATTTCTGTCTTTTTAACAATGAAACACTTGCTTAAGTTGTTTTCCTAACAGACTCAATGATGATACTAAAATTAAAAGAGACCAAAAATGTACTATTTATATAAAAAACAAAATTAAATAAATAAATTTTCTTTTCTCCGTTTTACTCGGGCTCAAGTAATAATTATAAAAGTTTTTTGTTTTCTAGTTTTTTTTATATACCACGAGGTTTTTTGATTGTTATTATTGCTTGTTTGTAGCGAGCTTTCAACCTCTGTGTATTTACAAAGAAAATTCACAATTTTTAGTGTAAGAACATAGTTTAGCTCCAAATAAATGTGGCTTATCTTTCGTTAAAATCCATGGGAGAAATTTAGATTTTATAAAAATCTTCGCAGGAAAATTGTTAATATGAACAAACACATGAAACCAATTTATTATAAAATTATTATACACATTTTTTTTTTTAATTATAAAATAGTTTAAATACACAGAAATACATATATTTTTAAAAGTTTTTTGATATTTATTAAAAAAAATAAATTGCATATAAAAATAGATTTTCCGTTACAGTTAACCCATTCATTTAAAATATTTTGTTAAAAAAATAATTAAAAAGTCGTTTATTTTTACAGATTTCTTGGTAAATATCTGTGATATTCAATATAGCGAAATAAATGATAATATTTCATTTATTGCGCTATGTTGAATATAGGGTTTTTCAACAGGGACGCTACAAAAGTAGAGCGCAGGGACAGCAAATGACGCCATATTTCTTGCCGCTCTATTGAAATTTCTCTTCAGGAACGTTTGCCATTTCATAATGCAAAGATATACGAGCCAACAACGAGTCGAACTTATTAAAATATACTACCGAAATTCGGAGTCAATGGCCTCAACGTTAAGAGCGCTACGTCCAATTTATGGTCGTCATAATCGTCCTAGCAGATCAACAATTGAGCGTCTAGTGGAAAAATTTGAATCCACAGGCACAGTACAAAATGTTCCCATGCCAGTGAGACAAAGAAGTGCCCGTAGTGCCGAGAATATTGCTGCCGATGAGGCTTCAGTTAAAGAAAGCCCAAATGTGTCTCTCACACGTCGTTCTCAAGCGTTGGGCATCTCTGTGACGTCGTTGTGGCGAATTTTGCGATAAGATCTGGGCGTACATCCTTACAAAATCAAATTGACGCAACAACTGAAGCCGCTTGACCACCAGAAGCGTCGTATGTTCGTGAATTGGGCTGAGCAACAACTTGAAAATGATTCGGATTTTTATCGAAAAATCATCTTCAGCGATGAGGCTAATTTCTGGCTGAATGGCTTCATCAATAAACAAAATATGCGTTATTGGTCAGACAGCAATCCACACGTACTCCATGAGTCATCATTGCATCGCAAAAAAATTACGGTTTGGTGCGGTTTATGGGCCGGCGGCGTCATTGGGCCGTATTTCTTCCGTGATGATCAAGACCGGCACGGTACTGTGAATGGGAACCGAATATTTTTGACCCCAATTGGATGATATGGACTTGGAGGACATGTGGTTCGGCCGATTTATGCTTGAAGACCGTCGAAAATTTGGTCAGCGTCTGGACTGCTGCGAGGGTGCCCATGAAATCGAGAAATCGAGTTACATATATAGTGGCATCGAACGTACTTTTACAGGAATAAAGAATTTCATTGAAAAACTTTTGTAGCGCTCTTATTGAAAAACCCTTTAGTATATAGAATTTACGAATTTTGTATGTAGTATATAGTATTTACGGATTTTGTAGTTTATTAGTTGACGGCTAAAAAAACTAATTAAGTAACTATCATTTATTTTTACACATTTCTGGTTAATTTGTTAACAGTCAAAATAAATAAAATACCATTTAATTTTAATGAGTATTGTAAGTTAATTTCTTAACCTTTAAAAATAAATGATAATATGGATTAGGACAAACATTTGAAATTAACGGCTTCATATAAGCTTTGTTATTGGATACTTTAAGAATTAAAGTTCATAACAAAAACTGTAAAATTAGAGGATAAATATAATTTGTTAAATTTCGTTGATGTTAGTCTAATTGTGTTGTTGTTTTCAAGTTTGTTAATTTGTTTCCAAACACTCAATATAAAATAGACAATCATCAACAAACAATGACCAAAGGGGAGAAAGGAGAGCGTTGATATTGATAAAGTTGGGTAGCGTCAACCGAAAATACTAAGTATTCTATCCTGCTGGCTCTGTGGAATTTCTAAATTTTTATTCTCTATAATTTACTAATACAATTTTTAATATAATTTATTTTTTTTTTATAATTTATTCTTTATTTACAATCTATCCAAGGATAATAAGCAAATTTGTTAAAATAAAATACATCACAGAGATTGTGTAACTCCATTGAGTTACACAATATAAAGACTTTTGTCTAAATTATATAATTTTTAAAAGATTAAATAACAATTCATAAAAGAGTATATATACAAATGAACATCATGTTTTATTTTCGGAATGGGAGATCTAAGATATGGCTGCGTTTTAGTCTTCTAGTTTCGTTGGTGCTGTCTAATAATGAGATCGCCACAGGATTATCGTGATTACTTAATCCTTGCAAGTATCTCTCGCTTGCGGATCTAATTTCCTCTCGAATAGATGATACAGAACGATCTCTTTGGATAACATTATTTCTAATATACCATGGTGCATCAAGGATTTGTCAAAGTGTTTTGGATTGATATCTTTCAAGTATATCAATATTGGAATTGCTTTCGGTACCCCATAATTGGATTCCATATGTCCAGACTGGTTTAAGGATAACTTTATATATTCGTAATTTATTATTTAAACTTAACTGCGACTTTGAACCTAAAAGCCAGTAAAGCTTTTTCGTTTTGATTTTAAGTTGTTGTTGCTTACTCTTAATGTGAGCTTTCCAGGTAAGACGTCTATCAATAATCATTCCTAAATATTTGACTTGATCTCTTTTTGGAATGAAATTACCATTTATGGTAACATCAGGACAATTACCACGTCTAAGCGCAAATGTTGTGTGATTGGATTTATCAGAATTTACTTTCACGTTCTATTTTATTAGCCATTGGTTCAGTTCATTAAGCTCATTTTGTACAAGTGAAGATGCTTCATCAGGAGAATTGCTAGTGGCAATTATTGCTGTATCGTCTGCGTATGTTGCGACCAATACACTATCAAGTGTGGGTATATCTGCTGTGTATATTGTATATAATATTGGGCCCAATACACTTCCCTGTGGTATACCAGCATTTATTTCAAAAAGTTCAGATCTTTCATCATTGACTTTTACGTAAAAATGTCTATTGGACAAATAACTTTTAAAAAATTGATAAAAAGGTGCAGGTAAATACTGTTTTATTTTATAGAGTAACCCCTGATGCCAAACCCTATCAAAGGCTTGCTGGATATCAAGAAAAACGGCAGAGCAGTAACTTTTTTTTCAAGAGCATCTCTAATTACATTCACAATTCGGTGTATCTGTTCAGGAGTACCGTGCTTGTGTCTAAACTCAAACTGATGTTCAGGAATTATATTTCTTTCTCTCAAAATGGGTGATAATCTTCTTAAAAGCATTTTTTCAAATATTTTGGAGAAGGTTGTAAGCAAACTAATTGGTCTAAATGAAGATGCTAAGTTATTCGGTTTGTTAGGTTTTTGTATCATTATGACCTCCGCACATTTCCATTGAGATGGGAAGTGGTTAAGTCGCAGGATTGAATTATAGAGTGTAGTTAGAAATACAATACATTTATGAGTTAACTGATTGACAACATTTGCGTCAATTAGATCATATCCAGGACATTTCTTTTTATTTAGCATTTTTATTTCATTTTTGACTTCATTTGGCGTGAAAAATTTAATTTGAAAGTCCATTTGTAGCGGACAAGTTAGATACTCCAATACTTCTTCTTGTTGTGTCGTTGTGTTCAATGAAAATGGCGTAAATATTTCTTTCAAATGAAGAGCAAATGCCTCTGAGATATCTTTATCGGTTTTACACCACAAACCATCCGATTTTTTAAGAAGAATATTCCTCTTTGTTGGCCTTTTAAGATATTTAGTTGCTTTCCACAGCAGGTGCTCATCATATTTTGAATTGTTTATTTCTTCAAGAAATTCTGATGTTTTTGCATTTTTGTGTTCAAACAACAGGTCTTTGGATGCTTTACTAAATAACCGTTTATCATTAACATTCCTACCTTTTGCGTAGCCTTCTTTTTTCTGCTATGAGTTGTCGTATTTCGAAGGATATATCAAGGTTTACGGGTTGTTGTGATATTGCTTGCATTGGAGTGGAAATATGCGCTGCTTTGTGTATCTCGTTTGTAAAATATTCAACCGCTTCGTCTAGCTCGATTCAGTCTTGAGACTTATTTTCAGATTAATATTGTCATTCAAGTATTGTTGAAATAGCGAAATGTTAGTATTTTTTTTTAATACCTGATACTTAGGAGGTTTCAGGGTGACAGTGGTGTTAAAGTTTACTAAGACAGGTGTGTGATCTGAACTTAAATCAATAACACTTTTCATTTCCAGTTTGTGACTACCTATACCAGTGTAAACTATAAAGTCCAGAAGATCTGGAATTTTACGTGGGTCACTTGGCCAATACGTTGGCGTTTCAGTAGATAAGGATGAATAATTGTTTTTTCTTAAGCATTTGTAAAGTTCTGTTCCTTTGGGGTTTGTCAATCTGGAACTCCACCACGGATGCTTGGCATTAAAGTCACCACCAACGATAAATCGTCTACCAAGTGAACCGAAGAATTCCTCGTATTTTTCACATTTAATGTTATGTCGAGGTGAAAAATATATTGAGGATACAACTAGATCACCATCATCACATATAAGTTTAATGTTTGTTGCCTGAAGATATGTTTGCTGCACTTCGTTTAAGATAGCATATTTTATTGTTGATTTAATCAGAATTCCAGAACCTGCATGAGCTCTATCGTCTGGGTGGTTGGTATTTATAAAAAAGAATATGATTATATGATCTAAAATCCTACTAATACATACTATTCATTTAATTAATTAAATATTTTTTTAAAGTAAAAAGTGATAAGACCCTTTTGTAAGTGATATTTCATCTATTTTAAATTACATTTTCATTAATTTTAAACTACAAACTGTTTTGAGTGTATAACTTATCTTTCATGCCTATAGGATATATCATTTGTATATTTAATATTAAATAAATATATATTCAGAATATAGTACATGTGTAAATAGCTTTATTATACTTTTAATTTTATTAATTATGAAACTTATTAAATATCAAGTATATGAATTATTATAATTTTAAGTTAAATAATCAAATAAACTTTTTCATGCAACAATCATATTTAACTTTGGGCATCTCTTAATAAGCTTTTAACAAACATAACTATTACCTTTTACAATTTCATTTAATAATTTGGTTTATTAAGGCATACTGCAAATATTTAAACATTTTGTTAAAGCCATAATGTTAACAATATTGAATTGTAAATGTACATAACAACATTTGTTTTAAATGTATTGTATAATATACAATTTATCAGTAAACTTAATAGGGTGGTTTAAAAATTCTACAAGACTGACCTTAACTGTCAAATTTCAAAATATATGAGTAGTGGATTCTCTTCTACTTGTACAAGCGCTTAATAGACTAAATGATCTTAAAGAGATTTATGTGGCAAAAAATATTTAAAATTTTTGGATTCAACTTACTCTTAACATTGTTTAAAAATTTTATTTTAAATGCATAACTAAAGAATTTGTCTTTTGAAACTAAGTAGTGCCAAAATTATTTTCAGATATCTGCAACCCCTAAAGACGACACTTAGACCCACTGTTCATTATCATAGTTTATTTGTTACAATTATTGATTTTGTTAGCTTTAAAGTTATTAGACATACGAAATTGTTTTGGTTGTTATGCCTGTCAATGTATTGTACTTGCTTATCTATATGTATAGTATGTATGTGTGTGTTATTAATAAGAATACATATGACTTTATGCCTCCTAGTTAACTAACAACTGCTAATTTGGTTATTATATCAAATAATTCATATTCATCAAAACCTATAATATTATATAATCCTTAAATATATATGTTTGCATGCATGTGCATGGCAACTACAAGATGAACTAGTTAATATGTAAAATTAATAATTTGTAATGGTAAAGTAAAATCTTTATAGAGAAGAATAATTTATAAAACTTTACATAAATAAATATTATTAATAATCTTCTTTGGAGTATATGGGTCAGAAAATATTACAGATGTACAATTTTATAAAAGTAAATTCTAATTTAGCTTTAGTAGTCCTGGGCGCCAATATTAGGGAGGCCCAAAAATTTAAAATTTACCCTACAACCCAGGGCACGCACTATTTTTTTTTTACTTCTGATAGCAATAAAGTGCCAAAATTTCAAGGCCCTAATTGGTGTAGAAGATTGTGCTCAACGTCTCCAAAGTTTTTAAAATGTTGGTATTTTCTTATTCAAAGAAAATATTTAATTAAAAATTATAAAATGTGTGCTTCTGTTAAAGAAAAATAAAGGAAGAATCTCTCATACAATCACCAAAAAGTCTGTAATGGCAACTGAAAATTTTGCTGTTATTACAGAAATTTTGCTAATTTGAGCCCAGCGGTATTTTTTAATCTTAGGAACATATGTCTGCATACGTGTACACTTAAAATAGTTTGTTAGTTAAAATAACAAAAAATGTGATTCATAAGATATGATATTTCAGTTAAAAACCAGTTTACTTAATTTTCATTTAAATTAAATGCCTTTTGTTATTTAATTTTAAATGTTGATTAATCAACTGCCACATCCGTAAGAAACAAATGATATAATCAGTTAAAATAAATGTCAAAATTTTACCTACCAATTCCTTAAAAAATAAATGTTTTTATCATTTATTTGAAATTGTTTCCTTTCTTTTTTGTTTTTCTTTTGTTAATAACATATACTCGTACAATACAAAATGTATGTATGCATAGCTACAGACACCTTTTGTGCGAATGTGTTTGTGTATGTATGTGTGTTTATTAAGTTCTTGTAATTTGAATTGAAAAAATTTGAATATATATACAACCAATTTAAATCAAAAAAAAATTAAATTTTTGGAACATTTTTTTTTTTTTTTGAAACAGACAGCAAACAAAATTTAAATTTGTATTAACTGTTACGGACACAAATAAACCATAAATTTACGTTTTGAGGGTAAATTGTTATTAAATTTCAAACAAATGAAAAAAAATAAATAAATGAAACTGAAAAAAATCTGTAACTGATAGTAAATTATTTCAAATAAATGTCGAAAAAAGTTAATATAGAAAAATAAATGTATTTTCCTTTATTTTTAAATGGAACGGAAAACTTTTTTATTAAGCTACAAACACTAAACTAATTAATATTCTGAGTGTAGTACAATGAAATTAGTAGAAATTTTAGAACACTTTTTTTGAAGTGAAATTTAATATCGGTTTGCTAAAATCAGCAAAAAAAATTTACTAAATATTATTAATATTAGTACAACTATATTAGTATAAAAAATTAGTAAGCGCTACTTACTTTTAGTAAATTGCTGTAAACTAAATTAATTTTGCAATATATAAAAATTTCAAATTATAAAATAAAATTACACTGTCCAACCAATTAAGACTTTTTGAATGGAACAGAATAGCGACCCCATAATTCTGAAAGGGTATGTTGAGTAGATAATTTTTGTAGACAAACTTATGGTCCAGCACGTCTGAGTTTTTTTTACAGTGGGTCAAAGTTTTCATTTTTTGGTCGAAGGGAGCATTATACTATATAAAAAAAATGCTGTAAGTTAATGTCTGAGGGAATTCTTATGGTCAGAGTTGTATCGTGGAATTGTATGAGGATTATTTTTGTGGAAGATCTTAACCCTCTAACTGGTCTCTTTATGGGTCAATTTGACCCTTTTTCGAGAAAATCAAAAAATATCCTTTAAAAAAGGACATTTAAGGATTAAAATATTCAGAAAATTTCAGTGGGGGGTCACTAAAGACACCAATGTTGTAAATAAAGCTCTTTAAGCTTAATTAGTAAAATTATACACCAACATATACAAAACAGGTAAAAACGGCGTCAAGTTCGGCCGGGCCAAACACTGAGTTCTCGCGTCTAGTCAGCTGTGATTACAAATCGGGTGTGATATTTATTAAAATTAATAATAAAAAATAAAAGAAAAAATTCAAGCATACTTGAGCTACTAAGCAGTACATATCGGGTGTGATTTTAACTAAAATTAATATAAAAAAAGAAAAATTAAAGCTTAAATAAGCATGGCGGATTTTGTTTGCAAACTAAAAGATTGGTTTTGTTTTATTTGTGCACATTTGACGCACCACCAAAGCAGAAGAAAGATATTCCCTACAATTGAAGAACTATATATTATTTTCTTTGGAATGCGATTTTTATCTGAAGCTTGGATACCAAAAACCGTATGTACTACTTGCGAAAGTGGTCTTTTGACCTGGTACAAAGGCGGTACTAAGGCGCTGCCATTTTCTGCGCCTATTACATGGATTGAAACTGAAGATCACAAATCAGATACATGCTATTTCTGCGTAAATTACAAATTTGGTAGAAGCCAAAGGCACTACGCGATAATGACATACGAAGCAACAAACAATGTCATTTTACCAAAAGTGCGATGTGAAGGTGTTCCGGTGCCTCAACCGCCTACATATACATTTTCGGCCAATATGACAATCGCCAATACAGAAATAATAGCGGCGGTTGAAAACATATCAGATATAAGTTATTTGCCTCTTGATGGTTTAAACATATGTCCAAATTTGATAGACCAAGCTTATTTTGAAGATCTTGTAAGAGATTTAGGACTAACAAAAGAGAAAGCTGAAATATTATGTTCCAGATTGAAAAACAGGAAGTTGATAAAAGCCGATGTAAAAGTTACATTTCCAAGAAAAAGGTATTGGAAGAAAGATTCAAAGGGAAATCCCAAAGTGTAATGCTTGCTGAATACGTATGGGGCTTGTACAGAAACCTTGACCCATCGGAACTTTCACTTCAAGCTAAATACAGGAAAGCATATTAAGTTTAATCTTTAATCCATTGTCATACTACTGCTTTTTCCCAATCCCCTTTTACACGAAAATTTGAAGCAAAAAAATAAATATGTACATACTATAATAAACCACTATTAAAACAAAATTATAATTTTTTTATAGAAGTTGGCGTGTAATTTTGCCAATTAATCGTAAAGAGCTTTATTTACAACAATAGTGCCTTTGGTGACCCCCACTGAAATTTTCCGGCAAACATTTTCGTAGAATATTTTAATCCTTAAATGTCCTTTTTTAAGAGATATTTTTTGATTTTCTCGAAAAAAGAGTCAAATTGACCCATAAAGAGACCAGTTAGAGGGTTAAGATCTTCCACAAAAATAATCCTCATACAATTCCACAATACAACTCTGGTCATAAGAATTCTCTCAGACATTAACTTACAGCATTTTTTTCATTTAGTATAATGCTCCCTCCGACCAAAAAATAAAAACTTTGACCCACTGTAAAAAAAATACTCAGACGTGCTGGACCATAAGTTTGTTCTACAAAAATTATCTACTCAATATACCCTTTCAGAATTATAGGGTCGCTAATCTGTTCCAAAAATGCTGTTGGACAGTGTTATTATAATGCCCAAATTAACTCAATTATTTGTTACACTTTAAAGCTAACCATTTCTTTTAAAATTGCCTTATGAATTCGAATATACAAATTCATATTTTTTTTATCAAGAAACTTTTTTTGTTTTATTCATTTAAAAAAAAAAATAAAATATTTTAGATAAAATTAAAAAAAAAAATTGTAAAAACATAAACGAATTTTTGTTTTGAAAAATATTTTTAGTAAATTTTTTGGATTTTAACGTCATATTTTAATTGTTTTAAGGGCTGTGTTTTGACACTACATCCGATAATAAAGGTATGCAAAAAGTGCTTGTCTACTTCTGAAACATATAGTTGTAGAAATATTATTATGGCCAGTATGCAGGCAAAACAGTGCGTTTCAGTACTCCTAACATTCCTTTATTCAAAAGATACAACGCAGCATAGCCTTTTATACACAAAGACAACTATCAACCATTGCAAGATGCTGATGTCAGAGGACATTTAAAACTCACCGCATTTATTGTTTTATTAGTAGCCTTAGGAAGCAATAAGCAGCCTAGAGACGATTATATAAAACTAATAGAGCTCTCTACTACAATAGCTTTAGGTCATATTCCAGACAAAATTCATTTTAGAACTCCAGGTGCTGTATACCACGCTCGTTGGATGGCGAAACAAACATAGGCCATAAAAATTCACTTGTTTTGTGAGGAAGACGGTTTCAAAACCACATAAAATGAAAAATCGTAGTTGGAACTTTGGAGTTCTTGTATATGTAAAATTTTAGTTTGAAGCCCCTAGCACCCAGAAAACAGATTCGTGCTGGAAAACAAATTTGTTGCCAATCGAATGGTTTAGTTGTAGCCACCAAATTTTGTAGTTTTGACTACCTAATTTTTATTAAAACATCCGAAATGCTGTTGACACCGAAAATACTGGTATTCAATCCTGCTGGCTCTGACTGGAATGTTTTCAATTTTTATTCTCTATAATATACTAATAAAAATTTCCATATTTCTTTGCATTTAAAAACAATTATAAAGAATGTGAATATTCCCAGCAAAAAAATTGTAGTCATTCTGTGACTATAACTTCTTTCATTGCTTCCTAAACTTCAGTTGGCATTCTTTTATGATTTTTTGCTGTTATTCTAAGACACTTCCAAAAAATTCATATGTTCATATTTGAAATGCAGTGATCTGGATATAAACTTCATTACTTCTGAAGCATATGTTATAGTATATCGTATATTTTTTTTTTTTTGAATCTAAAGCATTTATTCAAATTGAAAAAATAGTTCTGATGAACTTTTTTAATTTTTTATTAAATCATTTTTTATATTTTAGTTTAAAATTTCATGAAGGTTAGAATTTATGCAGTTTTGCAATTTTTATAAAAGTTTTGAAAAATCAAGAAATACAGATTTTTTTATCTTTAATTGAAACTAGCTGTCCTGTCATTTGCATTTTTTCAACCTTAAATATTTATGACGACGCTATCTGTGCATTCTGTATTTTAGTCATTTCCAGTTTTAATTCAGAATTGACCAAAATAATTTTAAAATTGTGCAAAAATTATTTAAAATTGTTCAAAAATATTTTAAAATTGTCTAAAAATGTTTCAAAATTGTACAACCAGTTTTAAATTATCCAAAAATATTTTAAAATTTGTCTTAAAATTTATTAAAATTTTTGAAAAATGTTTCAAAAATTCTTTTTCACTAAAGCAGCATTATTTATTTGTTTCAATAAAAAGTATTTATATATCAATGCATAAATTTGACTTTTTTAAACTTATTTTTCTGCATTCTTATGAATTAAATTTTCATCAAGGCTTAAATACTACAAAGTATATGAACATTTTCCACTCATGCATCAGCATACCTAATCATTGTATTATCATTGCTTCCTTAGAGTAAAGTATGAGTAATGCTAGTAGCTACATTTGAATACTTCCATCCTATGACACGCTAATGTTAAATTCATCGATGAAACCATTTGAAAAGAAGTGGTGCCTTTGCCATAGTAGTGATGCTTTTATTGCTTCTTTGGCAGCTTCATTTTTGCTGGGTTTGATCTAGAGTCCTAATAAGTATCATTCATCTACCAAACTAACAGATCAACAATAGACAAAAACGCTTTAAATCACAAATAACATGAGAGTTTAATTATATAGCTGAAAAATTATGAAGGAGAGAAACAGTCGTGATTGAAGCTAATAGAAAGTGGGTTCCGACCGACATATGACAATTCTTTTTACCGTACCATGTTATATTTAATAGTAAAAATTTTATTTTATAGTTGATTTTTTTTCATTAAAATCAGAAAATAACGAAAAATACTTACTTTTTAAGTTGAATTAATATGAATTATTTATTTTTCCTTCCTATTTAAAATTTTCTTTTATCATTACAAAAAAATTTTAAATGAAAATAATATTTGTATGGTTTTCTTTTTGCGGTAGCGATACAATAAATAATTATTATATTTCACAGTCAATTCACACTTCATTGTGTATTTATACAAAATGTAGGTAAGTAGCAGTGATTTTACATTTTCTTATATGTATATTTAATTTTACTGCATAAAAATATGTTTACTTATATTAAAATTGTTAATTTACACATTACCTTTAATATGCTCAATTATTCCGTAAAATATATACAATATAAAACAAAAACTTATGTTTGTTAGGGTGGATTAATTTCGGGTTAAGTAGAATATTGTTACAATTTTACCTTTTAATATCGTTGATTTACTTTCTTGACAAATAAATGGAGTCCTTTTTATATAGCAAATAATAAAGAACAGTTGAAATATTTATAGCAAGTCTTTTTTTACACAAAAATACAAAAAAAAAATTTATTATTTTACACTTTTACATAGTTAAAAAATTAGTTTAATTAATCGCCAATTTAATGTTGCGGTGTTAATGAATTATCTCAAACTGAGGCCATATCTCTGGGCGCCTATTTATATATGTAATAGCGACTTCTTGTAGAAAGTAAAAGCAATATGCAGATGTTTTTGTTGAAGTGGAAAATTGTTTTTGTTTTTCTTGTATGGACGTTTCTGTTGATTGCACCCTGTGGTGTCTACTAGAAATATCTAAAACATGATATCGTCACCAGATTCTTCTGAAAGTTTCTGATCTTTGCTATTCTCGAATTTGCTAGCTACTGTTGAAAAGTTGCCGATCGCATTGATTTACACTTTACGTCTGCCATTTGGAAATTACTGTTTCCCAGGGTAAATGGAAATTGATGAATTGAATTTCTGTAACAATATACAAACCTAATGGATCAAATAATTGTAGTTTTTAAAAAGTCTCACAATTTGAAGTAACAGAATATGGAAAAAATTTAGATGATTTTTGTTCAGAAAATAAAATTTAAGAACATTTGAGAAAAATTCACCTTGTTTGGAAATGTATGCTTAACGAAATAGCAACACGAACAATTAAACAGGAGTATATTTAAATACCCAGCAAAAATGAAGCTGCCAAAGAAGCAATAAGAGCATCACTACTATGGCAAAGGCATCACTTCTTTTCTGATGGTTTCATCGATGAATTTAACATTAGCGTGTCATAGAATGGAAGTATTCAAATGTAGCTACTAGCATTACTCATACTTTACTCTAAGGAAGCAATACAATTATTAGATATTATATTGCATGATCCAACCATGTTCATATACATACTTTGTGGTATTTAAGCTTTGATGAAAATTTAATTCATTAGAAAGCGAAATTTATGCATTGATATACATATAAATACTCTTAATAGAAGAAATTAATGATTCTGCATTAGTGAAAAAGCATTTTTAAAAATTTTTTTACAAAATTTTAATGAATTTTTAGACAAGTTTTAAAATATTTTTGGATAATTTAAAAACTGGTTGTACAATTTGGAAACATTTTTAGAAAATTTTAAAATATTTTTGAACAATTTTAAATAATTTTTGCACAATTTTAAAACATTTTTGGGCAATTTGAAATAATTTTCACATTATTTTATAATTATTTTGGTAAATTCTGAATTAAAACTGGAAATGATGTAGTGTTAAATAAAATCTATAATGCAAAAATCACAGATTGCGTCGTCATAAATATTTCAGGCTGAAAAAATGCAAATGGTAGGCCAGCTAGTGTCAATTAAAGGTCAAAAAAATCTGTTTCTCTTGATTTTTCAGAAGTTTTATAAAAATAAAAATGCATAAATTCTAACCCTCATGAAATTTTAAACTAAAATATAAAATATGATTTAATAAAAAAATTAAAAAAGTTCATCAGATACTATAACTTATGCTTTAGAACAAGGGTGTCCAAGCCCTATGCGCTTTATGCTCATTTTTTTTTGTAAAAGCGATTAGCTATAGGCTGTGTGTTTTAATACACATGGAGCACTAGCAATAGCAATACGAAATACACAAACAACTTTGCCTTTTTAGTTTTTTTTGTCGTTCTTCACTGTATACACGCAAGTGCAAAGCAACATCACTTTTGTATGCTTTGCTGGTAAACGTTGACGACAGCGATCATCAATGTAGATTTTGTTTTTGTTTAAAGTATGATATGAAATATTTTTTTTCTTTTTTCTTTGTATGTATTAGTTTTTGCAATAAAAAATATTGAACAAAAATTAGTTATTCTTTAAATGAATTGGTGTTTACTCTTCCATAAGGAACTTTTCGGCACCCCTGCTTTTTAAGAAATAAAGAGTGATTTTTTAAGATATGCATGCAGATCACGTCATTTTAAATGTGAACTCATGAATTTTTTTGAAAGTGCTTTAGAATAACACCAAAAAATCAAAAAATAATGTCAACTGAAGTTTAGGAAGCAATGAAAGAAGTTATAATCACATAATGACTACCATTTTTTTTGCTGGATACTGACTTATAGTACAAATACAAGTACATATCATTTAAATGTGTGTGTTCCCGGTTATGTGTGATACACTTATATAGGGTTTTCCAATAAGGGAGGGTAGATGTTATCGTGGCATAGAAGCGCCATCCTGCTTGAACCACATGTCGTCTACGTCGATATCGTTGAATTCGGACCAAAATAAAATAAATCGTTCTGTAGCGCTCACCGTTGACAGTGACGGCCTTACCAACATCATTTTCATACCAAACTCTTCAAGTTTTTATTTTTAAAAGATTTTTATCCACATAAGTATTAAATGTTTTAATAAATAAGAAGGATTCAAAAAATAAAACACCATATTTTCATATCGAAATTAAAAAAAAAAAATATCAGAATTATTGCGCTAATGTTCAGCAGATTTATTTTGCTAAAATTTACAAATTTGACAGCAAAAAATAATAAATTTTGAGTCACCTTTTTAACATTCTTTTTAACGCAGATGTGAATAGGACTGGCACTCTATACACAAAGCAACACATGCTACTCGTTTATGCCGACAATATCGACATTATGGGTCGAACTTTGCGAGCAGTAACTGCAACCATTGAGAAGATTGAAAGGGAATCTACCAAAGTGAGTCTGGCAGCAAACGGAGATAAAACCAAGTTGATGGTATCTACCACCAAGACTTCTAGCAGACTCGGGCGAACAGTGAAAGTTAAAAACCACAATTTTGAGATAGTCAATGATTTTATCTACCTCGGCACCACCATAAACAAAAAAACATCAGTTTTGAAATAAAACGAAGAACAATCCTGGCTAATAGATGCTACTTCGGACTAAGTAAGCAATTTAAGAACAAATCCACCTCTAGATGGACAAAAATCACCCTATACAAGGCACTCATACTACCCGTGATGTTATATGTTTCTAAACCATGGGCACTTGCGAGAGCGGACGAGTTTTCGAGAGAAAAATTCTTCGTAAAATCTATTGACCAATATGTGTTGATGGAGAATATCGGTGTCGTATGAACCAAGAGCTGTACGACATCAACGTTGTTAAGCGTATTAAATTACAGCGATTATGTTGGCTAGGCCATGTTGTGAGAATGAACGAAGATGTTCCAGCTAAGAGGTCATTTTAATACGAACCTGGTGATCGATCACGTAGAAGGGGAAGTCCAAAACTCCTGTTGAAAGATCAGGTGGAGGAAGAGATATCGAAACTT
Organism: Eustalomyia histrio; assembly: GCA_949748255.1. Classification (NCBI taxonomy): domain Eukaryota; kingdom Metazoa; phylum Arthropoda; class Insecta; order Diptera; family Anthomyiidae; genus Eustalomyia; species Eustalomyia histrio. The sequence goes on from OX456526.1 coordinate 19,761,109, forward strand.
GGGTCACAAATTGGAGAAGAAACGCAGAAGAACGAGGCGCTTGGACATCTATTCTACGTTCGTCTGCAGCAACCAATGTTCTGTAATAGCCGATTAATGTTAATAAATAGCAAGATTTTTAAATAATATTGCTAACGTTTTTTAAGTGTAAAATTTTTTTGGTTGTGAATAAATAAATGAAAAACAATTTTCAGCCACTGTGCGGAGGTTAAAAGCTCGTCATGATTTTATTTTATCGTAAAATTTTAATCGTAAAATTTAAATAAAGAGTGGTCAAATTTTAAGGGCCGATGTTGTTTTAAATAAAACACAAATTATTTAGGAACTTATTGTCATTACTTTTTATTATGATAATATCGTATGGTTCAATTATGTATAGAACAAAATTTTAGCCAACTGACCGCCGCGACCTCGGCGGCACACCTTCATCCGATGGTCCAAATTTTTAATGACGCAGAGGCATAATTGAGGATCTATGCCATTAATGTGCCGAATTATCTCATCCTTTAGCTCTTGAATTGTTGCTGGCGTATCGACGTATACCTTTTCTTTCAAATAACCCCAAAGAAAGAAGTCCGACGGTGTCAAATCACATGATCTTTGCGGCCAATTGACATCGCCACCACATGAGATAGCACGGCCATTGAATTTGTCGCGCAAAACAGCCATTGCTTCGTTAGCTTTGTGGCAAGTGGCACCGTCCTGTTGAAACTACATATCGTCCAGGGCTATATCCTCAATTCCTGGCCACAATAAGATCGTTATCGTCTTGCGTTAGCGAACACCATTCACGGAAAATGCTTGGCCAACCTCATGACACACTATCGCGAACAACTGCAATGTTTTCCGCATAACGAACTGGGAGAGCATGCACAAGTGTTTTCACAGATCCGGTTTGCTGAAATGTGCCCACAATTCTTCCGATTGTGGACACATTTGGTCGATTATGCTGACCAAAAAATATCACGAAGTGCACGAAATGCATTTTGATTTGAACGCCCATTTTCATAATATGCCTGAATAACTTTCACGCGTTGCTCGATTGTTCAAATTGAGTTAGTCTGAAATTGAGAAATGTCAAATGAAATGCAGAAACAAACTTGACGTTTAGGTGATGTTCACATTCAACATTGGCCCTTAAAATTTAACTACCCTTTAATAACATATATTTTTTTTTTAAATTCAAACTAGAAAATTTAATTAAAAAACTCATTATGACTGGGATAATTCCAATTAGAAATTTTCTAATTTTACTTAATCAAATTTTAGATAATCAAAAGTCCACAGTGGCCCAAGCCCAGTTGGGTATCAACATTTTGGAGTTTCCTAGCACTGTAAGGTAAAAAATCCTCGATTATGTCAAACACAGAGCGCTGCCAAAGCAAAAGCGATCTGCCAAAGCACTTTTGTTCGTATTTATCTGCCTGGATCATAGGGGAACACAACAGTTGCACACGGAATGCGTTGAAATTACAAAAAAAAACGGTGTTAACCGATGTCGAACTCAAAAATACACTTTTCGCGATCCACTCTACTACAAGTTTAATGTATATTTATATAAATTCACAGTATAACAGAAAAACATATTATATGTATATTAAGAAAAATATTATGAAACCAATGTATATTTAAAAATATTTACATATGCATTTAAATAGCAACGGATATTATGTAATTTTTTTATGCGGACATGGCCGAATGTAATGTAACCTAAAACTATTTATAAAAAAAAATTATTAAAATACAGCACTTGCTTTGGATTTTTTATTTTCTCAATCATATATTCAGCGGTTAAAACATAGGGTCAGAAATTGCTCGGTTTTTCGGTTTCTTTGAGTGTTTTCTAAAGAAGTCATAGACAAATAATTTTTTCCGTAAACGGCTTTTTAAAAAAACATTAAATGTTCGAGAAATATGTTCGAGAATTTCTAGGTATTTTTTGTGCGAAAAAACATGTCTAGATCAACTCCAATAATTTAGTTTTTGTAATAATGATTATTTAGAACATATTTAGAAGTAAAATTGCAGAAACTTTTCTCTGGGTGTAATACGCTTTAACAATATAATCAATAGAAATTCTTTGATATGAGCTGTATTGTGCACAAAAAGAAAAAGCTTCATAATATAGGGTCCGCCAAATAACTTTTTTTGAAAATGCTATAAAAAAAACTACTGAATATTTTCTCAAATTTCTTTTTTTATTTGAAAGTACAATCCTTCCGGTTAATATTGGAAAATAATTTCATTCAACTGGCTGCCGCGGCTGGCCGTTACAGTCAATGGCGATCGTTATCGGGCGATGTTGAACGAATTTTCAAATTGAAGAGGAGGATATTGGCAACAATTTGGTTTCAACAGGACGGCGCTACGTGCCACACAGCCAAAGCTACACTCGATGTTTTGCGCCCTGTTTTTGAAGATCGCATTATAAGCCGCAGAGCTGATGTCGTTTGGCCACCTTGGAGCTGCGATTTGACACCGTTGGACTATTATTTGTGGGGTGCCGTCAAAGATAAGTGTTACGCCGACAAGCCAGAGACAATTGACGCTTTAAAGGACAATATTCGTGAAGCCATTTGTGAAATACAGCAGACCGTAGTTCAGTAGTTTTTTTTATAGCATTTTCAAAAAAAAGTTATTTGGCGGACCCTATATTTATGAAATATTTATATTAAAAATGTTTCGCTTTCTTCAATATTTTTGATTTATATTCTGTTTAAAGTGAACTTGGGATGCTTTGTTTTTTTTAATTATTATTATCCTTTATTAATCTCAATATTTAGTCACCACACTAGTTGACTTCTATAGGGAAGTTTTCAAATAATATATAGAAATTTCACCTGAAGAAGTTATCAAATGTGTTGAAGAAATATTCGGATAAATAAATAACTATAATTATTTGATTTGTGAGATATTTACAATTAAGACTTTCAAGTGCACGAAAAATGTTAATGAAGGTCTAAGCTGACTAGAAAATGCATTCCATTTGGCTAGTGTCCATGATTTCTAAATAAAAAAAAATGTTTTCATTGGAAAAATAATTCCTGTGATCTTGAACCAGACTAAAAATACATTTTCATACAAATAAGTATTAAAAAGATCAACTATAAAATAAAGCTTCACTATTTCATAAATATTTATGAATATTGATGAATATTAAAGATGCTTTTTTGTGGCTGTAGGTACTCATAAATTAAATTTTGTACTTACATTGCAATAAATATTTTAAGTGTATATTTAAAAATATGAATTTTGTTTTCGGTACCTTAATTTAGATTCTCTTTATACATTTTTAACAAAATCAGTTGGTATTGATTTAATTGGTAATTAACCAACACGATTCTATTAGTGTATCTTATAGGTACCCAAGATTTATTTTAGAACATTTGTTATTTATATGGAGCGGCGATAGAAATCGTAGTGGTTGTCTAGATCAAATTAAATAACTAGAACAAGAAAAATATCATCCTATCGAAAGATGCAAACATTTTTGTAAATGACGGCAACTGCCAGATACAGAATACACATCAGATATTCAATTCGCAATAAAAGATTTTCTGTCCATATTTATCATGAGCGACGTTGCCTATTTTCATCTGAACGGATACGTACACATGAAATTTTTGATTCTGGGGCACTGAGAATCCACGCTATTTATGTGAGATGTATCATTAGATCTTATGTTTTCGAGAACTCCCTAAGTAACATGGTTACTGTAACCTTTTTACTGGGGAGTTTTTATCGCTTCAAATTAATAAATTGGGACTAGATGATATGTGGTTCCACCCTGTATATAATTATTTCTACACCAGTACTTTTTGCTGCTGAGGTGTCATTATTGGATATTAGAGTAATATTCAAAGTTTGATAGAATATAAATTTTTTCTTTTCTAAAAATTATATAGAAAGTTTGGTTTTGAGCAAAAGTTAAAAGAAAAATAAAAAGTCTATTATTTTGTCAAAGATCTGCAAAAATAGCATTCTACCGAAATTATTGGAAAAGCAAAAAAACCGGCCTGCCATTAATATATTTTTTTTATTCAACTTAAATATTTTATTTTTGACAATTCAGTTACACTCACCAAAAAAGTACGTTATGGCAACTAAAAATTTTGCTGTTATTACGGGAAATTCTGATTTGAGCCCAGCGGTATTTTTTGCTAATCATAGCAACACATGTCTGCTGAAGTGTAGTACAATGAAATTAATAGAAAAAATTAGTAGCCACTACTAAATTTTAGTAAACCCTTTTGTAAAGTGGAATTTAAAATCGGTTTGCCAAAATCAGCAAAAAAAAAATACTAAATTTTATTAATATTAGTACAATCAAATTATTATAAAAAATTAGTAATCGCTTCTAAATTTTAGTAAGTTGCTGTAAACTTTATGAATTTATAAAAAAAAAAAATATTAAAATACACAAGTTAACTTAATTATTTTTAGATACACTTTTTACACTTAAAATCTGCTAATTTCTTTTAAAATTACGAATTTGAATATACATATTTATCTTTTTTTTATCGAACAACATTTTTTTTTCAAAAAATATTTTAGACATAATTAAAAAAAATCATATGATTAAAACTAGTAAAAACATAAACGAATTTATCATTTTGTTTTAATTTGTTTTGAAAAATATTTTTAGTACATTTTTTTGGATTTAAGTTTTTAGTGCTATTTTAAGTAGACGTCCTATTTTTGGACATGAGTCGGTTGTGAAAAGTATCTTCACTTCCGATAAATTTTTGACCTACGTAACATCACAGCAAAATAAAATGGATATTATTCTTTCCGAATATCTTTTTCAGAATATCCAAAGAAGTTAAAAGTGCAAATTTTTCAATTTGTAAGAAGTCATTTTAAACAACTTCCGAAATGTTGAAATTAAATTTTAATATTTATTGTTATTTATTTATAACAATTTATAATTATACTAAAAAAGAAAACAATTTTTTTGATGGTCCATAAATGGTTAATTTCTGCACTCATTTAATGTCTTATTGAAAACATATTTTGCATACCAGTGATATCCACTTTATTCTGGTCGGAATAATAATTCTTTGCGTGTTCAAAATCACATTTTTCACTTTAAAACAGACCCACTCCCTGAATTTATTTTGTAGTCCCTATATTTAACAACTTCCGTAAACTAATGAAAAAGTCCATCTGATCATTGATTTTTCATAGCACCGAAACAAACTACTTCCTCCCAATGACACGCCAATGTTTAACTCATTAATGATTTTCACAACTTCGGGTTCAGTAGACGTAGTGTTTTACTACTTCTTCCTCAATTTTGCTGGGATTTTAATTCAATTTGGGGCGTTGTGGTGTAATGGTTAGCGCGTTGGACTGTTACACAGAAGGTTTCGGGTTCGATCCCCAACGACGGCAACATCAACTAGAAAAATAATATGTAGGAGTTTTTATCTCTCATACATATCGCAAGGTCCTCCTTCGGTGTTCCTATAGCACTTAACCCCACCGATGTAAAATAACATAACAGGGCTATGAACTATACAAAGCTTCAACAATTCCGCCAATTCTTCATCAGATAGCGGGAAACAACTATTCTAAGAATTATCATCTCGCGCAATTATGGTGTTGCCATATTTGAAGCCCTTCATCTTTCACCACCTTTCATCTTTTCTCTATCCCCTTTTGTATGTATAAATTTTAATTATTAGAAATAACATTTCCTTCAATATCCACTTTTTTAAAATTAGTAATTTTAGCAAATCGCTTTTCAAAAATTTGAAAAATTATTTCTGAAGTTAGTAGCACAAATTTGTAAATAATTTGTAAAAGTTTTGTAATTTGTAAAATGTAAATAGCAAAAGAATTTACTAAATAATATTTTTTTTACTAAAAGTCGATACAAAAATAGTAAAGTGTGATTAAAATTCGTTTACAAATTTTTCTACTAACTTTTTTTTCTGGGTGTAGTTTTATTCGATCTTTTTGATTTGTATATTAGTTTTAAATGAGCTTTTGATCCATTTTTTGTACAAAAAATTATTTATAATTATTAATTTCTCCCAATATTTCGTCACTACATTCTTTAGAAACGAAATTTCCCCTAAAAAAGTTATCCAATGTGGTGACGAAACATTTGGATAAATAAATAATTATAATTAATTTTTTATAAAAAAAAATCTTAAGCTCATTTTAAACTAATATATTTTATATTTGGAAAATTTTTTCGCATAGTATGATATTAAAACAACCACAATATAAATATCGTAGGGTATATAACAATTTTAAAATGACACTCGAAATATAAAATAAAAATATATTAGTGTTACATATAAACTTAAACACTTGCAGTGAAAGCAAATAAAAAAGTAGGATAAGGATTCAGCGGCTGTATTACAACCTACATGCTGTGTATTACAAAGGTTTATATAAAAATAGCAGCTTTACATATGTGTTGGTGTGTTTGCATATAAACAATGTATGGTAATTGTATAGGTAGTAAGCATAAGTTGCTCAATTATGTGTTTCTTATAAAGGTAAGGTTTATTTTAATAAACATACATATTCATATGTTGAAATGCTAAAGCAAAATATATGTTACTTACATTCTTTCTTACTTTGCCCTTTATATTATAAAATTAAAGTAAAATCAGATTCTTAAAAACTTAAGGCGCCAATAAGTTGTTTTGTTTTATAAAGTAATAAGTTTCATTTAAATGTTATTTTTAAATCCTGGTTAAAACCACAATCGCTCTTACAGAATTCAATCGAATTGAAATGTTTATTTTCCAAGTGTTCTTCATATGAAAAATCTTAAAAAGTATAAGAAGAATAATTTATATTTACTTGTATACAACCAAAAACAAATTGTTTTCAATATGTCTTCTTGTTTATATTTGTTGTGTTTTTTCTAAGTTTTTCTTTTATAGCGTATTATAGCTTAAGTAAGTTTATTTACTTACGAAATAGACACATTTCTACATACATAATCAACGGCAGAGGTGATAATTTTAATAGCAGTGATTTCAACTCTAATTTAGAAAATGCTTAAGAATTTTTATTAAATTAATATATATAGGGTGGTTTTGAACTCGCTAAATAAAATCTTAACTGAATTCAGGTTTCTAAATTTCTTTGTAATTTGAAAATATTTTCAAATATTTCTTAAAACAATTTTAGAATTTATTTAGCCAACTCGCACAGGGCCATAATATATTAATTATTTATCTGAAATAATATTTTTATCACCACCACTTTTTTTAGAGCAGAGATTTAGTTAGGTAAATTTATTTGTAAACATTAGATTTAATATACGCAGCAAATTATATCGACTTATGCGTAAATGTACACCTGTGTTTTTTATTCCATAGCATTTTAATACTCGTACGTATCATAAGGATATAAACGATGACAAAACAAACAAAACCACAACGTAAGTAGCAAAAAGAAATTGCTGTTTATAAGACTTAATATTACAAGAGAGAGTTCTAAATTTAACCAGAGTGTATTACATGTAACTAAGTATTGCGTTCGTATAGCTGTGTACATAATAACGTGTATAAACAAAATTCCTTTAAAAATAAAAAAAAAAATTATATAAAAGTTTGCTTAAATTTGTGCATAAGTAAGAAATAAAAAATTATAGAAATTATAAATTGCAAGTACTTTTAACAAAATTTTAAAAATTATTATTTCTAATATATTTGTAACACGACTGCTTTCAATTATTATTTAGTAAATATTTCCTCCTTTACAGTTCCTTGCTTGACATAACAAAAATAAACTTTGATATATTTTATGAGGATACTCAAAATAAATATACCAAACATATTTCAAGATTTTGTTAAACAAATTGAGGAAGATGGGCTAAAGGTGACAGTGGGTTAAAATCACAAATTGCAATTTATGCAATTTTTAAAATTCTATCTAGTTACTTAATCAAATATTAACCCTCTTATCTCTATATTTGATATATTTTATGAGATTTTGTAAAAAAAAGTTGTTGAAGATGGGCTGAAGTGGACAGTAGGTTAAAGTCAAAAATTGAAATTTATGCATTTTCTAAATTATATCTACTGTATATAGTTACTTAATCAAATATTAACCCTCTTATCTCTATATATAAAGGCATAACTCTACTGACTCCAGCCCAAACCACTGAAGCTAGGAAGTTCAGATTTCCATTCCTTTCCTAGACATCCGCTGAAACGATTTTTTTGGAAATTACTACGAGGATGGGCAAAAAACGGAAAATGCTCCTCCTTGCCGGTCTAGCCAACTCATTGATGAAATGGAATTTTTAGAAATTCCTACAGGCGGAGGAGAAATGGTGAAATAGAGCGGCATGCCCAATACTATTATAATAGGGTTATGTTATTGGGGACTTGAATTATCGTTATTCGTTTTTTTTCGAAATTTAATGATTTATTGTACAAAAAAGTATACAATTATATTATTCAAAGTATTGTACATCGCTGGCCACAACTTTTTCCCATCTTTCTGGAAATTTTCAGATACCAGCTCGGAAGAAAGACTCGTCTTTTGAGGCTTTCCAATCATCGATCCATTATTTACCATGTTCATATAAAGTGGACTTCTGCTAAGACAGGTCATGTGTTATCGACGGGAACAAGTAGTAATCGCAGTGAGCGATGTTTGAAGGCTATGGTAGGTGGGGTAGGACTTTGCATTTCAGGGTTTCCAATTAGTTCCTTACCGTTCTTGCAACATGTGACCGAGCGCTGTTATGATGCAAAGTCACGTTGACGTGCCTTTCTTTGTTATCCGGACCTTTTTGCCTCAATTCGCGGATCAAACGTTGAGTAAGATAGCATTCTTCCATGATCGATTCATTCGGTTTGAGTAGCTCGTAGAAGAACACGCTGCGCTGATCCCACTAAATACAGTGCATAAAATTCATGCCATGAATATTCGGCTTTTTCGTTGATGGCTCTTCGGGAAAAACATTTTAACTGCCAGAAACAATGCAATGCAAATGCCGCTTTTTAACTTTCAAGGAGCTGTTCACAAGCGAAAAATCGATATCACACATGTTCAACTCATATGACATCCATTTTCATTGCTTTTTAATCAATCCCATAGCTTTTGGGTGTTTGGTGGCTTTCGACTCATTCGTTCGCAAAGATTCTGACAACACTTGAACTCGTCCACATAGAGCAACGATTGCAATTCTTCGTATTCAAACTTTTGGGTTAACCCCGCTGTTCTATATTTTCAGGCTTAAAAATCGCATATACAGAGCATGCACTAAGATTCGATGACCCTCGGCCGCACTTTCTTCTTGTATAGTATTGCAAAAAAAAAAATCCCTGCACAAACACTTTATCTGGTATGAAATTCTATATGTTCGAGGCATTATTAAGTACTTTTGTTTACGTTTCAGTTGCCAAAGACGCTCTGGCACAATAGGTTTAAGCGGCAAGACATTGGAAAGTGGAATATTGGTTAATATACTAGGGGCAGCCTTTTGTGTGAAAAGCTCATAATTAATTCAAGGTCCAATAATAAAACGGGGAACAAGTGGAATTGAAACACCAAACAAATTGAACGAGATGGAATGGAACTGGGAAACCAGTAGAATTGAAACATTAGACAGGGGAAACAAATGATTAGTAATACCAGACAAAGAAAACTAAATGGAATAAACAAGTGGAGTTGAAACACTTGAAATGTCAAGAAAGTTACCCAAAAAGTGGTAATTTAAATGTTAAAATGTTCAGCGAAATTTCAGTAGATGTTCCATAGATTAAAACTATATCCGAAAAATGTAAAAGCCTTAAACAGCTCAATCAGAATCATACGTACACCTTTACGTGTTGATGGATTTAATCCACTCAAAATCACTTTCTGAGTCGATTAAACGATATCAGTCGGATATCAGTTCGTTCATCCGCGTGTCCATGAAAACTTTATAATAAAACTAATTAAAATTAATATTTAAATAAAATGTGGTACATAAGTTGCCATTTTCCCAATGACAAGCCTACTGGATGTGATTAGAATCGGTCCATATTCAAGCCTGCCTTCCATCGAAAGGTTCCTTCTAAATTCGTTTCAAATGCTATGTAGGTATTCAAAACTGTATATATCTGGCTAAACACTGAGTTGTAAATTTTTATGGTACCATAAATCACGCATCAAAAATTAAAATCCACCTTCCCGTTATTTACTAAAATGCACTTTTTTTTTGCCAATTTCCTCTCTATATTTGTCGCTCTGTTCATAAAAAAAAATAACAGGAACCTTCCTAGAAATTGGAACGCTTTCCGAATACTTGGTGTACGATATCATATAGGCGACATGACCGACTTTAATAAGTTAACTATTTATAATTAAAATCAAAGTACATATTCCACTTTACCCCTACAACGTTTTACTTCACCCCAATTTTGTTGTTTCTGAAAAAGCCATCAAAAGTACCCAACTAATGAAAAAGTTATTTGTTTTCTGTTATTTTAGAAAATTTAATCGCTAACCCCTCTTTGGAATGGGAATAGAAAAAAGTTTCATCTCCTTCACTCCATAAGACAAAAGTCAAAAAGTGAAGATAATTGTTGAACTGCATACATTTTGTGTGTAATTTTATGATTTCACTTCAAGTTCAAATATTTATATTAAATTTAATTGAACAATCATAATTTTTGTAATACTGGAGAATATTCTAAAAAACACGAAAGAGAAAAACATTGATAGGTTAAATCTGACAATCTTGCAGGATACTTTACATCACCTAATGTCTCGTTTTGGCGAATTGCAGTGGCGAGCAAGATCCAACAAGATTTACCGCTTCAGGTGTTTTTTTTCGGTTTTCTGGTTATAAGGGTCAATGTGAACAAGCCACAAATTTTGGTAATTTCTTAAAAACATTTTACAACATAATTGCGGAAAATGTACGGGCATATCACATGGTTCAGTAATTTAAATTTAATACGAAAAAATTGGTTTGGGTGCCACATTTGCTAACAATCGAAAATTAACGCAATCGTGTGTCGCAATCGTTCAGTAGCTAGTTCGGTGCTTTGTTTTAAATTTCCTCGCTAATACATAACTGCTAATAAAACTTGAAATCATCATTACACACTGGAAATAAATTAATGGATTTTACCTGCTGAAACCGCCTCAAAGAAAGAAAGGATTGTGAAATCTGCTCGTAAAGTTATGGCAACGGTTTTTGGTATATGCTGTAATTATCTAAATTGGTTTTTTGATAAAAGAAAGAACAATAAATTTAGAAAATTATTCAACATTATTGAGCCAATTAAGGGGAAAAACACGCCCTTATAAAGCAACAAAAAAGTGATCTTCCATTAAGATAAAGCTGGGGTGCACTCACGAAAAGAAAAAACATGGTTGGATCAATCATATTCGAAGAGCATCATATATTTTTGGGTTTATGGTTGGACCAAACATAATCGTACTATATTATGGTTATCATATTATGATAATAAAATAACCATATTATTACCATAATATGGTCCCTACAGTTATATTATTATTAAAAAATTACCATATTATGGTCCTAAATAAACATGTTATATTGAATTTATCATAATATGATCGCACGTAATCATAGTATGCTCAAAATGTTATCATATTATGGCCCCTCATAACTATATCATGATTCATGGATAATCTTAAAGGAAAAGTTCTTAGAAAGTATAAAAAAGCTTTTTAAATTTAAGAATATTTCCTTTAAAAATGTTTTTTCTATAAAAAAATTAATATTAAGGGCTTTTTGTTAGGGAAAAATTACAGACTTTAAAAACTTTTCTTTCTTTGATTGTATAATTATTTATTGATTGTTGCCAATATTTTACCGTTGCATAATTATCATATTTTTTTCATAGTCAGAATTTTTGTTACCACAGTATGGTTACAGCCAATAATGATATAAAATAGAAGGTGGCAATCATAAAATAGTAAAATATTTACTAAATAGTGATGGTAGCGACCGTGTGTTGATGGTCAGAAAACCAATAACTTGGTTGTGACAACCATACCCGATTGCAGCAAGCACAATATAGTAGCAGTGATCATATTACAAACATGTTTTTTCTCTGCGTGCTCTTGTTTAGTTTTCAAAGCAGAAATAGATTTGAGGTTCGAATTGTTGCCACTTGCGATTTGAGAATGAGTCTCAAGATTGGGTACCAACAACTTTTTCTGTTTCCAAATTTTAACTTTAATGTATTTTTCTATGTTTTTGTAAAAACTTATTGACATGCCCTCGTATTTAAAAAAATTCACTGAATGTCCTAAATTTCCAATACATTTAATAAAAAAAAATATATTAACATTTCCTAGCGGATGTAACACATTGTTGTGTAGGTTATAAAAAAAAATAATAAACAATTGAATATAAATAAAAAAATTAAGCATCTGTTGACATCATCATAATCACCATAATCATAAACATCAACAACTTTAATAACAATTCGTTTTTTTTTTTTTTTTGGCAAAGTCAACAATTTATACAATCATATGTGGAACAAAACAACTGTTGCAACATTTGAGTGGAAAAAAAGTTATATAGGAAAACCATTTTCCGGAATATAAATAAAAAATAAAAAAAAAAAACAATATATCAAGAATTATTTTATATGAATATAAAAATGTGTTTGACAACAAGTATTTGCCAGATTTATTTAGAATTTACGGCATAATAAGCATAATATGACAATCAATTTATATTTTTATTTTATTGTATTTTATATAATTTTGTCATCTTGCCAGTCTACACACTCGCAAGTACTTACTATTACAATTTTATAAAGTTCGAAGTAGCAGACGTCATTAAAATACTAACATCTGTGTTTGTTTGTCTGTTTCGCTGACTGCTTGTTTGGCTGATATTTTCCAAATTAAGGCACTATGTGTGGCTTTCGTTGATTTTTCCACTCATATGCATAAGTATGAAATATGATTTTAACAGTAAATGAAATAATATATAAACATTTTTCTAATATTTTCTTAACATTGAAAATTTGTTGCTCTTTTTTCTTCACTTCTTGTTTTCATTCGAAAAGTGTTTATTTGTATTTATTTTGTCAGTTTATAAAATGAAGTGATTCATAATAATAAAACTCAAGTGTTATTAAGTGTCATCATCATATGAAGTGTTTAAAAAAAAAAAATCTGTTTATGTAAATTGTTATTTGTTAGATATTTTTGATTAAATTTAACGCATGTACTTATTTACGGTTTATTTTAAAAGTGCGCAGGTAGAAATTAGCATTGGAACAAAAATTTACTTACTGCCAAAGCTCTGATAAACAAAAAAGGATTAATCTTCGGAATTAAATTAAGAACAATATGTTTAGATCTGCAAGAAAAATATCAAGTAATTTTATAAATATCCGCTCAGAGATATGTGTTATATTAATATTAATATGTTGCAAAAAAACCCATAAAATTTTACCTATGACCAGCCTTAAAGAGGGACAATTTAATGTATTTCGATTTTGCTTCAATTTCAAGGATTAAAGTATTTGATCTGGCGTTGTTATATTCCGTCCAAAAACATGTGGAATTTTGAAAATCAAAATAATTTATCACTGAATTAATTTTTTCTCGAAATCCGCTAAAATAAAATCGCTACATTAGCAAAATTAAAAAAAGTAATTATTACAGATTTTAAATTTTTTAAATCCTAATACAGGTTGGTTGAAAAGTTCCTGGGCTCACCAAGAGATGGCACTGCTAGCTCCAAACTTTTTTTCTCAAGTTGGTATAACTGTCCTGAGAACACATGCAAAGTTGCAAGTCATTCTGTTTATTCGTTCTTTGTTAACAAGCCATTTGAAGTTGACGTGTCATTGATTTTTTTTTAATATGGAAAAAATTGAATATCGTGCAGTCATTAGATTCTTTGTTTTGAAGGGTTTAAAAGCAACGAAAATTTATGAACAATTGTTAGAAGTGTATAAGGGGTCCTCACCTTCAAAACGCACCGTTGAATTTTGGGCTGGTTAATTTAAACGTGGTCGTACCAGCCTTGAAGACGATCCTCGCGAAGGACGACCAAAAACTGTAACCACAGCAGAAAACATTGAGCAGGTACATAATATGGTTAGTGAAGATCCAAGTTTGACTAAGCGGGAAATTGCTACTGCCATAGGCATCTCAGACGAACGAGTACTCCATATTTTACATGAAGAATTACGTATTAAAAAACTGTTTGAAAAGTTAGTGCCGCACACATTAAAAATTCAACAAAAACTGGATCGAAAACAAATTTCTCAGCATAATGTGGAGCGTTTTAAGCCGAATAAAACCGACTTCTTGCGTCGTTTTATAACTACGGATGAGACTTGGATCTACCACCATGATCCTAAATTGAAACAAGAACGTTTACAGTGGACTGAAGCTGGGTGTTCAGCTCCAAAGCAGGTGAAGTTACAACGATCAGCAAAGAAGGCTATGGCATCAGTTTTTTGGGATGCAAAAGGAATTTTGTTGATTGGTTATCTTCAGAAAAGTAAAACAATCAACTCTGAATATTATTGCAGCCTTTTGGATCAGCTGGATGAAAAAATTCGTGAGAAAAGTCCTGGTTTAAAGAAGAAAAATATAATTTTTCATCAAGACAATGCACCTGCTCACAAAAGTGTTTTGACGATGGCTAAATTCAAAGAATTAAAGTACGAATTGCTTGAACATCCACCGTATTCACCAGATTCCTTCGTGGAAAGCATTTTTCGTCGAATGAAGAGCCCATAGCAGCCGTAGATGGTTATTTTGCAGAGCTTCCGGAAAACCATTATAAGGATGGTATAAAATTATTGGAAGATCATTGGAACAAGTGTATTGAGCTTCTAGGAGATTATATTGAATAAAAAAATATATTTCGTAACAAAAACAGTATCCTGTATATGCTCAATAAAACCTTAAAATGCGATTGCACATTTTTTAAAATTTAGTAAAAAAAATATGAAATTTTAAAATTAGAGATTTTAAAAAAGTCCAGTCAGAAATATACAAACGGCAAACCTCTGGCAAGTCAAATAAAAATGTGGTACAAATACTGTCTAAAAGTGTTTTCCCCATTCAAAAATTATAACAGCCCAGCAAAGTCACACATTACGAAATAATGTGTAAAGTAATGTATAGCCATAGAAGCCAATGCAATACTTTACACCTTACTTCATTTCTGAATTTTACAGGCGATTGGCCTCGAGGTTATGTATGGATACCTTACTTTAAAGGTGATAAAGTAAGTGGTTACTTAAATGGTTATGAGGATCGGAAAAGTAATGTGTCTAAAACTACATTTTCATAAAAAGAATTTTATTAAAAAAATTATTACAAATATTTTAAACGTTTTTGAATATGAAGTGGTCATGATGGAAATCCAACCTGAGAGCTCGGGTTTCCAGACAATAACCCTACCTACTAAGCTATTGATGCATTTAATACTTTATTGCTTGGATCATAAATTAATAATGGTAATACATTACCAACGTTTTGCTAGGATTATAAGCTAAAAGGACTAGATGTGAAAAAAAGTTTCAAAGAAGCACTGGGCAAACAAAATTTCCGGTATTGACAAAACAGTTGCAAAATCAAATGATCTAAATATAGGTTTTTGAAAATAATATTAATAAAAGATTATTTGTATATTTCTTGTCATGCCAGGATCGCTGGGCTTCATATTGCCAAACGAGAGCTATACATACTACATACGTTAACGAGACATATAACACAAAGACATCCAAAATGTATCAGCCTATCGGAACATGCTACAACTTTTGCAAATGGCAGCAAATGTCAATTTTATTTTAATATTTTTGAAGTCAACAGATACAGAATATACTACTCCTCAAGAACGCAAACGAACATTACTTCTCTAGAACACGGAATACTCGTGACTATTTTGTAATGGCTGAGGCCTATTTTCACACAAAGAAAACAGTTTCATTGTGACAACCCAATTTCTTGCCAACCGAATCGTTTGGTTGAAGGCACCGATATATTTCGTTGTCGTGACCGAAATACCGTTAGTACAACAGAATTTCGGTACAAACTATATATTTATAGTATACCAGGATGCATTTAATTGTGGTTGCATTTGCTACAACCAAATTATTCAGTTGACAAGAAATGAATCTGTTTTCTTTGTGCAGATTTGTTGAGTATACGCCTCAGGGATCGGCAGTTGAAATGCCTGATAAAAAAATTAAAAAATATATTTTTATGTATTTTAGTTGATTTCGTATTTGAAAATAAATTTTACATATTAATTTTTTAATCATCTTTAACCGGTAATAAAATCACACGACAGCAGACCCCTGTGCTGTGCCAACTATGGTTCGCCTCCACCTGGAGGCCACTGTTCGTAAACCTGGGATTACGGGTTTATTCATTGTCCACTCTAGATTCGCCATGTTCTAGCCGCATGTGGTTTTACATTAAATCATTATCAACACACATACAAACTAGATTCAATGTAACGACCGAACAAGCCGCAAGCTCTAGAAGGTCTGGAAGAGAACATCTGTCAAAATTACGAGAACTTATCACCCGGAGTTCCCCCCTGTTCCTCTCATCAATAATAGTGATGGCCAATTGATCGATACTATAATCTTAATAGAAAAAACCTTAAAGGTGCGAAAAAAAACCTTAAAATAATTTTATAATTTTGTAGCGTCATTTTAAAGATATAGTTTTTCAGCCACCCTGTTCTTGTAATAGATAATGTCATTGAATTTAAAAATTTGAGCAATGTGAATGTTTAAACGTTAACCTTTATTTTGGTTATTTTACTTAACCCTTTAACCACTAAGACCGTCTACAGAAGGTCATCACTAAAGTCCAATTATATCCAAAGCAATATTTTTGGTGCAATAATCGCCAACGACATTTTTGTCTGTTTGAATTTACCTTACGAACAGTGCCGGTTTGAACACGCTCAGTTGAATAGTTTGATAGATACACCCATTTCTGTCAAGATTTTTGTCAAAAGAGATACGAAATTTATTTATGATTTTGGTGCAAAATTAAAACTAAAAAAAACATACTTTCCAACAGCTCAATCGACTCGAAATTTTTTTTTTTTTGGAAATTAGCTTCAGGCTGTATTTTGATAATTTGTTGCGTGTTTGATTTGTGAATCAAATATTTTTGTTTGAGTCGAGCTTTTTGTCTTCAGGTTGTCTTTCATTTTTTCCACCTGGACATCACATTCGTGGTTTTAAGTCCGAAATGATACTAGAACCAACATTTCATAACAAAATACCTCGTATTTCGACTCCAGTTGTTAAAGGGTTAAGGTACCTCTTTGGTACCCCTTAGCCTTGGTAGGGTTGATTATTCCTTAAAACCCTGTTTTTACTCCTATCATTTACAACTTTAGTGGCAGTATTTACACGGATTCTAGCGAGTTAACCGTTAACGGCACCTTTAGGCTTTGTTGGTCTCCTTTCTTTATACTCGATTTTTTATATAGAATTAGTTATTGTTTAACTATTAGCGTCATTACGTGCAAAAACACTTGTTAAGGAGATTTTATTTTGTTACAAATAAACAGAGATATTTTCTCTAATACAAAATTTAAAACTCTTGTTTTTATACGGATTGGAACCTGCATTTACGGCATTCATTAATCAACTACAGGTCGCAAATACAAATATATTTCTATGAAACCTGTCATATTTGTTCAGACGAAAACCTGTTAAATTTGCTTAGTTAGGTACCATCTGAATTGATATGTGAATGTTTTATGAGACCATAAATTATGTCTCCAAATTTAAAGAAAATCGCAAATTTTTTTTAAAGTAGTCCTTATAACTACTTAACTCACCTTTCCGGTATTTGCCTTAATGAACTTTTACGGAAATTTCGTTAATATTTTATCTCTATATTTTTTCTTGGCCAATTTATAAAAAAAAAAAAATATTAAAGCCCTTTCCGAAAATATGACCGATTCATGAAATTTTACTCAAATAATTCTTGGTATATGTTGTATAATCGGTATGTCCGACTTATTAACTTTAAATTTATTTTTGTAAAAAAGTTCTACAAATTACAAAAGTAATATATTTGGAACTTTTAATAAAAGGACATAAGACAAGATTTTTCTAGTCAATTTAACTTCTAAAAACGCATATATCTGTTCGACTCTCACATTGATCTACTTTACTTGTACAATAAAATATATGAGACCCCTTCAAATCAACTTATTTGAAATAATTTATATTTTATTAAATTCTATTTGTAAAAAGATCTTATTTCATTTGTAACACTGGTTGCTTTTAATTCAATGTTTTTCCTAGCAATATGATTTTAGTTATCCTGAAAAATGTGTATTTTTGAAATATCTGCTTTCACCAAAGGTCCACAAATATATTCTTTAAGATCACACATATAAAATTGACAAAGCTCCCAAATTTTGCTATTGAATGAGAATGCCGAATTATGTTGGCTCATAGCACAGCCATTAGTGGTTATGTGAGATGTATTATTTATATGAACTTAAATTTCCAAAAACTTTACAAAATAATACAGAGTAAATCCATGTCAACTCAATCAGAAAAAGGGCATTATCGGATTTACCATCTCCGATTTAAATGAAATTCACCATAACTGTTATACTCGACAAGAACTCAATGAAACATAATTTTCAGATCATGGGTCCTTTAGGTTTTCGAAATATGACGTGATAAAAATTGAAAAAATCTTAAAAAATTTACTAAGGTATCGTTACCAAATCGACTATAACTTTGAAACCTTAAAAAATACAAAAGTCCTATTGGCCTTATTTTGTAGGTGAGAACGAAAACTTAAAAATGATGTGCATATCGATATTTTCGCTGGAAGGTTTAAAGATCATTTTTTGGCGTCTATAGTTCAAAACCATATTTCTCAAAATTCTCGTCATTTGTTTTTTCTTAAAAAAATATATGTTCAATATTAAACCTTTAACTACATTTGTGTGAAAAAATTAAGGTGGACACACGATTCGTTTCTGAGTTATAGCCAAAAACGTGGTCCTACTCGTTGTAAGCAGCAAAAACCCATTTATATTGTTCATAACAAGCATGAGTTCATAGCAAGGTGTGTGCTTTCCCTTTCTTTCTATCCTACACTTATGTTTGTTATTACAATTTTTTTAGTCTAGGGCTACTCATATACTTAGATCCACATTTTTGGATATAATTTAGAAGCGAATTGAGTGTCCACCTTAATTTTTCCACATAAATGTAGACAAAGGTTCAATATTAAACATAAATTTTTTTAAGAAAAAAATTACCTTGGACGCTTCTCATCTAAAAAATAAAACTAACACGATAGTATAGTTTAAAAGTTATACTCCGTTTTCTGACGATACTTTGTAATATCCCAGCAAAAAAAAATTCTAGTCATTCTGTGACTATAACTTCTTTCATTGCTTCCTAAGCTTCAGTTGACATTCTTTTATGGTTTTTTGGTGTTATTCTAAGGCACTTCCAAAAGAATTCATGTGTTCATATTTCAAATGCAGTGATCTGGATATAAACCCGATGCTTATCTTAAAAAAAATCACTCTTCATTACTTCTAAAGCATAAGTTATAGTATATCGTATATTTTTTTTGAATCTTAAGCATTTATACAAATTGAAAAAATAGTTCTTATGAACTTTATTAATTTTTTTATTAAATCATTTTTTATATTTTAGTTTAAAATTTCATGAGGGTTAGAATTTATGAAGTTTTGCAATTTTTAAAAATGCTTTGAAATATCAAAAAAAAAAACAGATTTTTTTAACCTTTACTTGAAACTAGCTGGCCTGTCATTTGCATTTTTTCAGCATTAAATATTTATGAGGACGCTATCTGTGCATTTTTGCATTATGTTTATTATTTAACACTACACCATTTCCAGTTTTAATTTAGAATTTATCAAAATAATTTTAAAATTGTATAAAAATTAATCAAATTGCCCAAAGATGTTTTAAAATTGTGCAAAAATTATTTAAAATTGTTCAAAAATATTTTAAAATTATTTAAAAATATTTCCAAATTATAAGGGTGTCCCAAGAAGAACGCAATTTTTAAATCTGGCAACATTTGAAGTGTCATTGTTTGACATTTGAACAATTGTTATTGTTTGCTAGTAGAAGGTACGAGGTTAGTAAAAATGGAGCGCTACACGAATGAACAACGCATTCTCATTGTGAAATTGTTTTACCAAAATGGTGAAAGTTTTGCGGCTACAGTTCGCAAATTGCGATCAATTTGGGGTCACAATAATGCTCCAAAAGAGTCAACTGTAAAGAGATTGATGGATAAATTTGCCGAAACTTGGTCTGTTAGTGATGTAAAGACAACAACGTGCCATCGACCAGGTCGATCGACCGAAAATGTCGCAGCTGTACGTGATGATGTCGCTCAAACTCCATCCACCTCAATTCGACACCGAGCTCAGCAAATTGGTGTCTCCAAATCCACTTTGCAGCGAATTTTGACGAAAGATTTGCATCTTCATGCATACAAAGTTCAATTGACTCAGGAACTGAAGCCAGCTGACCATGGACAGCGAAGGGAGTCGTTAATTGGGTATTGGAGAGACAACATGAAAATGCTGATTTTGCCGATAAAATCATCTTCAGTGACGAGGCCCATTTTCATCTTGATGGCTTCGTCAATAGGCAGAATTGTCGCATTTGGGGTGAGGAAAATCCTCGAGTGATTCACGAGAAGCAAATGCATCCTCAACTTGTCACTGTGTGGTGTGGTTTTTGGGCTGGAGGAATCATTGGACCTTTTTTTTATGAAAATGAGGCAGGTCAAGCGCAAGCAGTCAATGGTGTTCGGTATCGTGAAATGATAACCAGTTTTTTCTTGCCTAGAATTGAAGAAATGAATGTGGAGGGCATGTGGTTCCAACAAGACGGCGCCACATGTCATACAGCCAGAGAAACAATTCAATTGCTGCATCAGTCATTTCCCGGTCGTGTTATTTCGCGTTTTGGAGATCAGAATTGGCCGCCTAGATCGTGCGATTTAACACCATTAGATTTTTTTCTTTGGAGTTTTTTTAAGTCGATGGTTTACGCGAATAAGCCGACGACGACTTAAGCCTTAAAAGAGGAAATTGGACGCTGCATTAATGAAATACCGCAGCATTCATGCAAAACGGTCATTGAAAATTTCATTAAAAGATCGCGTGCATGCCAGCAAAGCCGCGGCGGCCATCTGCACGATATATTGTCCCATACATAACCTCATTCTGTCTACTTTACGATATAATAAAGTTTCACGATTTTTTTTTAAATATCTGTGTTTTATTTAAAATTTAAAAATTGCGTTCTTCTTGGGACACCCTTTACAACCAGTTTTTAAATTATCCAAAAATATTTTAGAATTTGTCTAAGAATTCATTAATATTTTTGAAAGATGTTTTCACTAATGCAGAATTATTTATTTGTTTAAGTAAAGAGAATTTGTATATCAATGCATAAATTTCACTTTTTTAATCTTATTTTTCTGCATTCTTATGAATTAAATTTTCATCAAAGCTTAAATACTGCAAAGTATATGAACATTTTCCACTAATGCATCAGAATATCTAATCATTGCATCGTCATTGCTTCCTTATAGTAAAGTATGAGTAATGCTAGTAGCTCTATTTGAATACTTCCTTCCTATGACACACTAATGTTAAATTCATCGATGAAACCATTAGAAAAGAAGTGATGTTTTGCCATAGTAGTTATGCTTTTATAGCTTTTTTGACAGCTTCATTTTTGCTGGGATTTTAACGTTTTTTGCCATTTTTATGACGTCTAGACTCTGAAATTTGAGCTTTATCATGAATTTGTATAGTAAGACAGTTACGGTGAATTTCATTGAAATCGGAGATCAAATGGTGATTGTGTCCATGTGCTTTGACTCTATACTATATATAACCTCAAAATTTATCTAATATTTTTCCAAGTGTACAACTCTATAAAGTTTTTAATTATTTTCTATTTTTTTTTTATTTATTTAAAAGTACCCTTAAATCAATTTTTTTCTTTAAGTTTTTTTGATTAGATTTCTATTTTTTTCAATACACGTTTGTGTGTTTGTAGCACCAACCAATATTTGTATTAAATTAATAATTTTATTGTTAAAGGAAGTTAGAACCTGTAAAATAAAATTGAGTATAATTTTATGATTGCAAATGACAGCACGTAACCTGACAATGCATTAATATTGGCCAACGAAAAAAAAAAAAAATAATAATAATAATAATGGAAAAAGAAAAGAAGAACAGGAACAACAAGTTTTATCAATTTTTAACAATAACACCGCAATATTTACTTGCTTACCTTAATAATATCTTTTCTACAAGAAAATAAAAATACAATGAAAAGCTCTATAGATTGTAATGACAAGCTTTATTATGCATTAAGTTCACAAATAATTTGCTTTATACATTTAAGTGAAAAATTGGTCCTAACCATAACGACCTTTTTTTTATTATTTACATTATGACCAGTAACATGAAAAAAATATTAAGCAAATAAAAAAAGGTCGTAGGTTGTTGAAGTGGAATATTCTTACCATTATTTTTTTTTAATAATTCATCTCCCTCAAATGTTTATGCTTTGTCATAGAGTTTGATTATTTGTTAACACATTTCTTATTTAAGTACCAAAAAAAAAAAAAAATAAATATGAGAAAAAACACCACTGTTAAGAATTTTAAATAGGTTTATAATAAATGTATAAAAATGAATGGATTTTGTATTAATACATTTCTAGATAAATAAAAGCACATTTCTATTTTTCTGTGAAAATATTTTATATAAGATTTGAGTATTTGCTAAGGGATTTCAAATTACTGTTTTTAGAAGAAAGTATTTTTTTGTGTCACACAAATTTAGTCTGATTTGTCCTTGTTTCTATTTGTATGCATCATAAATTATCTAAACAGTGTTTAAAATATTGTGTTGTTTATCTAAACACTTACATTTAAATAATCTATATAATCTCTAACATTTCTTTTTTCCAATCACAAAGGATGGCAAAATAATATATTTACAAAATTTATCAAACACCCATAAGTGTTTAAGATTAAGCAAATAAAATTTACTCCACAAAAATTGGTACATGTCCAGTCCATATATATCAATACAATAGAATGGCAGAATACTTTAACCGCATTATTTCAACATATGTGTAGATCAAAAACAGCATACAAATTTGAAGAATATTGGCATTACTTTGAAATAAGCTATTACAAAAAATATTGAATTATGATCGGAATCTTAACATTTTTTCCTACAATATATTTGCATAATAACACATACTAAGGCGTATGAGTGTTATTACTATACAAATAATTTATATTGCTCATACGTTCATTTGGTTTGTTGGTCGTTTCATACTGTTTAAAAATTCCCAATATAATCTAAGTATTGGGTTACAATTAGGGTGTCCCAAACTATTCCAGCTTGCGAATTATGTGACCGCCACTAATTCTGAAATATTCTGTAGAGCGAAAGAAATATCCTGAGGAGCCTCAAGAACGGGACAGATATACTTTATCACTCAAGTTACTACAAAAAGTCGGCATATCGGTGTAGAGACGTTTGTCTAACTAAAAAGTTGCAAAGGGAATACCAATACTTTCTTTCATAGTTCAACTGCTCTCAGTTAAGGACGTTCATCATTTATATTCCATACTGAGAGACGTTGGCCCCAAGGACTTGACATCAGGAAGATGTTAAATGTTTTTTGAGGACAGAACATTGCCCCTGAGCTACTATCGCCATTACCTCAACCTGAAACACGCTTTAGTGATCTGACAATCTCCGTGCCAGCTTCAAACCAAACTCCATTCATTTGCAGCTTTTGAAATCATATTATCCGATTTAGACGGAAAATCTGCATTCCCCAATACTACAACATGACCATTGTGACGTCGATCGCAGCCTTGCAGCCGTAAAAGACGCTACTTACTTATCCAGTATATCCAAGAGAATAAGATGCAGTATAATATCCAATGCATTTAATGATGTAACACTCTTAAGATAGGTTACCTTATCCAGTGACGGCCACCAAACAATACATACATAAAAATAGTGTGAACCACAACCGTATATATTCATCAAACGATTCTGGGACCTAGACCCCAGCGACCTTGTATGACCTCCCTGCAGGAGTACAGAGCAATCATCGCCCTCTTAAAGAAGTCCTGGTTGTAAAACAGCTTCCTGTCCAGAATTACACCAAGATACTTGAATTTGTTAGAAATTTGGATTTCCACATCGTCCAAAATAATAGGCGCAAAATCGAGTTTCGTATGTACCCTGTGAAAGATGACAGGCTCCAATTTGTTAGTATTGATCTTAAGTCCTTAGTGCCTTGCCTAGGCAGCATTATATCTCTCAAAGTCGAAAGAAACTTCTCCTTCTGCACTACTGTGCCCTCATCAGCGTAGGCCACTACGTTCATAGCACCCTCACAAGGAAAGAAATACATGATTCCAAAAAAAGGGTCATACAAGTACAACCCAACTCAGCCGTTATGCGTCTATTGGTAAGTAACTGCCCCATCAGTGCAATGACCGGTGGAACCACACCTCATAATATCGCAATTATTGAGTCTGACTAGATGCTAGTAAAAGTCTCTTGTATGTCCAAGAA
Organism: Eustalomyia histrio; assembly: GCA_949748255.1. Classification (NCBI taxonomy): domain Eukaryota; kingdom Metazoa; phylum Arthropoda; class Insecta; order Diptera; family Anthomyiidae; genus Eustalomyia; species Eustalomyia histrio. Next base: position 19,785,716 of record OX456526.1, read on the forward strand.
AGCTGCCATGTCGCGCCATGGTGTAGTTATTAACCGGGAAATCTTCTCGATTTACCCTACAATCCCAATCATCAGCACAGTCTTCGGTGGACTTACTGTAAGCATGTTGTGGTGCAGAGAGTAACTTTGAGTTAATAGTTTCCCGCAAGTAAGATTCAATCATTCTATCAGTGTGATCGATAAATTCTCAATATTATCGGCAGCGGCTTGAGCTGCAAGATTTTAAAAATAAATTAAGAAATTAAAAAAAAAACAGATTTATTGGCTGTTTGGATGTATTAAGTGGCATATCGATTTAAGCCGATAAGGTCGGCGGCTAAGAAAAAGGTAACCGACGGCTACGTGGTTATAAGTCAGCGGTTTGGGTTTCTGAAATTTATAGGAAACCCATGTGATGAAAACTACTCTCGTGTCCTCCCACCTCACCTGTAAATACACCATATCAAAAAAGACAGTGTAAAACCTCATCAAGAACTAAAATACCAGGTCACAGACGAGCTGCATTTATGTATATTGAAATAATGCCATCCAGATCAGATGACTTGTAAGATTTAAAAGCACCAATAATCCGCTTTCCATCCCACCCTCGCAGAGCTGTCAGATAAGTGAGTATCAAAACTGAACGTTTTCTACAACACGTCGGGATTTTTAAGATAACCCGTAGTACCGGAGTGGGTGCGCGAAAATTATGTGTAACCCAGATGACTCAGAGACGTTTTCTATGTTCCCACTAATCTTGCTCTTATGCAGTTTCAATTGCAATTTGTAAGCAAACCCATCCCTGGCCGTCTTTGAATCGTTGGTCTTGTTTAAGAGGTTCCTGCATGACGTTCTGCTCAATTTAAGATCGTTTGTTCTTCCCCTTGAATTTCCTATGCGACGAGATGCATCAAGAAATGTGTTTGAGGACGATATCAGCTCATTCTGTGGGTTCGATACAGGATCTCAGTAAAGTAGGCCACTATACGTTCTTCCGTACTGAACCCAGTCTATCATTAAATAATTTCTAGGGATCAGGGAATGAGTGTGCTCCACAGTATCTTATCCGATAGTAAAGGGCTCAGTTGATCAAGGGCGCAATTTCCATACTTGTCGCGGTTGGATCCCTTCCATTAAATGTAGAAAGTTCGAAGATTTTAAAGTTATTCTTTGCTTAATGGCGGGGTCTTACAGTACCCTAATACTTGTCAACAATCAGGAGCTTTCAATCCGCATATCTTTTCCCCAAATCCTCTTGATGCAGGTTCCGCATCATTGATGAACTCTACCACATCAATCTCTACCACTATCACAATCCCCAATGATACCAGGCAGGTGTTCCTCGTGTCCGTGCTAGGAGCCGAACTGCCCAGTTACATCCGCCAACAGCTCCCTTCTTCTTTCAACGCTGATGGTGGACTTCCAAGCCTAATCATCTGCATCTATTACATCAGAGTCTTCTACTGCAGTCGAACTTTCTGCTGCATTGGTAATGACAGCGATGACCCCCTGATCCTTCATGTTGACTTTCATGAGAAACTTTGCAAATTCGTACCTAAACTTGCTCCTAGATTAGTAAGAAAGTGATTTGGCGTTAAGCAGTACTATTGCCTGATTCAACTCACCCAATCCACCAGTCATCTTCTTTATTTTTAACAATTTGTACCAACTTACCTACATTTGAGTAATGTCCATCCATTACGCTTTTACATATTTTAGTAAGTGTTTTCTCAAATTTCCTTACTTTGAAGAATACATCTATGCAGATTCCTTTGGTGTGCAGATAATAGTAGACTGAAACTTATAGATATTAATTGCTAAAAGGAATAATTTCTTAAAAACGATACACATTCGCGGAAAATATAAAAAGATTGCTGAGAATATCTTTAAATATTTCAAAAATTGTTCAAAGCAGCATACAATTTATTTAAAGAAGATGTATTACATGATATAATTTAAATTTTAGAATTTCCTTTGTATTTTCGAGAATACTAATATTCAAATACTTTCGATTAGTTAAAACGTAAATAAATTTCAGAATATCTGCTTACCTTTTTATATTAGATATTTTTAAAAATTTTGGCCCACTTTATTCTATATGTATATTTTCACAAATACATTTTCATCTGTCGAATGACACATAGGAAGTATTTCATAGAACTATCAATTTAGATTTTGTTTCATAAATGTGACCTAAAGGCTTTTTATGACCAATCATATGATTATGCTATGACATTGTGCAGAATTTGTGCTTAAGTAACGAAAAATATTTGCTAATGCTGGTTAAAAGAAATTAAGGAGAAATATTTGTAATAGAATCGGCAGGTCTAATGAAAGCCAATGTCACTTTTTGTAAAAAAAATTTAATATTACTACACTCAGAAAAAAAAGTGAGTAGAAAAATTTGTAAACGGTTTTCAATCCCACTCTACTATTTTTGTACTGATTTTTAGTCAAAAATTATTATTTAGCAAATCTTTTTGCTATTTACATTTTACAAATTACAGAATTTTTACAGAATATCTACAAATTTTTGTTGCTAATTTCAGAAATCATTTTACAAATTTTTGAAAACCGATTTGCTAAAATTAGCAAAAAATTTTACTAATTTTTAAAACGTGGATATTGAATAAAATGTTATTTCTAATTGAAACTTACACCTACAAACTTAAATTTCCTTAAAATGTTACATATATTTAAAAAGGTATCGGAAGAGAAGATACCGACTCATGTCTAAAAAGAGGACATCCACTTAAAATAGCACAAAAGAGGTTTTTTAGTTCTAAAAATCCGCCTTAAAAACAATTAAAATTAAACCTTAAAAGTAAAAAAAAAACTGACCAAAATATTTTTCAAAACAGAAATTACCAAATTAAAACAAAATGATTAATTCATTATTTAAAAAATATTATCAAAATTTTTGATGCTCGATAAAAAAAATTTAAAGCTTTTTACTAATATTAATAATATTTAGTAATTTTTTTGCTGATTTTAGCAAACAGATTTTAAATTCCACTTTACAAAAAGTCTACTAAAATTTAGTAGCGGCTACTAATTTTTCTACTAATTTCATTGTACTACACATCAGCAGACATGTGTTGCTAAGATTAGCAAAAAATACCGCTGGTCTCAAATTAGCAGAATTTCCCGTAATAACAGCAAAATTTTCAGTTGACATTACAGACTTTTTTGGTGAGTGTACAATAATTAAACATAATAGAAATACTACAATAATCCGGTAATAGGGGCAATATTTAATTTTTTAAGCACCACACTTAAAATAGTTTGTAAGTTAGAATAACTGAAAATAACATTTAAAGGGAATGATATTTCATTTAAAACCCGGTCTACTTACTTATCATTTAAATCCAATGGTTTTTCTATTTTTTAATGTTGTTTGAAGAAACTAAAATAAATTTGAGAGAAAATCAGAATATACAAAGGAGTAATGTCTTCAAATATGAAATATATTATAAGGAATGAGGAGATGAGAAGGATAATAAATAAATATAAAATGTTGAGGGAGAAAAACATTAAATTTAAGGCAAATATTACTTTTTTAATTCATAGCCGCAATTTAGGTATAATACCTAATTTTATAAAAAATTCCACTATAAATTTTTTTAAATCTTTTTGAGGAAAATGATCCACAAATTTTGCAAAAATCAATTTCGAGAAATATATGGATAATGCAAAATAATATCCTTAATTTAAGTATTAAACACAAACACTATGTATTAGAAAATAATAGGAAACAAAAATGGAATACAATTTACGTAAATATTTTGCAAATGATCAGATTAATAATTTTTTAAGACATGAAGATAGATTAGCTTTAAAACTAGATAGTAATGTTAAAGATATACATAAAAAAATGTAATCATCTAGTTGAATTAGAGAAAAATAATTAGGTATTAAACTTAACAAAAAGTGGTTTATAAACAAATCAGATGTAGACATTCCAACAGATACACAATGGACTCTTTCATTAGGAAATAAACATGCATTACCCATCACAAAAAGACACTTTCCAGTTCTTACGGTAATAGCAGATGCAGAAGATTTTATTTAGACTATTAGGGGAAAAGAAGAACAGGAAATAGCAAGGACTAGACTAACTACTATAATTGATAACCATATAAATAAAATAAAATTATGTAATAGAGACTAGTTTTTTTTAACAATGTTAAGAAAATAAAAAAAAAAAATTTTGAAAAATAACCGAGACGTTTTAATTCTGAATGCAGATAAGCGTAATATTACAGTTGCGATGAATAAACATGACTAAAGTTCAAGAATGAATGATATTCTTAATAATGTCTCCAAATATAAAATATTGACAAAGCACCCAACGATTAAGCTACAGCAGACAAATAATGATATAGTAGAAAAACTTTTCAGATTAGAAATAATAACACGCTTTCAGAAGAAATATTTTAAAACAACAACTGCTACAGCAGCCAAATTATATGGAGTTCCGAAAATCCATAAGGAAATATTTCCATTAAGACCAATTTGTTCAAGCATCAATTCTCCATCTCATGAACTTAGCAGATATAAAACAGGAATTCTAAGAAAGATAAATAAGAAAGATAATAAAGAACTTATTACAATTTAAAGATTAGATTAAAAAAAAATCAATATACAAAATGAAGAGAAGATAATTTCGTTAAATGTTAGATACTTATTCCCTAGTATACCTAAATAATTAGGGAACATACGACTATTGGAAAAGAATTATTTTTTAGAAGTCCCAAATTTTGCATAGATGATAGTACAATAAAAAAAAAAGACATGAACTAAAATGTAATTAAAAATTTCCTTCAAAATAGTTCATAAATTGTCCTCAATTTAAGTAAAATTTTGTTAAAACTTAGAAAAATTTTCTTAAAAAGAATAAAAATTTCTAAGTTTGAGGAAAAACGAAATAGTTTATATACTCAGAAATAGTTCATATTTTTCCTAAGAAATATTTCTTGATTTTAGGAAAAAAAAAAAGTCAATTAAATAAAAATTTATTAATTTTAAGAAAAAACATTTAAGTTTTAAGAAAATTGCATACTCAAATGTAATAAAATTAAGTTTAGTTAAAAAAAAAAAAAATAGGACATAATTTACTCCCATTTGGTACAAAAAATGTGTCTAACTTAAATCGAAAAAGTACATGAACTTAATGTGTGTTAATTTTTTGTTCACAACTAGTAAAATTAACTAAATTTTAGAAAGCCATTTCCAAATTCAGTTTTTAAGTATACCACATTCTAATTTTCTAAAAATTAGTTCAGACAATTAAAAACAAAAAGTAGTAAATTTTTTCCTATGTAATAATAAAAATTTACTTTATTTTAGAAACTGATGAACTATTTCTAAGGAAAATTTTCATGCAACTTAGTTCAGATAAATTTAGTAAAATATTATTTTTTTCAAGTAAAAGTTTTCTAATTTTTAAAAAATAATTCAATTTGAAATAGGATTTTTTTGTTGGAAAACGTTTAAATTATTTTAAATATTCTATTACAAAAAACAAACCAGTAAGTTTTTCTTATTTTCAAAAAAAAATATTATCAAATAAAAGAAATTAAAGTAACCATTTAAAAAAACTATCGTGCATGATTGTAATATTTGGTTCGTGATCGTGCGTGAGCGTGAGTCAAAAATCTCTCACGTGTCCATCTCTAATCTTAACAGTCTTAAATATTCAACTTAAAGTAGCTTAAAATATATTTTAAAATTTTGTTAGCAAAGAGTAAAAAATTCCGAATTTGCGCTTGCATGTATTAAATTTGTGTGTTGACTACAATACAAAATATCGCAGGCACATTTTATACATTACGGCATAATAGCTTTCCTATAGTTGACGTAGCGCTTATTAAACTTTATATTTATCGAACGATTTTTTTCACTTAATAATAAAAAAGTTTAAATTTGTATATGTCAAATAAAGTCTAAGCTAAAAATCCCATAAAACGAACTTATGACATTTTGCCATTTTCCAATAATAACAAGAAATGTAACTGTGATATTTTGTATTTTTGCAACAATTTCCTTAAATCAGTTAATTTAAGAAGACAAAAGACCCCCAGTGTTCCTTTACCATAGATGCCGTGTGTCACGTAGCGAGTCCCTTTTTATAGTTCTCTCAAGCAGAACCGTTAATTAACTACACAATTTATTAAGTTTCAGGATATCCTGCAGTACATTTTTTAATTTGTTTACCTTTTTGCTTAAATACATGAAATTAGTATAATTAAATTTAGTTTGAAGAAAAAGTTGTCCTCACAGCGAAAGTCCTCCGAAAGTGGGTAAATACCTACTCAATGAATGTAAAGTACTTTAAAATATATGGTAAAATATATTACCCTTACCATAAAAGCAGGATAAGGATAATTTCCACTTAAAAGAAGTGCAATTTAACTTGTTGTTAGAAAACATTTTCCTATTTTTAGGGAGTTAGGTCTTAGTTTTTAATAAAAAAAATTATTTAATGAACTTAAATAAAATAATTTTTTTCTTAAAACCAAGGAAACATTTCCTAACTAACAGTACAATTTTAGATGGTGTATGAACTAATTAGGAAGAAATTTTACTGTTTTCTAATAAAAATTTAATTCTCAGTAGTAAAATTCTTCTATAATTTACAAATTTTGAACAAATTTTAAGTAAAATTTGTTTCTTAATTTCAAGGAAAATTTTATTATATATTGGTAAAAAAGTGTCTTTGGCGCCGTTTTCATTTCAATTTTTCCTCTAAATAAGTTAATTTTTCTAAATTCTAGTTCATTTTTTTTTTTGAGTGAACAAAACCAAAAATTATGACAAAATATGTAGATGATTTATTTCGTATATATGTTAAACATATTTAGTCCATTTTATCAGGATATTAAACTTACAATTGAAAAGGAATGTAATCATAAACTTATATAATAAGAAGGAGAATAATTTGTTAGTAGATTGGTACCAAAAAACAATTTCTTCAGGGAGAATTATTAATTATTATTCAAAACATCCGAGAAGAGTTATTATAAATACTGCCAAAAATCTTATAGACAAAGTTTTAAATATTAGTGATATATTTTTTTATAGAAATAATAAAATAAGAATCAAAAATATCTTAGGGGATAATAATAAATGGATAATAAATTGATTGAACAGTACAAAGGACATAGGGAAGGTAGTGTTAATATGGTTACTGAACCTAAGATTTACCCGTCTTTAACTTATGTACCAATGATTTCTGAACGATTAGAAAATTCCAATATTTATGATGTCAATATTTAAAGGAATGATAGGACAGAGAAATTAGATAGATATAATATTATTTATAAGATACCTTGCAAGGGTAAGGATAATGATATATGTAGTAAAGTATATATAGGTATTACGAAAAACAAATTAAAAACAAGATTAGCAGGACATAGATCTGATCAAAAATACAAAAATACATCTTCTCAAAAAAACTGCATTATCATCAAATTGTGCCAATCTTAATCATGCACCAGATTTTGAAAATACAACAGTTTTAAATACAGAAACAAACTACAAACGACGCTTCATGTTAGAAATGTTACAAATTATTAACGTACCTATAGAACAAAGAATTAATTTTAAAACAGATACAGACAATGTAGCTCAAAGTTACAGACATTTAATTTATTAAAATAATTTAGGAAATTAAATAAGTTTATAAAAATGTAATAGAATAATTTTTGTTTCCTGGGTGTAGTTTTTATTATTTTTCATAATTGACAATTTTGTTGTTTCATTAAATTTTGTTTTTTAAAAATTGGTTTAAAATTAAAATAAGAAAAAAGTCCCTGAAGAAGCTATGCATTGAGATAGCGAAATATTGGATTAAAAATAAATATTTTCTTTTATTTATATAATTGACCTTGGGTTTGAATTTTTTTAAATAAAAATAATAGTTAGTAGTTAGTTTATTTTTTTTTAGTTTAAATTTTTTACATAAAATTGTTATATGTGTTAATAACGGCTCATTTATAATTTATGTATAAAAGACCACCAACATCAACATTACAACCAAGGACGGTATAAAACTCAGTATGTACAAAATGCAAAATTTTTAGCTTCAACCCTAAGTCTCGCTGCCTTTCTGCTTCGTTGCATTCACATGACAATCACTGTACTTGGGCTAGCCGTAAATCGGCTAAGAAATTCATGGTGTCGGCTAAGAATTTTATGGTGATGGCTAAGTAGCATCGAGGCAGCAAGGCGCAGAGGCTAAGATTGAAGTTAAAAATTTTGTAGATCCTGTGTTTTAAACCGTCCTTACTACAACTACTATTAACTGCCCCTTAACATTTATTATGTACGTTTTATACATAAATAAATTACTGTTTTGTTTGGGGTTTGTTGTTTTATTTTCAATTTTGTTGAGTTTTTATTTCAAAACTTGTCAACAATTTTTATTTGTTTTTATGGTCAACAATATATGTTATACAAAATGGTTACATTTAGAAAAAATTTAAACCAAGCTGGAAATTGTGTCTTAAAGACAAAGTCTGAACTATTTGCGGTTAGTTGCGTGACATGTTCTTTTAGAGCAGTCCTGTATATGACAAATGGGGATATTGTTCCGGTCGTTTCCCTATCAAAATAAACCGGTAACATGACGTGTCCTGGAATAGGTCCTTTTCCCTTAGGGTTATTTAAGAAAATATTTTCCGAATTTCCAAGTTCCTTGGCTGTATGATTTGCTCGATTGTTTTAACTGTGTACATCCTATTGTTTCATAGTCCTTGTCTGGTACAGCTAAAATCAAGTTTCTAAGCTCTTGGTATCTGTAGATGGCTCGGTGGCTTGTTGTCTGGATCTTTGGCTCGACCATTTTAACTACCCTGCTGGAAAAGGACCTATAGTAGGACACACCGCGTGAACGGTTTATTGTGATAGGTCACGGAACCCATTATTTTATATGAAAAGGACAGGTCACTTTAACATGGGCTTATCATAGGAGGGGATTAATTGCCCTCTGCGACACGACAGGACTTAAAGAACATATCACAAGACTGGTCTAAAAGAACATATTACCCCAAGGAATATATCACAGAACTAACGCAAGAGAACATACCATGAATTTTAAAGTGGTCACGTGGTAGGTACATGAGGATGTACTTTTTCACCTATCCAGTTATATGTATTTTCGGAACCGGTCCCGTTTTCACGGGATAGGTCCCAATTCTCAACTGACCACTTTCCTCCAAGTGTATGTGTATCCAATTTTTTAATAGTGCTTGGTAAAACGGGATTTCGGTAAGAAGCCGAAATGGAGCCATATATCACCCAGCTCAAACAGCTGCAGCTAGGTAGTTGATATTTAAAAAATTTTTAATGGATTAATGGATTGGGACAAAAAAGAAAGAAAATTCAACATACACTCACAAAAAAAGTCTGTAATGGCAACTGAAAATTTTGCTATTATTACGGCAAATTTTTGCTAATTTGAGCCCAGCCGTATTTTTTTTTTTGCTAATCATAGCAACAGATGTCTGCTGACGTGTAGTACAATGCAATTAGTAGAAAAGTTAATAGCCGCTACTAAATTTTAGTAAACTATTTGTAAATTTAAAATCGACTTGCTAAAATCAGCAAAAAAAAATTACTAAATATTATCATTATTAGTAAAAACAAATTAGTATACAAAATTAGTAAGCGCTACTAAATTTTAGTAAGCTCAATGAATTGTAAAATATAGAAAAATTTTATTTTTTTTTTTAAAAAACTTATAAAAATGCACAAATTGACTTCATTATAAACAAGTATTACACTCTAAAGCTGCCAATTTTGAATTCAATATATGTGACCTTCTCCGAGAAAAGGGAGCTAGTGCGTGAAAATGTAGTTTTGAGAAAAACGCATTTAAAGTTTCATAACACATTATCACTGTAAACACACCTTCAGTTGGGAGGGTTAGTTATGATTGGGTATGGTTAGTTATGATTGGATGGCGACTTTGGTGACGTCATGTCTATGTGGTGACGAATTTCTTTTCGCTTTTAGTGTGAAAATACCTTTGCTATGGTTGCTGCTCTGTTCGTTCTCAGCTATCTGTTCGCTTTTAGCAAAGGGTTGATGTGCGTATACTAATACGAAGAATATTGTAAAAATAACTATAAAAAAGGAAAAAAAAAATAAAGTGACACGAAAAAAATCGAAAAATAAATCTGAACTTGCCAGCAAGAAAAAAAGACTGAAGCACCGGATCATGAGAAAAAGAAAGCTAAAGTCAAAGCGCTAAAAAAAGAAAAAAACTGAATTTGTCAAACGGAAGAAAATCGAAGTACCAGATCACGAAACACCAAAAAAAAAGTCCAAACTCCAAAAAAAATTCGAAGACTGACGAAAAAAAACAATTTAAAACCAAAAAATCAAAATAAGCAAAATTTTAATGTTTTTCTCATTTTTATCGATTTTTCCAGGTTCGTTTTGTACATTTCATCTTATTCTACACCCTTTTAGGTACCAGAATCAACTCTTAAGTCCAAATCCGTTTTTGACACACTAGGTCCCTTTTCTCGGAGAAGATCACATATAAATTTATATTTTTTTTATCGAGCAATTTTTTTATTTCATTTTTTTTTTCAAAAAAAAAAAATTTGACAAAATTAAAAAAAGAAATTTAAGGCTTAAAAAATAAAAATTCATTTGGATTTTAAGGTCAAATTTTTAATGTTTTAAGGGCTGATTTTTTAAAACTAAAAAAGTTTTAAGTGCTTTTTTAAGTGGATGTCTTATTTTTGGACATAAGTCGTTTGTGAAAAGAATTTTCCCTTCCAATCGCTTTTTTTAACCTATGTATCATTTTAAGGATATTTAAGTTTGTATGTATAAGATTTAATTATTAGAAATGAAATTACCTTCAATATCACCTTTTTAAAAATTAATATTTTTTTATGCTAATTTTAGCAAATCGGCTTTTTTAAATTTGTGAAATGATTTTTGAAGTTAGCAACAAAAATTTGTAAATATTCTGAAAAATATTTGGAATTTGTAAAATGTAATTAGCAAAAAAGTTTACAAAATTATAATTTTTTTACTAAAAATCAATATCAAAATAGTAAAGTGGGATTGAAAACCGTTTACAAATGTTTTTACTAACTTTTTTTTTTTTTGAGTGTATGAGATAGTGATAGCAGATTAATAGGCAATTTTTACAGCAAAACAAAATTTCCAAATCTCAGATCCAATGTCAGAACCCTAACTATGGCCAAATGTGAAAAATTGTATGATATAATGCATAAAAGGCTTTAAATAAAATCAATTAAAAATTCATAATAAAAAAATTAATTGTTGCCTCAGTAAAATAAACAAAAAAATATTTTTTTTACTTTTTGATTTTTTTATGACCTTAAAAAAATCACGAGCTTCGTTTAGTTTTGAAAATATTTACAACATACAACGTAAGTATATAAAAACAAGAATTGAATTCATGATATATGGTTTGGTAAAATTGCATAAAACTGCAACTATAACAATGGCAACAATAATATCAACTATCATATACGATAGTTTGACTGAGTTAAAAAAAAAACAAACACAATAAATTTTTTAAGGCTTTTGTTTACAAATTTCACCCTTTTTTGCTGTAATAACAAATAATTTTGTACAATATTTAAAAAATATCCTTTACGAATAATGTTTTTATTATTTTGCATATTTTTGTTTCTCGTAAAAAATGGATTTTATAAACAATACATTTGTTTTTATTACATATTACACATTTTTTATTTTATTTTTTTTTTTTGTTAAAATATTGAATAAATCCTTGTAGCAAGTAATATATTAAAACAACAGCTGTTTATTACAAATAGAGTAAATTTTTTGTACATATCGTATATATATTTATACTGAAATTGTTTGTTAATGTTTGTTACATCATTAAGTTGAAAATAACAAAAATGTTGATACTTTACATACATTAAATTGCTTGTAATTATGCATAAAATTTTCTTTTATAACTCATTGCAAAATATATTCTTTGTTGGCTTTTTCTTTGTTTATTTTTCAACTTAACTGTTTAAAAAACAAAGTCAACAATTTGCTGGAAAATTATTTTCAAACAATATTATTTTTGTGCAAAGAAAGGAATGTTACAAAATTCTAAAGAATAATGTGTATAAACATATAAGTTATTCCACGATTTATAGTTTGATATTTTAAATTAATATTAATTGTAATCAAAAATTCTCTATTATTTATATTGATATTTACTTTAAAAAAATAAATATATATATCTTCAAGGACTTTATAAAGTTTTCTTCAAAAGTACTTTTCTATTTTATGTTCTCTTTCATTACATTCTGAAAAAAAAAACTTGTTGCAATAGGATTTCAATAATTCATTTAACCTTTAAAATAAAGCCAAAGCAAAAAAAAACTAAGAACAACTATTCAACAATATAAATGATATTTCCTAAGTTTTGTGGTTTGGAAAATATAAAAAATAAAAAGTTTGTTCTTGAATATAGTATTTTGTTAATAGCCTTTCAACAACTTTATGGTTTTAGGAAAAAAAAAAGTTTTTCAAAACAGATATTGTTATATTTACACTATATCTGGATGACCACTTAAATGTCAACACTTATAAGAGGAAAATGTAAAATAAAGTGCAATTACTTTAAGCAGAAACAACAGAAATTCAATAAGTAAATTAATATCTTTAAAATAAATTCTTTAAATGTATAAAACATTGCAATATATACATTAATACTGATCTACTTTTATACACCTACTTACATATACTATACCTTCTAAGCAAATATGTATATCCTTATTACATACATGCATGTATTATATTAAGGTGTTTGTTTAGTGTTTCCTAGTAACAATATTCCCTACTTTATTTCTCAATATCTCACCTATGTTTACCCACAATATAGGTTAGATATATTTCTTATATTCTTACATTTTAAACAATAAAAAATAAAAAAAAAACTTTCATACACTCTCACTTATTTTAAACTACAAACAAACAGGTTGAGGTTCTCTATTGTAAACCTAGAATGAACTTAAGTTTTTAGGTTAGCTTAAGAAAGAAAATTTGTGTATGAGTATGAGTTTTATTGTTATATTGCTATGGGGTAGAATTAGAATTTAGAAAGATGCAGCTGCATAGAGTTCTTCTAAAAATTCAAGCTGCCAGTAGAGCTTATTATCCTGTTAGGCAAAATATTCTAAATGGCGGAAGGCAACATGAAATGGTTAATCAGAAATCTAAGTCTCTTTTCACAAATTCGAGTAAATTCGCAGAGAATATGAAGCGACGCCACAGACCCCAAATCACAAAACCTACTCACATTATTGTTGGTTTGACCATTCTTTTGGCGTTTACATCTGTGATCACAATGTCACCGTGAAGTATCCTATCAGGAGTTCTAGTTATTTCCCGACAAGGGATAAGAGCCGGCCAGGCAAGGTGTTGGCGGAGGCAAATCTCTCAAAACAGACTCACAACTTGAACTTCTCCCTGATATAAACAGTGGGTACCCTGAAGAATGATTCACGGTCATTTAAGAGTTGAACCTACCATTGTTCACACTGTCGGCTATTTTGTTACTTTAATGCATGGTTGGCATACAATATTTTTTCATAATAACGGTAGTTGGCTACCACAGCCACTTCAAGACCGATCTGAAAATTTTGAAATGGTGATAACATTAAAGGCATTTGTCTTTTTGTATATTCGGGTTATTTGCGCTATTTTACCGGCTTGATTTTGAAATATCTTAAAGTACCTTTAAAATAACGCTAAACTACCAAAACACCGATTTATAACGGTATTTTGCAGATATAACCCCGTTATTAGAAGACACATGTCACTATTGGAATCGTAGTTTTAAAATTTTGGTATCGGTACTGATCAGAGCGTGGTAGACAACTACCGTTTTAATGAAAAGGTAGTGCTTACTAACCATGCTTTCATGCCATTCATAGTCAAAAAATCCACACTAGGGTAAGAGAATTGCTGCTTCCCAGTTGATTGAGAGTCTAAATTCACTCCATGATCAGTTCAGATGACACCTAATATATCCTGAGTGTGTTCTCATCGCACAGACATACACGGCGAAGACTTATGCCTCGAAAATGTATGGACATTTGAACATGGGATGAATACTTTGAATATAAGTTCCAAAGATAACGCAGTTGTGTTCATATTCGCCTGTTTCGAGCCCTCAGTGAACATTATGTCAGTACTCTGTTTTTTATGCTCCCAAGTTCAGTCGGTCCACATGCTTTTATAGACAACATAATGTAAAAGTACTTGACGCGAATCTGTACTGGGGACATCGGGTCCATGATCTAGGAGATCGGACCGTCCATAAAGATATGATCGCTATTCCTCATATAACCAAATTATAAGTCTTGTGAAGGCCATAATGGCAACCTCCATTACATAAATATACAAGCTCCTGTAAAGCTAAGAAAATGGATATTATTGAGAATTTACCTAAGATTAAATTATTCTACCTTTGATCACCATGCGAGGGCTGCCAAGGTGACTAAGTATAGTATTGGATAACAAACAGGCAATATGAGGACTTATACTCTTGTCTTTGATATGAAGGCCTCTTTGACCTCTCTCAAAAGTGACCCAATAAAAGACATTTTTAGGACAATTATGTCCATCCCCCTTTGCAATAGGCACGGTTAGATCCCATATTATGAAAATTCCGTTATATTATGAAAATTCCACTATTCAAATTATGAAAATTCCGCTATATCCTTCTCCTTTGACATTCTCTGAATATCAACAGACAAGCATAAGGTTTCGCAGCGGAAGATTTGAGATTTTCGTACAATAGCTTAGCTACGTTGACCTGTTGTATTCAGGTGACCCACTCACTTGTTTCCTTGGCCCCATTGAGTTGTCTTCTAAATTTCTTTTTGGACTTCTCCAGATCATCACGGAATATCCCTCCTCGTCTTCCTCCTTTTTAAGGCAGCTCGCAGCGTAAGCAGAAGTAAGACTTTATTGAATCTTAGATGCCGATTTCGACAACATTGCCGAGAATTAAATGCACTAACAGTATTGTAGTACAGATAATGATGGTCGTTGGAGACATGTCAGTTGGAAATCGCAAAAGAAATATTGGAACTACTTAGTAATTGTGAAATCTAAGAACTTTGAACTGATAACATTCCTAAAAGTCGGTTCGTCACCCCTATTCGCTACATAGCTATATTGTTACTACAGATAAATTTGAGCAGCTACTCAACACGTTTGTTTATATATGTACTTCCCCATTCTGTATAATGTACATTGGCGTCGCAACAGAGGATCCAACTCAAATTCCTTGTTCGGCAATATTCCATAAATTCCAAGACCTCAGATGTTGGTTCAGTCCCAGTAGCATCAGATAAGGAGAGGAAATTTGCCAAAATCGTAACCAACTTCCCCAAAAATAAGCACTATAATTCAAAGAAGTGTTTGTCTGCTCCCCAAAAGGGACGCTACTCTGGGCCGAATATGCTTAGAATTCTAAATCAACTTACCTTGACTTGCGGTAAGTTCCTCCGTGCACCCATGTCTCCTAAACGAATAATACTTTGGTGTGCTGAAGGTTCATCTGTATACCATGCTTGGTGGTACAATTTGTCACCGTCTGGATTTGAGTTCAGAAGCACTGCTGCTGAAAGCTTTTTGAAATGGCTGTTTTTTTTTTTAATTTGGACTCTGTATAATTAGGATTAGCAAGTCCTAGCCAGTCTAATAATTAACTCCGAGAAGGAGCGCAAGTCAAATGGGCTGTCGGAACTTCATCTTGCGTCATCCCATGGTTTTAGAGTGAGGACATTTGTCTCCAGCCACTGTGCTGAGTCTTTGTCATGGCATACAAAACTGAAAAACAATTTGAGAAGCTATTTTGTACAGCACAGTTCTTTTAATGGATCCGCTAAAGAAACTTCCTATTTTCTACAGCATAACTCTTTTGATGGATACAATCTTCACCTCTTTATTTTACCTGTGAGCTCTTTGACTTCTTTGCCGAATTCATGTATTGGTAGCTGACAAAGCCTTTGCACTGCCTGTATGTCAATGTGCTACATATTCAGGCGTTTACGAGAAGCTTTGCTGAAGTTTAATCTTTCAGTCATCGGTTTTTACTGATCACCAGCAACAACTTTTACGGCACCTTTGGTCTGAGCATCTAAAAGCTGATACTCCTCGTTCGCTGCGATGTTGATATTATAATGTGTGACTGAATCGAGAATATTCTTAATTGCAATACCAATATCCCAACACTCGGTAAAGTTGGGACTCAAAGCGATCCCCGTTTGCTAAACCAAATTTTCAAAATACTCAGTGCTTTTTAGGTTTAAAGGCTCTTTGCTAACCAAGTTCAAATGCTTTCAAATCCACCTGTTAATAAGAGAAAAGTGACAAATTACAACAGAACACACATAGCAGATGCCTGTTCGCTTCGTTCTGGAGGCCGCCGATCGTAAACCTGAAATTACGGGTTGTTATTAGTTCTTATATGTTCTAGCCGGTTGCGGCCAAAACACACTCATTACTTCGCCCCTTTGAATGCCTGATAAAAAAAATTAAAAATTTATTAAATAAATAAATACAAGTTCCGTACCCATTGTTAAATTTTTTATATAGAACTTTTCTGAAGTTGTAGTTTTTAACACATTTTCTTCTACGTAGTATAAACACATACAAGTATTAATCCTTATTTCCTTGCATATACACAAACACTTTTGCTTTTGTTATTTTTATTCTGCTAAAGTTCATTTCTTTTTTTTTTACACTGCACTGCACTTCGAACACCAACAATAAACAACACCATTACTATCTCGGCATCGGCAGCATCATCAACGTTAAGTATTGACTGTAGTTTAAAATACATTGTGATCCTTTTATTATGCGTACTATAAAATACAAAATGTAAAGTATATATGAAAGCATGTATAACGTATATGTATTAGAGGTATTTTAAAGATTCTGTTTGAGGGGATTCGTGTAAGGGTTCGTCCATCGTGTATATTAAGTAAACCGTAGGAAGTTTACGAGTTGTTTGTTAAACTACATACATACAAATAGTTTTTACACATAAATCCCCCCATAAGTGTTTTGACATGGAAGGTATTCCGTGGGCATGGGAATATGTTACAAAAGAGACATTCCTTTTAGCTGTAACTTTAAAACAAATACAAAAAAAATATATATAAAGCGTCCTTCTCATCTTTTTTTGGCTGCTCTCTTGTTAGAAAAATTCTATATTTTAACAACGCCCCTAATGTATTCACTATTTGTGTTATTAATGCAGTTGTTGCTATAAGAACGGAACATAAAAAAATTGATGATGTCAATGGATTTTGCAAAAATATATATTTGTTTAACATGAAAGTGCATTGTTTAGATTTTACCTGACTTTATTTCTTTTTGTGAGAATACTAAATGTACCCATATTGATATGTATGTAGTTTACTATTTGTATGGGAATACAACATACTTTACATAAATTTAAAGTAAAAATCTTGGATAACACTAGTTTACAAGAGAATAATCACATATTTCTCTGCCATGAAATAAGGGGATCCCCTATCGAATACACGCCAATTCGGATGAAACTCAGATATATAAAAAAAAAATAGATCGATTTTGCTATTTTTATCCGTCCGTTGCAATGGCAATCACGGCGAAAAGACGATAGCGGAGTTTCTTGGTTTTACGCCGATTTTTTGTTAGCCCCCCAAATGCGCCATAAATAAAATGTGAAGGTGTACCTAAATTTTCTATACAAATTTATGTATTTTTTGTATAATTTCATACACTCAGAATATTATGTAGCTTACTGTTTGTAGTTTAATAAAAAAGATTTCCGTTCCATTTAAAAATAACATACATATATTTTTCAAATAAATATCTTTCAAATAAATATCTTTATTAACTTTTTTATATATTTATTCAAAATTATTTACTATCATTTACCGATTTTTTTCAATTACATTTATTTTTTTCATTTGTTTGAAATTTAATAAAAATTTACCCACAAAACAGAAATTTGTGTCAGTAATAGTTACAGGTTGGTTGAAAAGTTCCTGCGCTAGAAATGAAAGAATACTGGTTTGTTATGAAATATATATTTTTATTTAATATAATCTCCTAGAAGCTCAATACACTTGTTCCAATGATCTTCCAATAATTTTATCACATCCTTATAATGGTTTTCCAGAAGCTCTGCAAAATAACCGTCTACGGCTGCTATGGCCTCTTCATTCGACGAAAAATGCTTTCCACGAAGGATTTGATTGAGATTTCTGAAGAGATAGTAGTCACTGGGAGCCAAATCTGGTGAATACGGTGGATGTTCAAGCAATTCGTACTTTAATTCTTTGAATTTAGCCATCGTCAAAACACTTTTGTGAGCAGGTGCATTGTCTTGATGAAAAATGATTTTTTTCTTCTTTAAACCAGGTATTTTCTCACAAAGTTTTTCATCCAGCTGATCCAGAGTTGATTGTTTTACCTTTCTGAAGATAATCAATCAACAAAATTCCTTTTGCATCCCAAAAAACTGATGCCATAACCTTCTTTGCTGATCGTTGTGACTTCACCTGCTTTGGAGATGAACAACCAGCTTCAGTCTACTTACTGTAAACGTTCTTGTTTCAATTTAGGATCATGGTGGTTGATCCAAGTTTCATCCATAGTTATATAACGACGCAAGAAGTCGGTTTTATTCGGCTTGAAACGCTCCAAATTACGCTGAGAAATTTGTTTTCGATTTAGTTTTTGATGAATTGTTAAGCTGTGCGGCACCAACTTTCTAAACAGTTTTTTCATACGTAATTCTTCATGTAAAATATGGAGTACTCGTTCGTCTGAGATGCCTATGGCATTAGCAATTTCACGCATAGTCAAACTTGGATCTTCACTAACCATATTATGTACCTGCTCAATGATTTCTGCTGTGGTTGCAGTTTTTGGTCGTCCTTCGCGTGGATCGTCTTCAAGTCTGGTACGACCACGTTTAAATTCACCAGCCCAAAATTCAACGGTGCGTTTTGAAGGTGAGAACTCCTTATACACTTCTAATAATTGCTCATAAATTTCCTTTGCTTCTAAACCCTTCAAAACAAATAATCTAATGACTGCACGATATTCAATTTTTTCCATATTAAAAAAAAAAAAAATCATTGACACGTCAACTTCAAATGGCTTGTAAACAAAGAAAGAATTGACAGAATGACTTGCAACTTTGCATGTGTTCTCAAGACAGTTATACCAACTTGAGAAAAAAAAAGTTTGGAGCTAGTAGTGCCATCTCTTGGTGAGCGCAGGAACTTTTCAACCAACCTGTATTACAAATTTTATTTGCTGTCTGTTTAAAAAAAAAATATTCAAAAAATTTAAATTTGTTTTTTTATTTAAATTGGTTGTATATATATTCAAAATTTTTCAATTGAAATTACAAGAACTTCATAAACACACATGCATACACAAACACATTCACACAAAAAGAGTCTATAGCTATGCACACATAGATTTTGTATTAACAAAAAAAAAAAAATACAAAAAGGTAAACAATTTCAAATAAATGATAAAAACATTTATTTTTTAAGGAATTGGTAGGTAAACAGAATTAAACATCTATTTTAACTGATTATATCATTTGTTTCTTACGGATGTGTCAGTTGATTAATCAACATTTAAAAATAAATAAAAAAGGTATTTAAATGAAAATTAAGTAGACCGGTTTTTAAATGAAATATCATTTCTTGTAAATGACATTTTCTGTTATTTTAACTTACAAACTATTTTAAGTGTAATAGTGTCTGGCGATTAAACATTTGGATCTAAGTTTTCACAGAAAGTGTAGAAATGCGTTATAAATCTTTAAATGCGTTTTTTTCTAAACTTCATTTTCACACACTAGGTCCCTTTACTCGGAGAAGGTTACATATGATTAAAGTAAACTGGGTCAACTGTAGTGGCTGATCCAGCCTTTGCTTTTGGAGTCGAAAAATTTTTGATTTTTATACTAACAATATTTTAGTTTTTTAGCGAATATGGGCAAGTCAAAGGAACAGTCCACAATTTTTTTTAACGGAACATTAGAAAAGATATCTTATATTGTAAATATAAAAATAAAATATATTTGGATGATCATTAATAAAAAAATTATTACCAAATCCTACCCTAGCTCAGATCTCTTAAAGTCACACAAAACATTAACATATTTTAGGTGTTCATGTCATTATCTTAGTGTTAACTTAGATGGTTCGATCGAAGGCCATATTTTTATTTATTAAATTTTCTTCGATTTTACGAAAAATTAGCTTTTTACTATTTTGGAAAGATTGAAATTAGGTATGAAAGTTAGGTCCATGTGTTGTAGCGTGCGTCATGGAAAATAAGGATGTTTTATGTTGTAAGTAAAATGAAAATTTTTTTGCAAGTCGTCTATAAATTTAAATCAATTTTTATACTGCTTTAAGTAAATACAAAAATTAAAATTCAACAATTAAAAAAAAAGAGAAAAAATTGCATATTAATTTCTGTAGCGTGCGTCACGATTTGAGTTTTCTCTAAAATTGAAATAAAAACAGTTTCCAATTATTCGATCCTGCCGGTTAACCGTTTTGGGCATTATTCGAAAAATGATGGGAATTGATTAATCAGTTATTTTAATCGATTAATCGTAAAAATTGGCGATTAATCGTTAAATGCAAAATAAAAGTATATCTTTCACCAATAAGTACATAGAGTGCTCAAGTAAACCCTTAAACATAAAACAAATAAATGCAGTGTATACAGTGTTTTTCAGCAGAGAAATTATTGTAGAAAATTTTCTAAATAAACCGGAGCTGCCTTAAAATACTATTTAATAAATTATTCTTAAAAATATTGTATTGTTTTTGCGAAATTTACAAAGTTTGACAGAACTGTTGCTGCCGCTTTAATTTTCTGGTTTGGGCTTTAAAGTTGAAGAGGTTTTCTATTAAAAAAGTTCAGAAATCCTCGTAGTCTATAAAACTTTTGAATACGCATATTTCTGCCAAGTCGTTATCTAGTACCGATTTCTTTTTTGGGTTGTACTTAAGCTTTTCTACTCTTTCAAAATTTAATGACTAATCAACTTTTTTCAGTTCTTAAATTTTTTTTTTCCAATTGCAAACAATTTTTATATGTTGTGTTGGTGATAAGGCTAAAATGAAATGTGAATATAAATAAATACAAAATGTGAATACAAATAAATACAAAAAACAAAGTCATAGTGCTTTTTAGAAATATACTTAACCACGTGTTTGATTTATTTGAACAAAATATGCATTTTGAAATGGTTTGTTTAATATCTGCCTATTCTGAAGGCTTTAGATTTTATAATATATTATAAGGTTGAAATAGCTTTAGAATTAAAAAATTTTTGAGAGTGAATTATTATTTCTCAAAACAAGTGTCCAGGTTTTGTAAGACGATTATCGTTTATCGAATACTTTCGTAATTAATTATCTACCATATTTCACGACTGTTGAAAACTGTTGTTTCAAATTTTGTAAGCGACAGTAATTTTTAATCTTATAGTTCAACAGCTTGGTAAGTAGTGGACAATAATCGTAGTTTGTCTCATAGAATCTGGGCCATAGATCTATAATTTAACAGGAAAATTTTCTGTTTCTAGGTAGGAATTATTACACAACTTCTTGTCCTATATAATCTGTTTTTCTGTCGGTTTTAATACCAGATATTCCTAGAAACACTTCTGGAGCTAGTCCTAGTTGGTTATATTGTATCTTATCATTAAAGTTAAGGTAAACGGGTTCTGGTTCTTTCGAATTTGTTCAAACATAATATGTTGTAGAATAAATTTGGTTGGGAACCAAAGAAAGAATTTTATTGGCAGAATTCCTAGAGTTTAAATATTAATTTTCTATATAATAATTTACATGATTTAGAATTTTTTAAGGAATTAGAACAAAAATTAAAAATTGTCTACTGTATTTCCTAAAGGCTACATAGCATGTGCTTTGAGTTGGATTGTTAAAAATTTGTATTAAGAAATATTATTAAAAAATTAAAAGAATTTTTTTTTTAAATAAATTCAATTGTGTTTATTTATATACTACTAGAAAAAATGTAGCGTGCGTCACAAAGGGTTCACGGCTTTTGCTTAAAAACGATAAAATTTTTTGGCTGTAAATAAGTTATTTCAGAATTCTCTTATTTTCATCTTTCTTTTAGGTATGAGATTTTGTGTGCTTTATTAAGCAAAATTCGCTTCAAATTACTAAAATACGCTACCACTTTCAAAGTTACTTCCGCTTTTTGTAGCGTGCGTCACAAAACTTTGTGATTAATTATTTCGCAACAAATAGATGTAAAAAAATTATTTTTTTTGCCATTTGAAAGTACACTTAAATCCCACTAAACACTATGTTTAAGTTGAAGGTATCTCTTTTGAAAAACCAAGAAATTTCTATATTTTTATCCAAAAATGCGTACTAACACATGTTAATCAAGAACATCAGAGAAAACTAACAAAAAATGTAAAATACCAAACAGCTGATTTTCAAATCATTTGCACTATTTTTAATTTTGGGAATAAATTTCAATAATAAGTGCAGAAAGGAAGTCTAACTATACAAAAATAATTTTTAAATTATTTAAAAATTAAAATCCCATTTCGTTGGTGCGCCGTCGTAAACACCCATGTGCATTTTTTTATTTTTGTATATTTTAGCATTAAGAAGCCTATTTGGTCTTTCATTAATCCATCAAAGCGCTTCGCGTTATCTCTACTGTTATCAAAGTTAGCAAAAACTACTATGTGAAACCCATAGTAGAAATTCTCCAACAAAAACACCTACTATGTATTTTACTGCACATAACTGTTTTTGATTTAAATTTAATAACTATACATTTTTCTATGATTTTATATCGAAATAAAATTGTGTGAGTTTTCTTATCAGTTTTTAGAAATCCTATTCTTTTTGGATTCAAAAAATATTTTTTAATATTAATTGTTTTTTACATAATCACGTCTATTAGCCATGGAAGACAAATGTGAGAATTATATTTTGAATGAAAAAACGCAAGTTTTTAAAGCATTTGATAAAGATGAGAAACAGAAAAAAAATTTGGAAGTATTCTTAAAGACGGAAATAAACAAAGAGTTACAGAAGTTGGGAAAAAATATATAAATAAAAGAGCCGGGAATGTAAAACACAAAATTATGTCCCCAACTCATTGCTTTAAGTAGTTTTGGAATTTACCTTCATGGGAGGTCAAAAGATCGTATTAAGGGATTGGTACAAACGAATAAAAATATAATTAGGGGAAGACCAAATTCGATAAACAAAAATAAAATAAATGCTATTTTGACTGTTATTTACAACCTGCAAAAAAAAATTTGGGGATTTTTGAGTTCTGTTTTTACATAAAATTTCTTACGTTTTTCTTTATTAATTAAAATGTATTGCTAAATTTGTATGCTCCACTCTACTATTTACAACACACTGAACACTAGACTGTACCAGAAAAAAAGTTCGCCCTACATCTTCGAATTTAAATTACTTTTAACAGTTTCTTAAAGTGTGATTTATCGATGTTTTTGTCTCGAGGGGAACAATCGTGTTCTCTAAGGTCTATTGACCTCAAGTATCCCGTTCTCAGATCTCAAGTCCATAATTCAAGCAGAACTATAGGTCTCTTAGAGACAAAAACATCAATATATTATACTTTAAGATCCGACTGTAAATGCCAAAGATATAACGAAAAATATCAAAATGCGACCAATAAGTTCGGAAAAAAAAATTTTTTTTCGACATTGCCTTGCAGAAATACTTTATATTCAAGGATGTCGGCTCACATTTATTACTTGTAAGATGGCATGGTCTACTGCACACTCTTCAATTAAAATTCGGAAATCATAATTTCAATGCAGTTTTAATTCAGAATTTCAGTTGGGCTTTTCAAAAATTTCATTAGAAATTTTCTGAATTTTAATTAGGAATTCTTAAGTGCATTTGGTTTTTTCTAAATAATAATTGGGCTTTTCTGAATTTTAGTTGGGAATTCTTAAGTAAAACTTGTATTTTTTGAAACTCAATTGGAAAGAGGTATTCACTGAAGCACATGTTTTTTCATTTCATGTTAGATATAATGGTAGGGGCCGATGTTGATTTTGAATAAAATACAAATTATTTAGACAATTATTGTTATTTCTGTTTATTATGATAATATGGTATGGTTCAATTACGTATGGAAAAAATATCGGCCAAAGGGCCGCCGTGACCTCGGTGTCACACCTCCATCCGATGGTCCAAATTTTCGATGACGCTGAGGCATAACTGAGGTTCTATGCGGTAATGTGCCGAATTATCTCATCCTTTAGCTCTTGAATTGTTGCTGGCTTATCGACGAACACCTTTTATTTCAAATATCCCCAACTAAAGAAGTCCAACGGTGTCAAATCACATGATCTTTGCGGCCAATTGACATCGCCACCACGTGAGATAACACGGCCATTGAATTTGTCGCGCAAAAGAGCCATTGTTTCGTTAGCTGTGTGGTAAGTGGCACCGTCCTATGGAAACCACATATCGTGCACATCCATATCCTCAATTTTTGGCTTCTAGAATTCCGTTATGATCTCGCAATAGCGTACAACGACGGTGAGTCGAGGTTGACGTATGTTCTGCCACAATATCGCGAACAACAGCAATGTTTTCCGCAGAACGAAGTTGACGAGCATGCACAGGTGTTTTCTCATTTCCTACAGACCCGATTTGCAGAAATACGTGCACAATTTTCCCGATTGTGGACACATTACACAATTATCTTTCTATGGTTCAAATTGAGTTAGTCTGAAATTGAGCAATGTCAAATGGAATGCAGAAAATACTTGACGTTAAGGTGTGGTTCACATTCGACATCGGGCCTTAAAATTTAACCACCCTTTACATATTTATATTTACATTTTTGGATATATTTATAATTACATTTCAAGAACAGAATTAGCTATGTGTATTATATTTGTGGTATTCATTTAAAAAAAAGTCTGAAACAAAATAACCTGTATGTAGTTTTCTGTTAAATTTTGGATTTTTTTTTACGGCGTAATATTATTAAATGGGCTAAGAAATAATACAAAAACATTTCTAAAAAAAAAATAATTTCGCGAATTGACAAAATAAAATAGATTTTTTGCTCTCCGAGCACTAGCTAAAACATAAGTTTTTGGGGGGGAATATATTACCCTTATCCCCCTCCAGCCACTGGATCCGCGCTTGATCAACTGAAATCATATTTAATTTTATAAGTTTCATATTTACCCATTTAAAAATTTAAATATATATGAACATTCAAGATTATATATATGATTATGCATGGGCATATAGGTACATGCGTAGTTAAATATGTGACCATAGATTTCTATATATTTTCGGATCCGAAATTTGAAGGCTTATTGCTTTATATGGTCATATATGAATTTTTTATGGGCATTACAACATTATTACAATATATGCCCATGATGTAAAGTCATATAGGAGATAATGTTATAGCATATATTAAACAATTCATGGACATATATTATATTGAATGCTCTTGTATGATTATATACAATCCTAATTATAATTGTATTTGTTAATATATATTTCAATTTTCACATGGGCAAATTAAATAAAATGTGTACTACAGGTCGTATGAGTAGTACGTTTTTTTATTAAATTAATAATACTCATACGACTTGTAGTACGCAATGGTCCCAGCAAAAACATGGTAAAGAAATATCATCATTTTGTACATTACTTTGTGATAAGTACTCCTTATTTTTATTATTTTCAAAATAAAAATAATGTATTACCCATAATATGTTACTTATTTTATTATTTTGAATTAAATAATAATAAGTTACCTGTAATTGCTTACCTTTTCAATTATTTTCATATAATTGTTTAAATAACTGTATTTATTAATTTAAATTTTATTATTTTATTAATGAAAAGTATTTAATAAAACAAATTATCAAGAAGGTGAACAGGAAAAAGCCTGCAAATAAGTTTAGAGTACTGTCGAATTATATTATTTTTTAACTTATTTGTGTTATGACACATCTTATATTTTCGTATTCAGATCACGATCACGTAAAACGTCTTGGGGAGAAAAAATTTAACCTGTAGTTCCGAAATATCATTTTTAAATTTTTTTTTTGAAAATTGTAAACAGATTGAAAATTTTGAAAACCAAATTTGGAGTCAGAAGAAGAAATCTATAAAAATCAAATCACATAAAAATTCCTTGAGCAAAAACTTCCTCTTTTTGGCCGTTCTTTCTTTTTGACCCATAGGATACATATGTATGTTTCAAATTGTATCACTATCATGTAATAAATAATGTGAACCAATTCCAAATATCTCGATGTTAGTAAAACTTAAAGGAATGGGCTATGTCCTACTAAAATATTCATCACCTGTGTTGTCAAATAGGATTCGAGAAAATATTTTCCAAAAATCCAAATAGTAGTTAGACAACTATCATCTGTCGATACAAGCCACATTAAGGCAAATCGGTTAAAAATGGGCCAAATACGAAAAGAACTAAAAATGAGACATTTATCAACCATTGACCGTCAAAAGGTTAATTTATATAATTCCTTCTGGAAGAAAAGTAGTTTAGAAATTAGGATTCACAACACTACATCGCATTATTTTGTCGCTTATTCAAATCTAATTTGTAATTGGTTACCAGGAGTTAAAAAATAGTGCGTTACTCAATTTCTTACAGAAAAATAAATAATAATTGGTTATTAGTAACCAATTATTAATATGCATACGCGTAACCCATTATTCTTTATTTTTTCGTAAGCTTGCTCGTAAGCAGAACACCTTACATTTTGGGACATCCCATATAAAAAACTTAGAATTATAGGTTGGCTAAAAAGTTCCTGCGCTCACCAAGAGATGACGCTGCTAGCTCCAAACTTTTTTTTCTCAAGTTCGTATAACTGTCCTGAGAACACACGCAAAGTTGTAAGTCATTCTGTCAATTCTTTCTTTGTTTACAAGCCATTTGAAGTTGACGTGTTATTGATTTTTTTAATATGGAAAAAATTGAATATCGTGCAGTCATTAGATTCTTTGTTTTGAAGGGTTTAAAAGCAAAGGAAATTTATCATCAATTATTAGACGTGTATAAGGAGTCCTCACCTTCAAAACGCACCTTTGAATTTTGGGCTGGTGACGAAGGACGACCAAAAACTGCAACCACAGCAGAAATCATTGAGCAGGTACATGATATGTTTAGTGAAGATCCAATTTTGACTAAGCGTGAAATTGGTAATGCCATAGGCATCTCAGACGAACGAGTACTCCAAAAAAAAACTGTTTGGAAAGTTAGTGCCGCACACATTAACAATTCAACAAAAACTGGATCGAAAACAAATTTCTCAGCGTAATTTGGAGCGTTTTAAGCCGAATAAAACCGACTTCTTGCGTCGTTTTATAACTATGGATGAGACTTGGATCTACCTCCATGATCCTAAATTGAAACAAGAACGTTTACAGTGGACTGAAGCTGGTTGTTCAGCTCCAAAGCAGGTGAAGTCACAACGATCAGCAAAGAAGGTTATGGCATCAGTTTTTTGGGATGCAAAAGGAATTTTGTTGATTGATTATCTTCAGAAAGGTAAAACAATCAACTCTGAATATTATTGCAGCCTTTTGGATCAGCTGGATGAAAAAATTCGTGAGAAAACACCTGATTTAAAGAAGAAAAAAAATCATTTTTCATCAACACAATGCAGATGCTCTCAAAAGTGTTTTGCCGATGGCTAAATTCAAAGAAGTAAAGTACGAATTGCTTGAACATCCACCGTATTCACCAGATTTGGCTCCCAGCGACTACTATCTCTTCAGAAATCTCAAACAATTCCTTCGTGGAAAGCATTTTTCGTCGAATGAAGAGGCCATAGCAGCCGTAGACGGTTATTTTGCAGAGCTTCCGGAAAACCAATATATGGATGGGATAAAATTATTGGAAGATCATTGGAACAAGTGTATTGAGCTTATATATTTCGCAACAAAAACAATATTCTTTCATTTCGAGCTCAGGAACTTTTCAACCAATATAAAGGGTAATACGTATTCACCAGATTTGGCTCCCAGCGACTACTATCTCTTCAGAAAGCATTTTCCTTCGTGGAAAGCATTTTTCGTCGAATGAAGAGGCCATAGCAGCCGTAGACGGTTATTTTGCAGAGCTTCCGGAAAACCAATATATGGATGGGATAAAATTATTGGAAGATCATTGGAACAAGTGTATTGAGCTTATATATTTCGCAACAAAAACAATATTCTTTCATTTCGAGCTCAGGAACTTTTCAACCAATATAAAGGGTAATACGTGAAAACCTTGGAGTTTAGATCACTAGACACATTATTTGGTAAGGTGTGTTTTTGCTGGGGATGTATTAAATTAAACAAAAATTTACATTTAAATACAAATATATTGTTTAGCACAAGTAGCCATAACTTTGGAATTTTTCCATGGATTTTCTAAAATTATCCATCCATCTCTTTGCTAGAATACAGGTTGTATGCTAAAGGTAAAAAAACTGTTTATTTTAAGGACTCTCTTTATTAGGTTATGATTTTTGCAAAATTAAAAAAATATCCGTGTTACCCTACACCACTTTGCCCATGATATAATTATATTAGGTTGATGTTTAAAGTAACAAAAAAAAAAAACAGTTTACCTTTTTTATAATAAAAAAAGTTTCACTTTAGTTAAAAATAAAGCAACATACATTTATTTTTTAAAGAAATATTTATTTTAACTTTTTTATACATTTGTTGAAAACAATTTACTGTCATTTACCGATTTTTTCAGTTTCATTTACTTTCTCATTTGTTTGAAATTTAATAAAAATTTTTCCACAAAACGGAATTTAGTGGTTTATTTGTTTCCGTAACAATTATTAAAAATTTTAATTTTTGTTTGCTTTCTGTTTCAACAAGAAAATATATATATTTAAAGAATTCCAATATTGTTTTTATTTAAATCGGTTTCAATGATGTGTCAGTTGTTTAAACAACATTTAAAAATAAATAACAAAACTTTTTGATTTAAACAAAAATAGTAGACCGGGTTTCAAATGAAATATCATTTTTGCAACACTGGCATTTTCTGTAATTTTATCTAACAAATACATCTTTCCAGCTCTTTCATATTAAATGTAAATATCATAAATTTGTTAGGTGTTTCAAAACCATAAAACATTACTGCTAATATATTCTACTAAAACGAAATATATTAGTTTGACATTGACCTTGTTCAGCATTTTGTATACTATATTTTGCCATTCGACATATTTTAAAATATATTTTAAGTATTCCCATCAAAACCACACAACTACAATCTGTTTTATTTTCACATTTTAAGATATTCATTTTTTTATTTCTTTATTCATTCGCCCTGTTATTTTTAAATTACAATTTCCACTTGTAATTGCTATGAAAAATAGTACGAATCAAAATATTCAACCATTACATTTAAATGAACTCTGCGTGTAGTAAATTTTTATCTGTTTTATAGCAATTTTTTGTATTTTTTAAAAGCTGAAAAAGGCAAAATTTCAAACTTGAGTTTTACATTTACTTACTTAGTACTGCTCATATAAAGAAATGATGCCAATTTTATTTAGTATTCAACTGCAAAATACAAAAAAAAAAAAAATCAGAAAACTACAATCTGTACAGGGAGTATAGTTTGAGTTTTACTGCAAGTTTTTTTGGTGTATGATAAAGTCTTATCTGACAGACAAAAGTAATGAAGTGTATGAAAACGATGAATTTACCGCGGAAATGCTTTGGTATAGTTTGTAAGTTGTTTTTTGTGAGATGGAAAGAAAAACTTAATTTCGATTTGTTAAAAAGTTGTATAACTAACAGAAAAGAAGAAGACTTTTAAAAATAAGTTTTTATTTTCCATTTCGTTGTTTTTATTGTCTTTATTTAAAGCTAAAATTCAAACTATTAAGATAGCGATTTTTGTTTTTGATTTTGTTTTTTTTTTTCAAATGTCTTTTGATAAGAAAGACAATAAATGTGAAATTCTATTGTTTTAAGTTAAAATTACTTTGAAGGATATTTGTGTTTAAAAAATATATGGGTTAAGGTTATTTTTTATTAGTTTCTAAATATGTATGTACTCTACAAACCCGCCAATTGACTTTTTAGAGCAACAAGGCTTTTCTGAGAAGTACAAAAGTAACAGGAAAGAGTATTAAAGAGCCTCCAATTTTTGTTTAAAGCTGCTAAAAAGTTTGTAAAACAATAATGTTCCTTAAAATATAAGCAAACGTTGAAGATAAATTTTACCAAATTTTGTGAAAACACAGAACTAACAAGAAAAGCCTGTTCAAAACAGAGGGAGGAAGCTCGGACAGTTTTGGGTACATTTTTTGGTCGGAAGCATGTCGAAAACGTTGGAAATTCTATATAAAAACTGCATTAAATTAATATATACGTCAAATCAGAACGTTTGACATAAAAAATATCTATGTTTGTGCCTAGAAAATTTAGTTTGTTCCAAAAAGTATCGAAAAGGGCTTCTAGAAAAATTGAAAATTATCTTAAATGGCTTTCGTTTATTTGTAAACATATCAAACGAGTAAAAGCAGTAAATTTGGACTTACCGAATTTTTTTATACCCTCCCCAGTGTTTTTGTGGTAAATAAAATAAAATGAAACAACATTGTCGAAGTGAAAAGCTGCTTTGTATTGAAAATAATTTTTTGGTGAAAAAAAATTCTTGAGGTGAAAAAAATTTTATTAAAAAAAATTATGACAAAATGTTTTTTTTTTTACCAAACGCTTATATGAAATTGTACTAAAATTCACAAATTTGTTTGGAAAATTTAAAGGTATCTTCACATTTTCGTTTATAATTTTTTTACCATCGAACCTATTTTGCTAATTTCCAATTCCGAACTCCTCTTAGTAAAAATTTGCAGCCAAGAGTTAATATCGAAATTTAAACCGACAGATGGACATGGCTAGGTCGATTGAATTCAAGGGCCTTACATATATGAGGATACCATATTGAAAATGTGTATCAGCTTGAGGAGACCCCAATTTTGAATAAATTCATGAAAGCCGTCTGGATGCCATTTTAAAATTAAGGGGTTTAAACATGAAGGATACATTTTTTATTTAGTACAATTATATATACATGCATATCCATGTCTTAATATATAAATGCCCTAACTCGATTTTTGGCTGCTTAAAAGGTGAAGGAATAGACGTAATTAAATTTGAACATTTTTGAATATAAAATTTTATTGAATGATATTTTTCATTTAATTGTTCCTTGTATTGCTTAGATATTGTCTTCAAAGATATTTCATATCCAAAAGTGTTTCCTGACTCATTGATTTTTCTCCTTTACCCCTATGGAAATAAAAAAAAAATGCAGTTGGGGCATTTCTTCATTAATCTATCGATATACCCTCATATATTTTACATATCAGGCTTTCCATGCCAATTGCCCTGCTGTAGAAAAAACGAGATGTGTGTTATGAAAACGTTGCACTTAATACCAGATTTGTTTACAATTTTTGGAACTTATAAGAAATAAACTAAAAACCAAAATAATGGCTAATTTTTGACCACACTTCAAAAAAATTGTCTCTTGCTGATTTCTTATCTATTATATATTGTAATTTCTTTATGATCAGAGGGAACACATTATTTACCCTGCACAGGGCAAAGTTTCAAAATTTCGAAACAAAGCCAAAAAAATTTATATTTGAATTATATCTTGTGACACATTGTTTCTAATCAAATTTTAAACACAAATATAAAAACACTTTGTAAATCGTTAAAACAGTTTACGAGATATCATGAAAATTTTGCTGAAAATCAAAGTTTTTCCTTAAAGCAGCTAAATTTAACAAAAAATATCACGATATATGTAAGGTGGTGTCAGCGAGTTTAAAAACATTTTCACATTCGTATTATGCGTACCAAGTTTTATTAAAAACGAAATGTCAAAAAATTTTTTTTTTGAGTTGTTACATAAGCTTAGAGTTTATTGGATATGACTCAAATTTTCACCACGTCAGTTTTAGGCCAAATAGTGCAACAATCTGCTCGGGTATTATGAAAATCCAAAGCTGAATTTCCATTGCCACCTAAGTAATGATATGTATATGTACAGAGTACTAAAGTTTTTTTAAAATAAAAAAAAAATTGTTTTAATTTAAGATAAATGTATTTATCTTCATATTAAATATTCAGAAACTGTTCTTTTGAAAATTTATAATAAATCTTTTTTGAATCCCCACGTCATAAGCTACACGCTGAAAAAAAAACGACGTGCAGGAAATATAATATGCTGGTAATTTATATATCTTTGGAAACGCTTTAAGTTATATTTGGCGAATATATAAAACAATATGCTTGCCTGCAAATATAATATGTTTGCTTGTAAACATATATATGTTTGGATCCCCTGAAATGCATCCAACGGCAAATATATATATATACCCAGCAAAAATGAAGCTGCCAAAGAAGCAATAAAAGCATCACTACTATGGCAAAGGCATCACTTCTTTTCTAATGGTTTCATCGATGAATTTAACATTAGCGTGTCATAGGAAGGAAGTATTCAAATGCAGCTACTAGCATTACTCATACTTTACTCTAAGGAAGCAATGATAATACAATGATTAGGTATTCTGATGCATGAGTGGAAAAAGTTCATATACTTTGTAGTATTTAAGCTTTGATGAAAATTTAATTCATAAGAATGCAGAAAAATAAGTTTAAAGAAGCGAAATTAATGCATTGATATACAAATACTCTTTATTAAAACAAATAAATAATTCTGCATTAGTGAAAAAGCATTTTTGAAACATGTTTCAAATATTTTAATGAATTTTTAAACAAATTTTATAATATTTTTGGATAAATAAAAACTGGTTGTACAATTTGGAAACATTTTTAGACAATTTTGAAATATTTTTTGGAACAATTTTAAATTATTTTTGCACAATTTTAAAACATTTTTAATTTGAAATAATTTTAAAACTATTTTAAAATTATTTTGGTAAGTTCTGAATTAAAACTGGAAATGATGTAGTGTTAAATAATATACATAATACAAAAATGCACAGATTGCATTTTTCAAAACTTTTATAAAAATTGCAAAACTGCATAAATTCTAACCCTCATGAAATTTTAAACTAAAATATAAAAAATGATTTAATAAAAATATTAAAAAAGTTCATCAGAACTATTTTCTCAATTTGAATAAATGCTTAAATTCAAAAAAAAAATATACGATATACTATAAATTATGCTTTAGAAGTAATGAAGAGTCATATTTTAAGATATGCATCGGGTTTATATCCAGATCACTGCATTTGATATATGAACACATGAATGCTTTTGGAAGTGCCTTAGAATAACACCAAAAAATCATAAAAGAATGTCAACTGAAGTTTAGGAAGCAATGAAAGAAGTTATAGTCACAGAATGACTACCATTTTTTTTGCTGGGTATATATATATATATGTTTGCCTGCAAATATATATATATATGTTTATCATTATTATTATCCCACAAGTATAACAATGATAAAATTACAATTTCAAATATATGTTTATTTAGGTGGGAATATACAAATATTACAAAGTTTGCCTGTAAACATATGTATAATAACCATAAATATAAAATACTTGGAAATCTACTTCAAATATATATATGGTAGTTTGTAAACATATATATATTTGTCTGTAAACATATTCAAAGATGTCTTTTTCCTGCATGTTTGATTGTGCATACCACGATTTGTTAGACAACTCTTAAATGTAGCATAAAATTCTTCGGAGTATTCATGGTACCAGAACTAAAAAACTAAAATTTTTCATAAAAATTATAATTTATTTAAAAAATATTTTTTTTTTGTTGAAGGTTTGCAATAAAATTTTTTGGAATTCTCATCGTATAAGCTATCATTCTGCATATCATGATTTTTATCAGAAATTCTTGTTGTTGCCAGTATTAAAAAACTAAGATTTTTCAAAAAAAAAATATATAATTTTTCTAAAGAATTTTTTTTTGAAAATTTGTAATAAAAATTTTTGGAATCCCTATCGGATGAGCTATCATTCAGCATACCAGAATTTTTAGGGCATCTTCTACTTGTTGCAGAATCTTCCCCACCTTCAGAAAAAAAAAGTTAGTAAAAAAATTTGTAAACGGTTTTCAATCCCACTTTACTATTTTTGTACTGATTTTTAGTAAAAAAATTATTATTTAGCAAATATTTTTGCTATTCATATTTTACAAATTACAGAATTTTTATAGAATATTTACAAATTTTGGATGCTAATTTCAGAAATCATTTTACAAATTTTTGAAAACCGATTTGCTAAAATTAGCAAAAAAATGTTATTTCTAATAATTAAAACTTATACATACAAACTTAAATTGTCCTAAAATGTTACTTAGGTTTAAAAAAATTATCGGAAGTGAAGATACCGACTAATGTCTAAAAAGAGGACATCCACTTAAAATAGCACTAAAAAGGTTTTTTTAGTTCTTAAAATCAGTAAAATCAATTAAAACTTAACCTTAAAAGTAAAAAAAAAATTTACTAAAATATTTTTCAAAACAGAAATTACCAAATTAAAACAAAATGATAAATTCATATTGTATAAAATATTTTTTTAAAAAAATATAATCAAAATTTTTGATGCTCGATAAAAAAAATAAATTTAAAACTTTGTACTAATATTAATAATATTTAGTAATTTTTTTTGCTGATTTTAGCAAACAGATTTTAAATTCCACTTTACAAAAAGTCTACTAAAATTTAGTAGCGGCTACTAATTTTACTACTAATTTCATTGTACTACGTGTCAGCAGACATGTGTTGCTAAGATTAGCAAAAAATACCGCTGGGCTCAAATTAGCAGAATTTCCCGTAATAACAGCAAAATTTTCTGTTACCATTACAGACTTTTTTTGGTGAGTGCAGAGTATTCCTGGCACCAAAACAAAAATAAACAATTATATAATAATGAGCATTTTTCTCAAAAACTGTTCTGTCTGAAAATTTGCACTAATTTTTTTTTAGAATCATACCGCAAACCACAGTTTTTAGTACAACTTTTATTTGTTGCAGAATCTTCTTCTTATTTTTGTTAAATTTCATTAAATTAGAAATGATAAAAACGACAACTATCATTAATATTGTGTACATAGCGTTGCCACCTAGTTTTTTACAATCTATGGATAACTACCCCGCCGGAAGAAAAGGGGCAGTTGGGAATTAGAACCTGTCCCGTGATGGGTGAAAACTCATGTTAAAGTGATCGGTCCCGTTACCGGTCCCTATTACAAACATGTGACGTGTCCTGGGATAGGTCCTTTTCCTGCAGGGTATTACCAATATTACGCACATATGCAGTCTTATTGGTCAATTTATCAGAACAAATTTATTGATAAGAAAATATTTATTAGACTAAAAACAGCTAGAATTCCTAAGAAAGTTTCTTCCTAACTTAATAATTAAAGTTCTCATACAGCTTTTTCCTTTAAGGTTCTAAGTTAATTAAGAGATATTTACAATTAAAACCATAAAATGCAAATAGTATTGGTAAAGGTCGTATTGGGCCAAATAATTTATTTTATTCGGCTAGTGTCTCACTACTTTATCTGTTCTTGGACCCAAAGGAACATCTCACGGGAAATTTATTAGAACAACAACAAAGATTTACAATGAATAAATATATACTTAGAAAATTTTTTATTCCATTTTTTCTAATTATAAAAAATACACAGAAAAAGTTATTAGACACTAGCCAAATGAATGCATATTCCGGCCAACTACGCCCTTCATCGACATTATTTGTGTCTTTTAAAGTGTTAATTATAAAATTTCTTATAAACTCACAACAACAATTCTAATTTTTTAATTTTACAAAAAATAAAATACAAAATTTTTCATTTGAATAATTTTCCACGATCTTGAATCAGACTAAAATACATCTTATACAGAAAATCGTAAATTTATTAATAATTTGAAAAATTTTAAAATTTTTTTATGTTTTATTTGTATTGTATTTTTTTATATGTGTTTTTTTACTAGAATATTTCATATAGAAAGTCTTATATATATTTATATGTATTTTAATATTTTTTATGACATTTACGTGCATACATTATGTTAATTACTTTTTATTTTGAGTTATTATTTTATCTACATTAATTTTGCATATTATTCATAAAAAGTATTTAAAAAAACATAAATTTTTAAAAGTTTTATATGTCCTCGAATATTTATAAGCGAACAAAATGTATATAATAAATTATAGAGGTAAAGGCTAAAATATACAGTGATTTTAGTTTCAGTTAATGTCCTTGTAAAATTTATTTATGTAAAGCCAATTGAAATAATTTATATTGTAAAAGTAGTTCATTTAAAAAAGAAAATGTAAAATATTTAATTTCATTAATGGAATTTCTGGTATGAAAACAAAAATTTGTAAATTTTTCAAGGAAATGTTTTAGCCCACAAATGTGAGCGTAGCTCTAACAGGATTATTAATATGAACATATAACGCAAGTGAACAATTGAAATCACCCAGGTCTGCGGGTGGGTCTATTTATTCCTCCTGTGGCTATGCCGTGTAAAAGTTGCAAATCCTTTATTAATAAAATAGTACGGGTCCTGTAATATTTTATATACATTTTTGTTTCTTTTGAATTCTCTGTGACTTTGTAAATGCCACAATCCCAAATCGGGTACAAAGATAAAAGTGAACATTGTGGTTAAGGATTTTAAATTTTGTTTAAAAAGGAAAATTTTATGAATGTAAATATGTAGGTATGTATGTATGTTTGTTTTAACATATATATATAAGGGGTATAACTTTTTAAAATATCAGAAATGTCCTACAATCGGGGAAAAATCTATAGATATAATAAAGCTGTTCATTATAAATATAAATTGATGAGATGTTTTTAAAAAAATTCATAAGTTTAATGACGATTTAAAAAAATATATTAATTACGCTTTAAGATATACTTCGTAGTAAAGGGTGGTCCAACCATAATGCACACCTTAACGTCAAGTTTTTTTCCCAATTTAATTTGACATTTCTTTGTTTCAGTGTTTGACAAATTTAACCATGGAGTGGTACACAATTGAACAACGCGTTAAGATTGTTGAAGCCTATTACGAAAACGGGCGTCTAAATTAAAATGCATTTGGCGCACTTCGTGATTTTTTTGGACAGCGTAATCGACCAAATGTTTCCAAATTTCAGCAAACCGGGTCTGTAGGAAATGCAAAAATACCTGTGCATGCTCGCCCAGTTCGTTTTGCGGAAAACATTGCTGTTTTTCACGATAGCGTGGCAAAAGAGCCGTAAGAGCAGTTACCGTGAATTGGTGTTCGCTATCGCGAGATGATAACAGACTTCTTGTGGCCAGAAATTTAGAATATGGACCTGAACACTATGGTTACAACAGGATGGTGCCACTTGTAACACATCCAACGAAACATTGGCTCTTTTGCGCGAGAAATTCAATGGCCCTGACATATCCCAGCAAAAATAAATGGAAGTGATCCTTAAGAAATTTATTTTTCATTGATTTCAAAGTATCTTTTACTTCTGATTTCCCTCTTCAAAGGCAGTTCTTTTTCACAATTTTCAAAAATGTAATTTTTAATGAAGTTTAACACTTTTCAAATGTATAAAGAGTAACTTATTTTAAAAACAACCTTAACATAGATATTTCAATAAAAAATTTGACACTTATAAATATGGTTTAAGTTAAAGCGGTTTATTTCAATCTTTAATGTACAATTTACGAGGTTTTAAATTCTTAACATCGTAGTTATTATTGCTACGAAAAGCAAAAAATATACTGTAGCAAAAATTGCAAGAATTTTGAATAATTAAATAAATAAGGCCCGATTACTAAATGTCCCATTATAATTTAACCAATAGTCAAATTCAAACTTTATATTGGAAACAACAATATATGTGCCAGTTAAATTCTCAGGTCGAAGCTAACGGAAGATTGTGAAAATGATGCTAAGGTCCGATTACTGATGTCCTGTTAAAATCTAAATCTAAATTTCAAATTCAAAATTTGTTTGGAAACAGCAAAAGATCTCATTATTCACTAAACCATAAGAAGGGCTTTAGAAGCAATTAAAAAGGATCGTAAAAGAATAGTTGCACCCTATGACACCCCTATGTGAAATCATTCCTTCCGATCCAAATTTTCACAACACCGGAATGAAAATCACTGCTTCTTTTTCTCTTCTTTTGCTACTTTTTTTTTGCTGGGATGTCCCGTCGTGGCGATGTTAATTGACCGCCGAAATAAAGTGATTTGACACCGTTGGGCTTCTTTCTTTAGGGTTATTTTAAAAAAGTGTACGTCAATAAGCCAGGAATAATTCATGAGTTAAAAGATGAGATAATTCGGCACATTAATGACATTTAACCTCAATTATGTTTCAGAGTCATTGAAAATATGGAACATCGGATAGAGGTATGCCACCGAAGCCGTGGAGAGGATTTGACCTATATTTTGTTTCACACATAATTGTCATAGATCTTTCTGTCATAACCCAGCAAAAAAAATGGAAGTGATTCTTAAGGAATTAATTTTTCATTGATTCCAAAGTATCGTTTAGTTCTGATTTTCCTCTTCCAGGAAAGTTCTTTTTCACAACTTCCAAAATGTGATTTTTTAATGAAATTTTACACTTTTCGTATCTATGACAGGTAACTTATTTTATAAACAACCAAAGTTTTAAATTAATCATAGCTATATAAATTTGACATTTATAATTATGCATTAAGTTTTAGTAATTTGTTTCAATCTTTAACTTACAATTTACCAGATTTTAAATTCTTAAAATCGTAGTTATTATTGTTAGAAGAAGAAAAAAATTTATTGCAGTAAAAATTGAATGAATTTCGAATACAGTAATTTAGCGATTACTGAATGACCCGTTATAATTTAACCAACAGTAAAACTCAATTTTTATATGGGAAACAACAATAAATGTATCAGTTAAATTCCCAGGTAGAAGCTAACGGGAGATTGTGAAAATGAGGCCAGGGCCCAATTAGTATGTCCTGTTAATATTTACATAAAAAAAATTTAAATTTATTTAGGAACATCAAAAGATCTCATTTTTCACTAAACCATAAGAAGGGCTTTGGAAGCAATGAAAAAGGTTCATAACAGAAAACTTCCACCCTATGACACCCCTATGACACCCCTATGTAAAAGTCATTGATTCTGATCCAAATTTTCACAACACCGGAATCAAAATAACTGCTTCTTTTTCTCTTCTTTTGCTACTTTGTTTTTTGCTGGGAATATAAAAATATTCAGATTATTCTCTGAGAACGTTTTGCTTTATTACAATTAACATCGCTTAAACGCCAAATATGTATAAATATGTCATTTATAAAAAATATAAAATAATATGCAACAACTAATTGATGCCATTTTGTTGCACAATTTTTTGATTCGGAAAACTTTTTGTCCAACAGCGTTTTTGCGCCATTGACTGCAAAGGTGCATTTGCATATTTTGGTGATCACAAGCAATTTATAAAACAAATTCATCAATATAATGAAAGTTTTTCCCTGATTATAGGTTATAAAAAAAATATGTCGGGTTTTCATTAGAAAATCAGATTTCTGAATCTATTTTAAAATAATCCAAATAAACTATTTATTTGCATTATTAAAACAATATTGACCACCAGGCGGAAATTGTACCGAAATTCTGTTCTACCCCTAATACTCATATTTTCACATATATAAGCTATTCTCCAAAATGCATAAAACAACATAAAAAATTTAAAATTCAAGGTAAACTTAAAAAAATAAATACAAGCTAAATAAAATAAAAAAATAAATGCAAATATTTTTGTAAACTTAAACCATGCACAAATTTAAACATTTACTTTGGCAAATTTACTACTTACTATATATATTTTGTGTTTTAAAATGAATTTTTTCATACTTAAAATATAACAAATAAACCATGAATATAAAATATTTACCATATTTTGATAAATTTACAAGATATATTTTTGGTGAACTATGAATTCATAAAAGTAAACACAATAGTTTTTTAAAAAAAAATATTTGTCGTCTCCTTAAAAAAAATACAGAGCAAAGAAGACATATTGCAGAAAAGGAAAACAAACACCAAGAGTTGTCAGACTAAGGAGATGAGTTAATGGTTAGGTATTGAATGTCAAAATACTTAAAATATCTCCTGAGGCTTTTTTTTCAATCATAGAGAAAATAAAAGAGTTGCAAAAGCGTTTGAAAATTTCTACGTATCAATTTTTTAGGTGTAGAGGAACACCAAAAGAAAAAGCTTCAAAACAAAAGCTTTTTCTTATGATTTTATAGAATTTGTATAGGAAATCCTAGCATTTTTCAATAAGGGTGGGTAGATAGTATTGTGGCGTCCGCTGTGTGGCACGTATATCTATCCTGCTGGAACCACATTTCGTCTACGTCCATATCGTTAATTTGGGGGCAAAAGAAATGGGTTATCATCGCTATGTAGCGATAGCTGTTGACGAAGATATACTCAAAAATGTCGTTTTAGAAAAAGTACGGACCAATGACGCCATCGGCGCTAATTCCACACGAAGCAGTTACTTTT
This sequence comes from Eustalomyia histrio, assembly GCA_949748255.1. Classification (NCBI taxonomy): domain Eukaryota; kingdom Metazoa; phylum Arthropoda; class Insecta; order Diptera; family Anthomyiidae; genus Eustalomyia; species Eustalomyia histrio. Next base: position 19,826,392 of record OX456526.1, read on the forward strand.
TGTGAATGCATTGCCACCTGGTGAACCCCGAGTGGGTTGGCGTCGTCCCATATGTGGCAATTTTGCTTGGTACCATTAACCATTCATCGTGTTTCTGTTTCACCGTCGTGTTTCTGTTCCACTAGTTCACTGTTTCATTCCATTTCGGACCTTGTCTAGTATTTCAATACCACTTGTTCCACTTTTTTCCCCATTCCATTCTATATCGCCCTACTCTCTGGTGTTTTAATTCCCCGCATTCCCCATTTAATTTCATATCGTTTCCCTTGCCTAGTTTTTCACTCATTTTTCCCTCAATTGGTCAATATCTTTCGTCCTCTATTCCACTCATTTCTTATTCTATTATTAAAACTCAGGTTGAGCAACCCGTTATGGGGGACACTTTTCGCCTTTTGAACCTCCATTTATAACACGTTTCGGTCTAAAATTCGAAAAACATTCTTTCAATTGCGGGCTTCTAAGCCAACGGGCTTGGAGAGGCCGTCATTTTGTAGCATTTACAGGCTTCGTCTTTCCTCCTCCAGGGGAAGCGGATAACAACGCCAAAGAAGAAACATATATACCAAATTTGAGCATTCTAGATTCAGTCATTCATTGTTATCACGATGAACGTTTTGAAGAAATTGTTCCATTGAAAGCAAACTGAAGAAGCTTTTTCCTGTATGTAAATATCATTTACAATTCGTCTTATAATGAGGTTTCACCTTAGGCGAAATGGAGATCAATATTTTTTAACTTATAAAAAAAAAATTCCACAGCTTTGTAAAAAAAAATATATAATGCGGTATTTTATTTTTTGTTGATATAAATGAAGACGTTTATAAGTATGTTGAAGACTTTATAATTTTCTGTCCAATCAAACTATATTTTTCTGTCCAATCAAACGCTGTATAAATGAAGCGTGAGGTAGTGCTCCACTAGACTACAATAAATTATAGATTTTGTTCTATCGCACTAAGTTTAATGACACATTTCTATACTACGCTAAAGAAACTTACAAATTTTAATGAAATACTTCATCATATTTATGAAACTTTATAAATATGACAATTATTTATAGATTTTTGTAGAAAGTAACTTTTTTCCTGAGTACACTCAAAAAAAAAATGAACTAAAATTTATTTAGAGGAAAAATTGAAATGAAAACGGCGACAAAAACACTTTTTACCAATATTTAATAAAATTTTCCTTGAAATTAAGAAACAAATTTTATTTTAAGTTTGGTCAAAATTTCTAAATTATAGAAAAATTTTACTACTGAGAAGTAAATTTTTATTAGACAACAGTAAAATTTTCTCCTAATTACACTCAGAAAAGAAAGTTAGTAGAAAAATTTGTAAACAGTTTAAAAATTATTATTTAGCAAATCTTTTTGCTATTTACATTTTTCAAATTATTGAATTTTTACAAATTTTTGTTGCTAATTTCAGAAATCATTTTACAAATTTTTGAAAACCGAATTGCTAAAATTAGCAAAAAAAAATACTAATTTTAAAAAAGTGGATATTGAAGGAAATTTAATTTTTAATTAAAACTTACACCTACAAACTTAAATTGCCTTTAAATGTTACATAGATTAAAAAATGGATCGGAAGTGAATTAACCGACATCCATTTAAAATAGCACTAAAAAGTTATTTTTGTTCTAAAAATCAGCCCTAAAAACAATTAATATTTGATCTTAAAAGTAAAAAAAAAAATTACTAAAATATTTTTCAAACCAGAAATTACCAAATAAAAACAATTAATAAATTCGTTTATGTTTTAACAATTAGGTTTTTAAGCCTTTGATTTTTTTTTTAAGTTTGTCTAAAAAAAAATAAAAAATGTTGATGCTCGAAAAAAAATTTTAATTTTGTACTAATATTAATAATATTTAGTAATTTTTTTTTCTGATTTTAGCAAACAGATTTTAAATTCCACTTTGCAAAAAGTTGACTAAAATTTAGTAGCGGCCACTAATATTTATACTAATTTCATTTTACTACAAGTCAGAAAACATGTGTTGCTAAGATTAGCAAAAAATACCGCTGGCCTCAAATTAGCAGCTTTTCCCGTAATAACAGCAAAATTTTCAGTTGCCATTACAGACTTTTTTGGTGAGTGTAGTTCATACATCATCTAAAATTGTAACTAACTAACAGTTAGAAAATGTTTCCTTTCTTTTAAGAAAAATTTAATTTTATTTAAGTTCATTAGATAATTTTTTTACTAAAAACTAGTATTTGACTCTCTAAAAATAAGAAAATAATTTCTAACAACAAGTAAAATAGCACTTCTTTTAAGTGGAAATCATCCTTATCCTGCTTCTATGGTAAATGTAATATATTTTACCATATATTTTAAAGTATTTTACACTTATTGAGTAGGTATTTTCCCACTTTCGAAGGGTTTTCGCTTTGTCAGGACACTGCTCTTAACAAGCTTTTTGCTATACAATTTTGTCTTAAAACTAAAATGAATTATACTTATTTCATGTATTTAAAATATAAATTTAATTTCATTAGCAAAAAGGTAATCAAATTAAAAAAATGTACGGCAGGATATCCTGAAACGTAATAAATTGTAACAAAGTCAGATCCCTTTCGTAGTTAATTAACGGTTCTGCTTGAGAGAACTACAAAAAGGGATGCCCTACGTGACACACGGGATCTATGGCTAAGGAACACTGGGGATCCTTTGTCTTCTTAAGTTAACTAATTTAAGAAAATTGTTGCAAAAATACAAAAATATCACAGTTACATTTCTTGTTATTATTGGAAAATGTAAAAATGTCACAAGTTCGTTTTATGGGATTTTTAGCTTAAACTTTATTTGGCATATACAAATTTAAACTTTTTTATTATTAAGTGAAAAAAATCGTTCGATAAATATAAAGTTTAATAAGCGCTATGTCAATTATAGGAAAGATATTATGCCGTAATGTACAAAATGTTCCTGCGATATTTTGTATTGTAGTCAACAAACAAATTTATTACATAAAAGCGCAAATTCGAAACTTTTTACCCTTTGCTAACAAAATTTTAAAATATATTTTAAGCTACTTTTAGTTCAATATTTAAGACTGTTAACGTGAGAAATTTTTGACTCACGCACGATCACGGACCAAAAATTACAATCATGCACGATAGTTTTTCTAAATGGTTAGTTTAATTTTTTTTATTTAATAATATTTTTTGTTGAAAACTAGGAAAACTAACTGGTTTGTGTTTAATTGTTTTTTTTTTTTTTTGAAATAGAATATTAAAAATAATTTAAACGTTTTCCAACAAAAAAAAAATCCTTTTACTTGAAAAAAAAAATATTTTATTAAAATTTTTAAAATTTATCTGAACTAAGTTGCATGAAAATTTTCATTAGTTTCTAAAATCAAGTAAATTTTTATTATTACATAACAAAAAATTTATTACTTTTTGTTTTTAATTGTCTGAACTAATTTTTAGAAAATTAGAAAGTGGTATACTTAAAAACTGAATTTGGAAATTGCTTTCTAAAATTTCGTTTTTTACTACTCGCGAACAAAAAATGAACACACATTAAGTTCAAGTACTTTCTTGAACTAAATGGGAGTAAATTATATCCTATTTTTTTTTTGAACTAAACTTAATTTTAATACATTTGAGTATACAATTTTCTTAAAACTAAATTGATAAATTTTTATTTTATTGACTTATTTTTTTTCTAAAATCAAGAAATATTACTTAGGAAAAATATGAACTATATCTGAGTATATAAACTATTTCGTTTTTCCTTAAACTTAGAAATTTTTATTCTTTTTAAGAAAAATTTTCTAAGTTTTAATAAAATTTTACTTAAATTGAAGACAATTTATAAACTATTTTGAAGGAAATTTTTTATTACATTTTAGTTCATGTCTTTTTTTTTTTGAGTGTATACGTAAAATTAAGTATACATTTGTGTTATTGCAACAGCATCCTGCTGCCGGAGGGTTTTTCTTATTCAACTAACTCTCAGTGTATTTGTTGATATCTAACAAATACATCTCCTCTTTTTTTCCAGATACATAATACACTTTGGGTATATTGTCTTTTAAAGTTACACAATGCATTTGCATACAATTCTCTTTTGTGCAGTCTTGTACTGTATGTTTGTTAATGATTTCATGTTGCATGAATGTATTGAGTTATAAATTGTGACAGTTTTATTTGTCAACATTCAAATGTTATTTTGAGTATACAATTTTGTGTAATATTCTTTATGAAAAGAAGTACACTCTTAGAAATAAACCTGAACAAAATCTATTTCAAAAAGCTGATAATAGTAAGAAATTACTCTTGCAGATAAAATGCCGATATTAGCAACTTTAGTTTGCTTTAAATTACTTGGATAAGAATAGCAAAAATAAAAATGTTAAAATATAATATTTTAGTTACATTTGAGTTAAATTTTAGTTAATTTAAAATGACAATTTACTCTGAATAAATTTAGAAAAAAAAGAAAGAAAAAATTGCTGAAATTTGAAGAAACCTAAATATAGTTGAATATAAATAACAGTCTGTTTTGAAAAAAGCATCAGAAGTGTTTGGTAAACTGCTTATTTCAGAAGCGTTAAAAATCTATTCTGTTGAAATTAGCATTGAAATAAAAAAAAAAAAACTTTGAAAATCTAAAAGTAAATTTTTGTTAGCAATAAACTGAAATTCAATTTTTAAATTTAGAATACTTAACAGTTTTATCTTTGCTGTTTTTAACAGTTTATTCAGCAATTTTTTTCATGAGCTTATTTTAACTAATTTTTGTAGCTTTAGCAAAATTGTTTACAAACTTTTTTCCATGAGTGTATGTATGATAATCAAATCATACTATTCATACATATGTTTTGTCATTATTCTTTAGTTTATCATCAACATTTGCTTACACTTCTTCATCAGCTTTGGATTTTATTTTTTTTTTCTCTGGAACACACACATGTAGCAGAAGGGTGTACAGAGTCTAAGCAAAAATAAAAAAATTAAATAAAAGACAAATGACTTATGACACATTTAACTAAAAAGATTTTGACATGAGTCTATAGAGAATTCATAAATATCTGTTGTTTTTATATGTACCATATATAATATATACTGCTTATAAGGGGGAGTTTCTCAAACAGATAAGATAGATTTTTAAGATTTAAAACATGTTGAATGTTTTTTTCTTTTTATTTGTGAATTTTGTTATTTTATTTTAAAAGATTTATCAAAACAATTTAAAAATGTTTTTATTTAAAACAAATTCATATGAATAGTTCTAAAGTGTTTATAAATTAAAGTGTTATTTTTTCTTGTTTCACAAAATTAACGTTAATATATTATGTCAAATTATGCTATAATCATGCAACCGCAACAAATTTATAACATTAATTTAATTTGTACAAAATTATTTAGTTTCATTTTTTCTACATAAATATATTAAAAAAAAAAATTAAGAAAAAGTTTTCCCTTTTGTTATAACACAAGATTATCTGGTATAAAACACCTACACTAACGCCAAGTGTTTAACCCAATTAATACCAGCAATGAGTGACAGTGTGTGTTGAATGATTTGTAGTATACCCTACATCAGTAAGCATAAAACAAACTAAAAAATGTTGATGAAAATTTATTTTCTTCAAGGTTGGTACTAAATATTGATAATCATAATTAAGTTTGTAAAATAAATCACTTGAAAAAATTATTAAGCATAAACTAATGCTTGTTTTTATGTAAAGACAGTTTTAACCAAAACCAACAAAAATTAAAAATAGTATAATATTTTATATATATATTATGGTTTCGCTTATAAAGGGTGGTTAAATTTTAAGGGCCGATGTTGAATGTGAACCACACTTAAACGTCAGGTTTTTTCTGCATTTCATTTGACATTTCTCAATTTCAGACTAACTCAATTTGAACCATACGAAGATACACAATCAAATTTCAGCAAACCGGGTCTGTGAAAACACCTGTGCATGCTCGCCCAGTTCGTTCTGCGGAAAACATTGCTGTTGTTCGCAATAGTGTGTCATGAGGTCGGCCAAGCATTTACCGTGAATGGTGTTCGCTATTGCGAGATGATAACGAACTTATTGTGGCCAGGAATTGAGGATATGACACTGTACAATATGTGGTTTCAACAGGACGGTGCCACTTACCACACAGCTAACGAAACAATGGCTCTTTTGCGCGACAAATTGTCACTTGGCCGCCAAGATCATGTGATTTGACAACGTTGGACTTCTTTTCTTGGGGTAATTTGAAAGAAAAGGTGTATTCTATAAGCCAGCAACAATTCAAGAGCTAAAGGATGAGATAATTCGGCAAATTAACGGCATAGAACCTCAATTATGACTCAGCGTCATCAAAAATTTGACCATCGGATGGAGGTGTGCCGCCGAGGTCGCGGCGACCGTTTGGCCGATATTTTGTTCCATAAATAATTGATTATACCATATTATCATAATAAAAAGAAATGACAATAATTTCCTAAACAATTTGTGTTTTATTCAAAATCAACATCAGCCCTTAAAATTTAACCACCCTTTATAACTATTTTTGGAATTTCCGTGCTAACACCCTCAGTTATTTTCATATTGATCTAAAATGTTCCAATATAAAAAAAATTAAAAAGTCTAGTTTTTTTGAAAAATTAAAAAAACCACAACATTTAAATAATATTAATCAAAAATTGAAAACCGTACTATAGACAAAATTATTTACCACACAGGAAAAACTGATTCATTTTAATAATCCAATTTATTGGCCACCGAATGGTTTGGTTGGAGCCACCGATACATTTGTTTGTTGCAACCGAATTTCAGTAAATCCAACAGAATTTCGGTTTAAGCCAAATATTTCAATTGTATCAGAAAAACATTTGTTTGACACAACTACATAATACGCTTGCTGCAACCTAAAAATTCAGTTGACCAGAAATTTGATTACTACGATGAATCTGTTTTCTCTATATATATTAAAAAATAGCGAATTCAACATTCAAACTATCATGGCAACACTGGTGGCTATTTCATTAAGCAGCTTTTTTGATCGGTTTAAACACACAACGTTCTAACAGTTAAACGCGTCATTCATTACACCACAATTCCCACATATGTTAAAGTTTTAGCTGAATACGGTTATATTAAGAGATGGCAGAAAAAGTTAAATTTTAAAAATTATAAATGTGTCTCTTTACTTTAACAAAATTGTCCAAAATATCTAGTAGAGCCCTGGCAATACTTCCTATACCTGGTAATACTTCAAATCCCAGGCCCTTTCATAATTCTGACATTACTTCAGATAGAAAAAAATTCCTAACCTGTAAGTGTTAAAATAATAGGTTTTGTAAGAGAAAAGTAAGAGGTTGCCTACTTTTATTTATTTTTACTTACAAAACTCATTTCGGATAAAATAATGTTTTGCTGGGTAGCCTCACTTAATGTTCAATTAATATTCATAAAGGAAATTCAGAAAAAATTTTCCTAACTCAGTTGTATTTTTTTAAGCAACCCGTAAAATTCAAATTATTTTATAAAATATAGGGTGTTTTAAAAATATTAGATTTTTCTGGGAACTCTAAGGTCACATGTTCATTATTTTTATATAGTTCATAATATTTTTGAAGGATAAATTGGCGTTACTTGATGGTAAACATTTTAACGATTTAATAAATTTTTTATTTATAACTTTGTTTATAACTTCTGACAGTAGAACCAAGGACCGTATAAACCAGGATGTACAAAATTACATATTTTTATCTTCCATTTTAGCTATGCTGCCATGATGTCAACACCATGAAAATTTCATGAAAATGTCCATAATTATTTTGAATCATCGAGCGCCCCGGTAGGCTAGTTGGTAGCGTGCTAGCTTATCAGTGCGGGGGTCGTGGGTTCAATTCCCACCAGAGGCTCTGCTCTGTTTTCGCTACAACGAGCCGAACCCCTTTGTTGCTAGTGCTCGGTTAGGGTATTAACATATAATTTGTAATTATATGATTAATAAATAAAAATAAATAAATAAATATTTTTAATCAGATAAGTACAGGCCCAATTAAGCCTCATTAATTCAGCCATGATATGTATAAATTTTCCCAAATTGCCGAGGATATAATTATATATAATACTTGAAGTTATAATTTTATATAGGACCCGAAGAAATAATGATATATGTATGTATATAACACAGTTATTCGAACAATATAGTCTAATATAGTCAGCCATTATGTAGCTGACTTCTACGGCAGACCGAGTTCAAATGATATTTTTTTTTTAATATTTCATACCTTTTTACATAAACTTGTTTCCATATATATTATAACGTGTTTTAATCGTTAAAACATTTTATCAAAATCAATCATCGATTACTGTGACGATGAGAAAGTTACGTGAAATTTTTGGGAGAATCAACGTGCCATCAAAACGCACTATTTATCGTGTAGTGAATGATTTCGAAAAAAGGGTCTGTAGGTGATAAGCCCAAGCATGGACTACAACGTACTGTAAGATCGGCTGCAAACATTACTGCTGCTCAAGAAAGTGTTCCTAACTATCCATCAACCCAGATTTTCATGAAAAAATCATAAACAGTGACGAGGCACATTTTCATTTGAATGGATTTGTGAATAAACAGAAAGTCGGTTCTGGGCAATGGAAAACCCTCAAATTATTCATCAGTCACCTTAGCATCCATTAAAAGTGACAGTCTGGTGTGCAATTTGGCAAGAGAAATCATTGGACCTTACATCTTACTTTATGCAAACAAACCAGAAACGCTTGAGCAACTCAAACAAAATGTTCGTGATGAAATTAATGAAATACCGCGTGAAATGTGTGAAAATGTAATGAAAAATGTGCTCAAAAGGGCTCGCATTTGTGATGCTAACAGAGGCGGACATTAATCTCATTCCATACATAATTGCCAACATTAAATAAAACATTTATCAATATAAGATCCATTATCTTTTATTAAATCAAAAATTACAAACAAACAAAGTAGTATACCTTCCCTGCGCACACCCTCTTTAAGGAAGTTTTAAAAAAATATGTATAATATATAATTATATATGGTAACGCATATTGACATATGTATTTATATATGATAATAAATTATTAGATAAGGCCAGATATCATTATATCCTAACCAATTTTATTCGGGAATTTAATTTTAATACTACTGGGATTTTGTGGTGAAAAAGTTGGGATATAACTAAATCAAAGTTTGGCCAAGTTTTGGTAGAAAATTTAAGTGATTGCAAAGTAAAACCTATTTTCTCTGAATCAAGTTATAAAGCGCGTTTTTTTTACAGTGTCAAAATTTTAAATTGGCAACACTGCTTTATTTGATAACCCATTTAATAGCTGATAGTTGCTTTATGTTTAGTTTGCTTTGAAATTTCATTATGAATCGACTTCCACCAGATCAACGCGTGCAAATTGTGGAAATTTTTAATCGAAATAATTGTTCTATTCGTCAAAGTCATCATGCACATCCTCCATTTTATGGCGTACATAATCATCCTTCAGATCGGCTAATTCGAAGAACAATAGATCGTTTTCGGACCACATGGGCTGGTGGAGTCATTGGCTCATATGTATTCAAAAACGATGATGGTGAGAATGTTACTGATGGTGACAATGTTACTGTCAATGGTGAACGGTATACGAACATGATTCGAATTTTTTCGTACCTCAATTACGCGGCATCAATCTTGCTGATATGTGGTTCCAACAGGACGAAGCCACTTGCCGCGCTACAATTGATTTACTCAAAGAAACTTTTAATGAAAAAATAATTTCACGTAATGGCCCAATTAATTGGCCACCAAGATCGTGTGATTTAACCGCATTGGATTATAATCTTTGGGGTTATCTTAAGTCACTTGTCTACGTAGATAAACCACAAACAATTGAAGACCTGGAAATCAACATTCGAAGAGTTATCGGCGAAATACGGCCGCAAATGCTGCGAAAAGTTGTTGAAAATTTGTGTTCCAGATTGCGGCCAGAAAACACCCTTTATAAATAACTTCAGAAATGTTTAATTTAATTGGAATTTGTACAAATCGTTGCTTTAACAGCAATGCTTTCTTGTAAGTGTATAACTAAATATTTAAGGGTACTTTAAAGTCGAATTGATTTACCGTTTTTTAGATTTTTTTCCTTTCCTTTCATTTGTTTGTTTTTCTTTTGTTTTTTTTTTTTTTTGTAATTTGGCATTGTCATCTGTTTATCGTTTGCATTTAATATACGAAATACATGAAATGTATTTTAATATTTATTTAAAAGGGTCTAGGTGATGTATTTTATGTAAATTCATTTAAAATACGTATTAACATGATGTCTCCCCTTTATTTAAAATATGCAGACATTTTAAGTGATTTTTAATTTGATGTGGTAATATTAATACAACAAGGTAACAAATCATTAATATAGACAATTAGTTAATTTTCCATACAATATGACAAAAAATTTAATGACTAACAATAATGAAAAACCAAGGCTGGTAGGCAATAGCGCTAAAATACTGTTATCTATTCAATACCCTTTCAAATGAATATCGTTACCCCTAAAATACCGTTACTGAAATAACTGAAAAAATCGTTATAATTAAAATACCATTTTCGAAATAATAGAAAATACTGTTATCGTTAAAATACCGATACCGAAATAACTGAAAAAATCATTATCCCTAAAATACCATTACCGAAATAACTGAAAAAATCGTTATCCTTAAAATAACGTTACCGAAATAATAGATACCCGCATTTGTTTCGGTTACCAACCATGTGAAAAACACATCAGTATTCTTAAAAAAACATCAATGTTTTATTAAATTTTATAGCAAAAAAATTATATCTAATTTAAATGTTTACCCATCATTAAATTTATATTTTTTTTATTAATTATTATTTATTATTTTTTTCAACGACCATTTGCTGCAAAATTTAGCAATTACATAAATGTCAATTCATATCATCAATTTCCTAAAAATTTTATTAATAACACTATTTTTTTCTATTTACCTAAATGAATGGATATAATTTTATAAATTTTTATATTTAGCAATATGTTTAAAATTTTGTACGTGTTTTTTTATCTTCCTGACTTTAAATGCATCAATTTTAATATATATTTTTATAATAAAATAAATTTCAGCTTGTTTGTCTTTTTATGTGGTTTCATATTAAACTATAAATTATTTACTATTTACATATGACTAACTCCAACATTTTGTTAAATGCATAAATTTGAAAATAAAAAATAAAACTACTTGCAAAAAAATGTGTCTAAACTAAACTGAAGGATATAAATCTAAAAATTTATTTACTATAAAAAGCCCTAAACAATTTTGTAAAATAGCCTACAATTGCAATTTTCATATTGTACATTTTTTATTGCAAGTTTTTTGCCAGTTATATGATTTTATGATATTATTTTAACAGGATTTTCATACAAAAAAATAAAATAAACACTTTGATTTTTTTCTGTTTACTGGTATTAGAGAATGAAATATTAAAAGTGTATGTATTATTTTTTTAGCGGTAATAACAAATATTGAATTTGAATTTTTTTTATTGCACAGGCTTAGAAGGATTTTTTTTATATATATAATTTTTTTTTGAAGGAAAAAATAAATATAAAGCAATTTTTTTTAATTTGAAAAACAAACATTTATTTTTGCACCCTACTTTAAGCTAATATGCAGATTAATGGGGTTATTCCGTAACTATATGAAAAGTTGTTTCATCGAAATATGCAACTCTACCATATTTAGGATTAGGAGAGTAACATAATGTTAAATTTACCTAAATAAAATTTTAATATTAGTGACTCATAATGTGATAAACATATCAGAATACATATTTGAACGTGACAAATATTCATGTAGTTACAGAACAACCCCATATTTGCTTCCATAAAAATATACTTTTTTTTGGTAAATTAAAAAATTAATTTTTACTTAAATCGTTTCATTGAATTCCTTTTAAATTATTTTTTTTTGTTTTTTTGATTTCCAAATACATTTTAGGGATTTTTTCATAATTTTAAATATGTTAGTTTTGGCTATTGCAATTAAACGTCTATGCCGATTAAGCATAATGTTCATTAAGTCTGTTTCCAATTTAATTGTCTCATATAGTTGACATCTGTAAAAAGATTAATTTATTGATTGAGATAAAGTGAAATTAGTCAAACTGTCTACGACGAAAGTCTTTAAAATAAAAAAAGTAAAAAAACTAATACCAGAATAATAAAAATTTTCCACAAAAACCATACCTTGGAACAAGCTCCGAAACCCGTTTCATGAAAATTTAATGTAAAATATAACTTACGGGTAACCAATTCTGGAACTAATTCTCGAGGAACGGTTACTTTTAATAAAAATTCAAACATAAATGACAAAAATGGTATAAAAACAAAAATGACAAAAATGAAGGACCTACAGTAGAATACATTACGAAAAAAAAGTTGTTTTACGACCGATTTTTCGGAGTAGAAAATTTTTAGTGGGTAGTTAAATAAAGAAGAAAAAACAAGTAATAGCATTTAAATTGAATAACCGAAATATTTTTATAACCTTCACAGTATTTTTGCTACAAATAAATTTAAAAAAATGAGCTCCCCGGTAGGCTAGTTGGTAGCGTGCGTGGGTCGTGGGTTTGATTCCCACCAGAGGCTCTGGTCTGTTTTCACTACAACGAGCTGAAACCCTTCGTTGCTAGTGTTCGGTTAGGGTATTAAAATATAATTTGTAATTATATGTTTAATAAAATAAATAAATAAATAAATGAATTAAAAAAATAATTAAAATTGAGAAAATACTGTCGAGGTTAAAAAATTGTTGTGTTAAAAACATTTTTGGATGTCAAAATAATTTTTATGATAAAAATAAATAATTGAGGTGAACAAAAAATTTAGATGTGAAAAAAATTTGAAATATTTTACACCCTAAGCGTCTGGAGAAAAATATGACAAACTGACGAGATGACCAGATACCAATATATAATTGTACACAAATTTGTATGAAAAATTTAAAGGTATATTCATATTTTCATTTATAACTCTTTTACACTGAAACGATTTTTCTAATAAAGAACAATATATATAAAAAATTGTTGCAAGTGTGTTGTGACTTTATAACTCACGAAGGGTCAAACGGAATTCGATTAAATTGTTAGAGTTTGTTCCTATAGTTTGTTCCTATAGTTGTGTAGTTTGCACGAAATCGGTTGTTGCGTTCGTGAGTTATGACTTTTCATGTCAACATGTGATTTTGTCCATATAAAAAAAACAATAACAAATACGTAGGCGCCTTGGGCGTGAGCGGTATGCACACTGTGTGCTGACTTCATACACACGGTAAATACACGTTGTAGCGCATACACGCATAAACATTGACAGCTGTCAGTGAGTGATCATTTTAAGGTTCTTTTTGATCAAACTCGCGGATCGAAAAACCAATGAACCAATGAATTTGATTCAATGTTAATATCCATGCGTAGCGAAGCACGCTGGGATCCGCTAATAAAGAATAAAAACAATCTGAGTTAGAATCCAATTCCGCTTTCGTCTACGTGTTGTGTTCGCCATTCAACGGGCAAACAGACCTATATTTCGATACGCTACAAACGAAATGACAAACTTATAAATACACTTTCATATATGTTAACGATACAACAAGTACTAGTTTGGTCATATTGCGAGAAGCTTATCAAATACCGTAAACAAATTTCAATTAAAGTGGTGATAAATATAGCGAAATATATAATAACTTGCGGGCTCTCGGAAAATTATGGCACCAACCATGTTTTTTTCTCTGCGTGTAATCAGGCTACTATCAGTTTGTGGTCATATATACAACTATCAAAAATATCGGGCAAAGACAACTATTAAAAATATCGGAATAACACATAAAATCGACTAAGAATCACTTAAAAAGTTCTTTCCACTAAAATATGTGTTGTTTTCTTTCGGTTTTTGAGCTTAAGGTAAAAAGACAAAAGCGAGCATTTATTTCGTGAAAAATAGAAAAAAATATATATATTAACAATTATTACTATATTATGGGAATAACTTAAAAAATTACGTTTTCCAAAGTTCATTAAAAAAAATTAATATTTGCAAAATTTATTCTAACAAAATCTTTCCCTTCAGTAATTGTCTACCAATTATTCATAAATTTTATTAAAAAATATAATCATAAATATTTATACAAAACTGTTTCAACAACTGAGACATCCGTAAGAAAAAAATTATTAATTAATTCAAATAAAGGTTAAAATTTTAGCTACCAATTCCGTAAAAATAATTGACTTATTTATTTATTTATTTTAAATTGTTTTCTCTCTAGTTTATAGCAAGCTTTTAACCTCCGAATATTGACAAAAAACAAAGCAAATTAACTATTTTCAGCTAGGTTGATACATGTATTTCGATTCAGCAAAATATCTCTTCAGAACCCAAAGTTTTAGACAAGCTAGAGTCTCCAAAAGAAGGCAGAGCCTGATCAAAAAACCTTTTAAAATCTAATATTTTGCTACATTTCTATCTTCTTAGCAATCACACATGTGGTTAAGTTGTTTTCCTAATGGCACAATGTTGATACTAAAATTAAAAAAGACAGAAAAAAATAAAAATAATTTTTGGTTATACTTGGGATCAAGTACTAATTATTATTTTTTTGTTTTGTAGTTTTTATATACTTCGTTTTCGTTTTTGTATTTTTGTTTGTTTTTTAATCTGCATAATGTCTGTATTTAGTTAGACACATTTTGTGTAAATATGTGTGTTTATGAAGTTCTTGAAATTTGAATTGAAATAATTTAAATAAAAACAAATTGGAATTTTTTGAAAAAATTTTTTTTTAACGGACAGCATACAAAATTTAAATATGTAACGGACACAAATAAATTTTTATTAAATTTAAAATAAATGAAAAAATAAATTAAACTGAAAAAAATCGGTAAATGACAGTAAATCATTTTGGACAAATGTATAAAAAAGTTAAAATAAATATTTCTTTGAAAAACAAATGTATGTTACTTTATTTTTAAATGGAGTGGAAGACTTTTTTTACTGAACTACACACAGTAAACTACATAAGTGTAATTTTAGGCTACTTGAATTTACTTCAGTTTTGTTTTTTAACAAGGGCGTTTTTAAAGATTTTATATTAAGAGGTCAATTGAAAAGTCCCCGACCTACCATACGAAAACACATTTTTTTCGAAAAATTCGTTTGTTTTATTCAACATACTTCGCTTCAAGGGTGATACACTGATTATAGCGACCCTCCAAGTTTTCGATACCATTTTTGTAGTACGATTTGTGCTTTGCTTCAAAATATGCCTCAGTTTCGGCGATCATTTGACGAAAATTTCTTCCCAGCGAGCATTCCCTTGAGATCTGAGTCGCTGGAGGCCAGGTATGGAAAATACGGTGGATGCGGAAGCAATTCGAAGCCCAATTCATGGATTTTCGCCTCCGTTTTCACTGACATGTTTTTGCTAAAACGTGAGCTCGCACTTTGCTCAGAGCTTTTTCATACCCATATATTCGTGAATGATATGATGTACACGCTCAGTTGATATCTTTAGAGTACCTGCTATTTCATTAAATTTCAATTTACGTTCATTCGAAATCATTTTGTGGATTTTTTTGATGTTTTCGTTCGAAACAACCTCTTTTGGGCATCTTTTCACCGTCTTCGGTGCTCATTTTACCACGTCTAAACTTAGCGTACCAATCCTTGATGGTTGATTTTTCTGGCGCAGTCTCCGGAAACTCGTCATCAAGCCAAGTTTTTGCTTCAACTGTATTTTTCCCTTCAAAAATCAATATTTTATTAACACGCGAATTTCCTTTTTATCCATTTTTACACAATAACAAAAGTTGCTTCACATAAAATGCTATAATTCACAAACTAATGATCCGATCGCTGTCAAAATTATACACGTGTCTTTTAAAGGTTATGGCTAACTAAAATTCATATCGATTTAAGACTAGTAGCGCCATCTATGTGTCAGGCCGGGGACTTCTCAATTGAGTTTTTTGTACCTTATTAGTTTTAGTTTATTAGTTTAGTTAATTAGTTTATTAGTTAGTTTTGTACCTTATTGTTACCAAATTTATTGATATATGTGATAGTCTTTTTAATGTTTTTTTTTTATTTTACTTTTTTGTAGGTGTGTGTTAATATATATTTACATCTGTACAAAAATACTAAAACGCCATATAAACTAGATGTTACTAAGGGAATTTTGTTTTAAATAAAATTTTTGGTTTTTGTTCACAACAAGTGTCGTTCATAACAATTTAAAAAACTATAGTTTGTTTTTAAAACTAATAATTTAATATATATGATGTGTTAAGGTTAATTATACTTATTGATTTATCTACTCATACATAAACAATTTTTATATTAAGTTTAAAATTTTGGATATGAGTTTAATAAAATTTTAAGAGATTTACAAAAGCTTTTATTGATTACTAAATTGTGAACCCAACAATATTTAAAGGGTGTCCCAAGAAGAACGCAATTTTTAAATTTTATATAAAACACAGATATTTAAAAAAAAATCGTGAAACTTTATTATATCGTAAAGTAGACAGAATGAGGTTATGTATGGAACAATATATCGTGCAGATGGCCGCCGCGGCTTTGCTGGCATGCACGCGATCTTTTAATGAAATTTTCAATGACCGTTTTTCATGAATGCTGCGGTATTTCATTAATGCAGCGTCCAATTTCCTCTTTTAAGGCTTGAGTCGTCGTCGGCTTATTCGCGTAAACCATCGACTTCAAAAAACCCCAAAAAAAAAATCTACAGCTGCGACATTTTCGGTCGATCGACCTGGTCGATGGCGCGTTGTTGTCTTTACATCACTAACAGACCCAGTTTCGGCAAATTTATCCATTAATCTCTTTACAGTTGACTCTTTTGGAGCATTATTGTGACCCCAAATTGATCGCAATTTGCGAACTGTAGCCGCAAAACTTTCACCATTTTGGTAAAACAATTTCACAATGAGAATGCGTTGTTCATTCGTGTAGCGCTCCATTTTTACTAACCTCGTACCTTCTACTAGCAAACAATAACAATTGTTCAAATGTCAAACAATGACACTTCCAATGTTGCCAGATTTAAAAATTGCGTTCTTCTTGGGACACCCTTTATATAATTTTATATATTATTTTTTTTTCATTTAATATGGCTATAATTTTACAATTATCTTTCAAATAAAAATCGTAAACTTAAGAACCACTTGAAGTATTTTACAAATTTTCCTTTATTGCCAATACTTTTAATTTTTACCTAATTAATATTTACTCACCGCATAAAGCAAAATGTGCTCATATTTATACCAATAATGGTGATGACTTGTTTATCATAAAGTGATACATTTTGTAGACATACATAATTTTTGTTCTTAAAACACCTCATAGCACGAAATTTTCGTGTCATAAATGCAATAGTTTTCCAAAGTCATGCATTTCAGTTTTATTTTTGTTGGTTAAAATTGAGTTACCAATTTTATTTGTTGTATGTGTGTATGTGGAAGTGTATGAGTGTGTTATTCTGTGTAATGACTGCCTGAAAATTTGCCATAAGCCACACTTTAATTGCTTTGCTCTTACTCACAACGCGTCGATACAATAAAACCAAATGATGCTGCAGGCCTTAGAAATGATAACAATTTAGTTTTAGAATAGAGGGAACAGATTGAGGGAAATATGAAACTTAAAGATTCAACTTTTTGTTCATTAATGGGTAAGTAATGTTGGTAAAATGTTTTTAAAATACTAATTACACTATTTAACAAAATTTTAAGTTTTTGCCATGGTACGCTGAATCCAAATCTGGCAAGGAGCATATAACCTTTTTTTTCATAATAATGTTTAAATATTTGTGTTCGATTTTAGGAGTTTTTAAAAAAGTTGACTATAGAAGGTGCGGTAAAGGAAGGTGCGGTAAAGTCAAAATCAATGGACCTCAGAATAATCAAATATATTTTCACTAGTTGGCAATTTTGCTACGTTGTTAGCCTAGAAAAGAAGTGGCCCATGCTGAAGCCCGGGTTTCCCCACAGCCCCCAGTTGATAAGGGATCAGAAATAGGATGGTCAAAAACTTTCTCCAAAACTAAAAGTCTTCGCAGATACGGATGCTTATTTCTAAGCTTATTAAAAATTTGAATAAATTAGAAGGTTATTATTTAGAGGTAGCTTAAACCTGATAAAATAATATGACATAAATGATCATACATGAACTGGTATATGATTATTCATGGGCATATATGGCCATATACGTCAAGGCATAGTTTAATATATGACCATACATGTTCTCCGAAATTTTAGGATACAACTATGTATGCTCATAAATCATTCCTCTATGCTCATATATATACCCTCAAATTTCGTATCCGAAGTTATATGAAAATATATATGAGAGTATACCAGGTCAAATGAGAAGTCCCCGGCCTAACACATAGATGGCGCTACTAGCCTTAAATCGATGATTTTTAGTTAGCCCTAACCTTCAAAAGACATGGGTATAAATTTGACAGCTGTCGGATCATTAGTTTGTGAATTATAGCATTTTGAGTGAAGCAACTTTTGTTATTGTGAAAAAATGGATAAAAGGGAATTTTGCGTGTTAATAAAATATTGCATTTTGAAGGAAAAAATACTGTTACGACTTTCCTGGACACTGCCCCAGGAATATCAACCATCAAGGATTGGTATGCTAAGTTTAGACGTGGTGAAATAAGCACCGAAGACGGAAAACGCAGTGGATGCCCAAAAAGGTTTTTACGGACGAAAACATCAAAAAAATCCACAAAATGATTTCTAATGACCGTAAATTGAAATTGAACGAAATAGCAGGTACTCTAAAGATATCAACTGAATATGTACATCATATCATTCACAAATATTTGGTTACGAGAAAGCTCTGTGCAAAGTTGGTGCCGCGCGAGCTCACTTTTGACCAAAAACAAATCAGTGAAAACGAAGGCGAAAATCCATGAATTGGACTTCGAATTGCTTCTGCATCCACCGTATTTTCCAGATCTGGCCCCCAGCGACTATATCCTGTTCTCAGATCCCAAAACGATGTTGGCTTGGAAGAAATGTTCGTCGAATGAAGAGGTGATCGCCGAAACTGAGGCCTACTTGAAGGAATTTATGTTGAATAAAAAAAAAACTAATTTTGCCAAAAAAAAAAAAATGTGTTTTAGTATGGTAGGCCGGGGACTTTTCAATTGAACTGTTATATATATTCATATATTGAAATATGCATGTACGTATATGGCCATGTATGATCATATACCAGTCCATGTATGTTCATATATATTTAGATTTATACGTGGGCTATTAAAACTCAATATTTTACAAAAAACATACAGTGAACAAAGTTTTTCTTAATTAATTTCAATAACACAGTACAACAAATTTGTGGATCATCACCAATAGCCTCAATGATTTCAACGCGAAATGAAAGTATACAATGGCTAAAGTAAAATACCCAAAATGTTTTTCATAGTTGGTTTTTTATTTTGGCAACCACGGCGCGAAGCCGTAAAATAATTTGCTAGTTTTTACAAAAATTGTTTGTTATTCACCTGTGCAGTTGTGTGCAAAAAATTTAACAAGAAATCGAGTCAGCGTCTCACAGGTCGTCCTTAATAATGTAAGGACACCTTGAAAGTTTTAATACAAAGTGGTACATTTCAATGCAGCGATCATTGTGCTTTCATGCCGTGGACCTCATTCGAACAAAAGGATATTTTTAGAGGTCATACTATAAAAATCCTAGCTAATTTTACAATATCCTCTAGGCGTTTTGTATAACTGATAGTACACTTTCATTTCGTTTTGTAACCGTTTAAGTTGAAATATCCCAGCGAAAAATAATGGTAGTCATTCTGTGACTATAACTTTTATCATTGCTTCCTAAACTTCAGTTAACATTCTTTTATGATTTTTTGGTGTTATTCTAAGGCACTTCCAAAAGAATTTATATGTTCATATTTCAAATGTAGTGATTTGGATATAAGCCTGATGTATATCTTAAAAAATTACTCTTTTTTGAATCTGAAGCATTTTTTAATTTTTTATTAAATTATTTTTTATATTTTAGTTTATAATTTCATGAGAGCGAAAATTTATGCAGTTTTGCAATTTTTAATAAAAGACAAATCAAGTAAAACACAATTTTTTACCTTTAATTGAAACTTACTGGCTTGTCATTTGCTTTTTTTTAGCTTTAAATATTTATAACGGCGCAATCTGTGCATTTTTGCATTATGCATTTTATTTAACACTCCAGTTTTATTTCAGAATTTACCAAAATAATTTTAAAATTGTGTAAAAATTATTTCAAATTGCCAAAAATGTTTTAAAATTGTGCAAAAATTAATTAAAAGTGTTCAAAAATATTTTGAAATTGTTTAAAAATTTTTTAAATTTGTACAAACAGTTTTTAAATTATCTAAAAATATTTTAAAATTTATCCGAAAATTCATCAAAATTTTTGAATAATATTTCATAGTTGCCCAAAAATATCTTTTCACTAATGCAGAATTATTTACAGAACATTTTCCACTGATGCATCAGAATATCTAATCATTGTGTTATCATTGCTTCCTTTGAGTAAAGTATGAGTAATGCTAGTAGCTACATTTGAATACTTCAATCCTATGACACGCCAATGTTAAATTAATCGATGAAACCATCATAAAAGAATTGATGACTTTGCCATAGTATTGATGCTTTTATTGCTTCTTTCGCAGCTTCATTTTTGCTGGGATCTTGTTGCACTGTGTATTAATACATCATATTGGCTATTGGTAAAATTTTTAAAGAGAAAATGTTCCAAAACCATTCAAGACCCTTTCTAGAAAATATCCCTAGCCTTAAAAACATTTCGTTGCCCTTATCCAGTGTTTCAATTCCATACGTTCCAATCCATTCGTTCTCTTTGTACAGGGTTTCATCCCAATCGTTTCTATTCCATTATCATGTCAAATAAGTATCATGCTCCTAGCCAAATTGGTTTGAGAAATAAGTTAGTGGCGAGACTTTTTCGCCCTTTGAACCTACTATTTTGCCACGTCCTTATCGAACACATTGTAAATTACTCCCGTCGCAATTTCAAGAAATCTCGTGTTATCAGGTAGGCGATCTGTAAGAAACATATATTTTAAACATCGGTTTTCTAGCCAATGAGCGTTAAGCAGGCCATTAAAGCGGAAACTTTTAACCCTCTGAACCCCATTTTTACTACCTATATTTCAGTTTTGAGATCGCTAGCCAAAGGGGATTGGGCATACCAAGAAATGGGACATTTTCGTCCCACTGAGCCTACGCAGTAGGAGGAAGCTGCATACCAATTTTAAGTTACTAGCTCCAACGATTTGAGCAGGCGGTCAAGGGGTAGAATTTTCCTCTTGTAATATTTTCGAAAAATTTCGTCTTTGTTCATATCTACACTGACGAAGGAAACTTTATATCGAATTTCAACTTCCTATCTCCATTGGTTTGGGTAGGCCGTTAACTTTGAACCCCCTTTTTGACCGCTTACCTGGAGACGATTTGATAATATACCTTAACACCGAGTTAGCCCATACTTCCGGGAATATATATTTTAAATTTTAGATTTCGAACCACAGAGGATTGAGCAATATCGAGTGGGCCAGTCAGTTGGTTAGTCAGTAATTGATATTTATTTCCTGTTTTTTTTAAATAAAAATATTTGGAAAATGTACAAAAAATAATTATTGGCACTTTTGAGATCAAATAGTACTATTTTTAAGGATGTTTGGTAGCGAATTGTAATTCTCATTTACTATAACTAAAAAGTATTTTCTATATGGTTAAAATTTTTGCAACTATTTGAATGTTGCTATTTTTATTGCTTTCAAGCAAAACATTATTAGTCTCGTCTTACTCATAAATTAAAAATTAAACTATAAAATTTAGAATATATAATTCAATGTGGTCACCTTAATTACGATAGTAATTATGTAATATTACTTCCAATAATAGTACAATTTTACAAATGTTTACACTAACGATAAGTGATAATTTTAGATATTTTTTTTTTTAATTTCAAGTACCACAACTAGCAGCCAAAAAATTATTAAATTATCACAATCATTATCATTTACGAACAACATTCGGGAAATGGTTGTTTTGAAAATATAATTAGCACATTATAACTTAAATTTTATGTTTTTGTAGCGGAAAAATTTAGACAAAATTAAATCACTATCGTTAACAGTGCCATAATCTATATGTATATTAAGTTCTAAATAAAATCTGAAAGAGTATGAAACTTTTTTTACACTAAAGGGTTTGTTACAAAAGAATTCAGAAAAAGTACACACAAAAGACTCCTTCTGCATTTCAAGTATAAATGAGTCACTTTTTTACAGAAAAATAAAGAGAAACGATTTTTTTTAGTTTAATTTTCTATTGCAATTCATTAACAGTTTTTTAGTACTTCCATTCAATAGTAGTCCTTTTAACTGAAGTTGTTTTCGTGTTCATAAAAGGGCTGTGTTTATTTTTTCGTTGATTCCTTTTTATGATAATTTTGTGTTTTTTTTTTTCTGTTTTCTATTTTCAAGTCTTTATAAAGTGACAACTTTTAAGCTTTAGAGACTTGTTTTATAGCACAAATATGTACTTACAACAGCATCATTCAGAGCTGACAATAGAAAAAAAAAGAGAAGACTCTTGTGAGAATTAATTACAACTATCAAAAGTTATTAGTAACAATTATACTTGTTGGGCATGACAGACAAACTTATGGTTAAAAGGCCTTAGCCATAGTGGCAGCCCACACACACGTACGGGGGATATGAGTCATAATCAAAAAACTTTTAATAAAATATTATGTTGACATGTATAATAGCATGACACTTAATTTTGTTATCGTTTTAAACAGAAATAATTGGAAGATTTTAATAAAAAGTCAAATTTTTCTAAGTGAGTTATTAATTAAATATCTGTCATATAACTTTATAACCGATTACACAATAAAATATTTAAATTGTGATTGTGCTAAATAACCGTCACCTTAACCAACAAATATAAAAACAAACTTACACAAAGAGTTTAAATACCAGAATCCCTTTGTGTCTCCTAGTGCTTAGTTGTGAAATAATAGAATTTAATTTGTTAAGGGAATTAAATGTAAAAGAAATAAAAATAAAAATATTACTGTATTTAAACATATGGCAACAAAAGTTTATTGTTGATTGTATTAAACTTGTCATATGGAAAATGAGACATTTTCACCCACAAAAATTTCATTACCATGTTGTCAGCACTACACAGTTTCTTTTGGAATCATGCATGGCCATTAAATATGCAAGTTTTTAAAATTTTAACCTGTAACACCTATAAAAAATTATTTAGATATCATCAACAGCTTTTAAGGTGAAAAGGGTCAAAAAGTTATTATACATCAGTTGACTCGCTATTCATCTCTGATTTAACTCATAATTTAAATGGAAAAGGTTATGTGAGAATTAATATAACTTGATTTATTGTGTTATGATGAAACTTATTTATGATTTCTAGCTGTGTTTAATAATCTCCATTAATTAGATATGTGCAATTAACTTGTATTGAAAGACATATATTTACTTTCCACCTTCATTTACAGCAAAAGGGGAAACATAATAACAAAAACAGATTTTATCAATACACGCAAAGAAAAAACATGGTTGCAATATGATCACTGCTACTATATTCTGCTTGCTGCAATCGGGTTTGGTTGTCACAACCAAGTTATTGGGTTTCTAACCATTAACATAATCGCTACCATCATTATTTAGTAAATATTTTACTATTTTCTGATTATCACCTTCTATCCTTATATCATGATTGGCTGTAACCATACTGTGGTAACAAAAATTCTGACTATGAAATAAATATGATAATTATGCAACGATAAAATGCTGGCAACAATCAATAAATAATTATACATCAAATAAAACATGACTTTAACATTTACAGTCATAATATTGTCTTGTTTTCATAAAAACCAAAATTTTATCAGTTTAGTCAGTTTGTTTTTACTACAAAATGTCTTAAAAAAAAACAATCATATATTGTTTACTAAAACTATACAAATATTAAATGGGTAGAAAATAGCTTTCACATGTTATTAAAATATTTCATTAATTGACCCATTAAGAAGATTTTTTAAAGGGGCTTTTCGAAAATTCCTTATAAATATAATATTATTTACACTAATCAATTCATTGCCTTTCTTTGAAAGAAAAATTCATAGATTCTGAAGAAAATACTTAGATCCTAAGGACTTTATCTAGTAGAAATATTATTAGATTATAAAGAAAAATTTCTAAAAACTTTCTAAAAATCTTAAAAATATCTAAAAATTTTTTATTAAAAATGTCATTAGAATCAAAAAAAAGTTTTAAGTATTTTTTCTTAAAAAAAGTCCACAAAATCTAAGTTTTTTTGAAAGAAAAGTTCTGAGAATCTATGATTTTTTCCTTAACAATTTTTCTTCAAAAAGTCCTTATTATCAATTTTTTTAAAAATAACATGTCTAAAGGAAATATTCTTAAATATAAAGAGTTTTTTCATAGTTTCTAAGAACTTTTCCTTTAAGAAATTTTCTTAGATTATGGATCATATAATGATAATCCATGAATCATAATATAGTTATGAGGGACAATAATATAATAATATTTTGAGCATAATATGATTATGTGCGATAATATTATGATAAATTCAATATAACATATTTATTAAGGACCATAATATGGTAATTTTTGAATCATAATAAAACTGTAGGGACCATATTATGGTAAAAATATGGTTATTTTATTATCATAATATGATAACCATATTAAAGTACGACTATGATTGGCACAACCATAAACCCAAAAATATATGATGCTCTTCGAATATGATTGCCCCAACCATGTTTTTCCTTTGCGTGTAGGGAGCTGAACTTTGTATAACTAGATCATTTAAAATTACATCCGCCCAAAGTTCTATGTCCGATACCTTATAGTGCAGGGCAATCAGAGGGGTGATGATCTACAGTATTTTATTTATGTATATATTTATTTTATTAAACATATAATTACAAATTATATGTTAATACACTAGCAGCGAAGGCCTTCAGCTCGTTGAAGTGAAAACAGACCAGAGCCTCTGGTGGGAATCGAACCCACGACCCCCGCAATGATAAGCTAGCACGCTACCAACTAGCCTACCGGGGCGCTCATCTACAGTATTAATTAAGATGCTGCTTGAACATTACAACTGACTGTTGCTTATATGATTCCTGATGTATAGCTATTCCATAGAAACAATAACTGTGCCCCTAGTTTTGCGTTGTCATATAAAACAGTAGTATAAGTATTCCTAATATCTTTTTAGGAATAAACTATAAAGAGTTATAATATTTTTAATCAAAAATAATGCAGAAAGTTAATAATTTTTGATCAACCAAATATAAATTGGTAAATCCTAAAAAAAATTGTATTGCGTCCTTAGTTTTGCAGGCCACTACATCTACAAAAAGTGTTTTAAAAAGACCATCAAAGTTTGAAAAAAAAGCACACAAATTTAAATTATTTTAAGTTATTTTAATGTGCAAAATTAAAATATATTTCTGCGAGTTAAATGGAGTATGTGACTAAAAGAAGTAGATAGTTTTGTATGGAAACAGTGTTCTATATAGACGCAACATTTAATCATAAATTGCATACAGTTCTATTAGCTTAAATTGTTTTTTTCCTTCAAAATGAAAATACGTAGTTATGTTAGTGAAAATGAGTCAATTGATAAGTAGGAAAAAACGGATCTGCCGGATTTCGTCTAATTAAACCTTACTATAAGTACATGCTCGTATTTCAAAAAACACTTCATAAAAAATTTTAAATATTTTATCGTATTTATAGAGTTATTCTGAAACTACGTGAAAATTTGTCACGTTCAAATATGTAACTCTGATATATTTAGGACAGGCCATCTCTATCATGTATCCAAATTTCGTACAAATTTATGCTTTCACCTGTAATAAACGCAAATAAACAATATGGTTAGGACAATCATATTCGAAGAGCATCATATATTTTTGGCTTTATAATTGGATCAACCATAGAAGTAAATATAATATAGTTATCATCTTGAGTAAAAAATAATCTGGCATAATATTTAATCATATCCAATTTTATATTCTTTAATATCTAAATTGATCTAAAAAATTGCAGATCAAATTAGATCCAGCAATATAGTTGGGGATTTAAAAGAATCTAAATTGATCAGAAAAATGGCAGATTAAATTAGATCCAGCAACATATTTGATTAAGTAAGATCTAAATTTAACTGAATAATGGCAGATTGAATTGTATCAGATTAGTTCCAATAATATAATACATATAAAAAAAAAGTATTAAAAAATTTTAAATTAAAAAATATTAAAATTCTAACAAACAATGCCTTCGCCAGGATTTGAACTCAGTCTGCCATAGTTGTAGTGACTTAAGCACTTCCCGTGTGTGTGTACTTATCTGGACTGTGTAAATATGTAAATATTTATATTTAAAACAAAAATATATATAAATTTCCACCTCTCGAAAAAGTTATCTAATTTTATATGTATCTAGATTGTTTTAAATTAATTATGTCTAATATAAAAAATTTCTAGGAGTTGTTCCAAAATGAGTTAAAATTAAAAAGTTTTGTAAAAAAAATATTAATTTAAAAAAATTAAAAAAAAACACAAAAGAAAATTCATCTCTCTGACTGGGATTCGAAACCATTGATACGGAACCGCATATAATTATATATTATATCATATTAAAAATACTCTAGATATGCAACTATACATAACAATATCTGAAATTTATAATTATATTATTATATACTATCAAAAAATATTTCCTATATTGGACCATATATTGAAACATTTACAATTATATCTCATACCATATTGAAAAATATTGTTGGCAATGGACCATATATTATTATATCTTTTATATTAGAGAGCATATATAATTATATATGGTTCTGTAAAAGAAGTATATAAATATATATGGTTCTGTACAAGTCATATATAAGTAAATATGGTCCCTTTTGAACCACATATAATTATATACAGTGTTATATATAATTTTCTATGATAGATTATATACCATGTATTATCATATAAATCATATCTTATTTTATAAACATTAATATATAACTAGATGTGATAATTTAAAAAAAAAGAAAATAATGTAATGTAAATATAATGATAATATATTATTAGATGAGCCCACATATGATTATATCTAAACTTTTTTACTCGAGATATTATTATAATGTAATACTATAACTTTATCATAATATAATGTATCACGTTATGATTAAAGTTCTTAATGATTAAATTATTATCTTAGTGATAATAGTATGATCCTAATTCAGTCATAAAATCATCCTCAGTGCTCATTATGTGATCAGTAATAATATGATAATTAGGATCAGACTATGATAATTTCGAACCCCTTATTATGCTCAACTATATTTTTCTCTGCGTTATGAAAGTTGTGCATTAACTGATACTGATGCAATTTTAGAATAATATATCTTTTTTTTTTAATAAGACAAGAATACGAATTTAAGTATAAAATGCATGATTTATTTAAAATTATTCATTTATTGCTGCAATCATTTCATGTTTGCATAACTATCATATTTTTGTCGAAGCCAGAATTTTTATTACAAGAGTATGGTTTAAATCAATTATAAAATAGAAAGTGGCAATAAAGAAATAATAAAAAATTAACATGGATGGTAACCGAAAATAATGCGGTTATCGGTTAGGGTAACGCTATTTTCTATTATTTCGGTAACGTTATTTTAAGGGTAACGCTATTTACCATTATTCCGATAACAGTATTTTAGGGGTACCGATAGTCAGTTGAAAGGGTATTGAATCGAAAACGGTATTTTAGCGGTATTGGCTGCCAGCCCTGAAAATTAACTATAAAAATTATAGTAGTGACCATATTGCTGGTTCGAAACCATTCACATTGTGATAACCATATCCGAATGCAACGAGCAAACTTTAAAACCAGTGATCATGTTGCAACCATGATTTTTCTCTAAAATAACTTTCTCATTACCCAGGTAAAAATAAAAATATATGATCATGTATTCTCACATATTGTTTAATTTATGTACGTATATGAATTATATATGAAAGTATGTGACATTTATGGACGCATATATTTATCTATGCATGCTAAAAGTACACCCATTTTTGAAAATATATGGACTCATAAATGTACTTGTATGCCATATACTTTTCCATTAATGATCATATGTTATCTCAGTTTTTATTTATTTTTTAATTTATTTGTTTGATTTAAACTTCAAATTGACAATGTCACAATTTTTATATATTTATTTATTTTGAAGTTTTTAATATTCTTATATAATTTTTATGAGAATTTATTGTGTCAAAAACATATATTTATTTGTTCTGTATTGTTCAAAATTTTCTGTATGATTTATTTTATTTGTTGAAGAAAATATTTAAATAATGTGATACATGGAGCTTGATATGTTAGAATTTGATGAGATTTGGTAAGTTTGCGGTTAAGATTCTTTACAATAAATTTATGTCTTTTTACAATTTCAGTACTTATCAAATCCTGTTTTAAGATGAATGGCGCTGTACTTTTTGGGGTAAAACGTAGTTCATGATATTAAAAAAATGTCCGCTGAGATGCCAAAGTCTAGGCCGTTATTCTTCCATTTGTTTGTGTTAAAAAGCAGGATAAAAAGTTTCGCCCTTTCTCGGTAAATAAAATGATTGGATAAAGCCAAAGTTCTAAAGAAGAATACATAACTAGAAACTCCAGATTTGATTTGTTCGTTTATTTATTTAATACGTCAAGCAAAACCGTGATGTTTTTATTATAATTATAGATTTTTGTATGTAAATTAAAATAAATTTTTTATTTAAAAGAAAATTTAATAAAAAAACCCTGACCATTTTTACTTAAAAAATTAAAAATAATTCTTTCAATGGCAAAAATATATGAAAACCAGGAACATATACAAATGTATGAATACAAATATGTCATTATTTACCTTCATGCATGATCATAAATCTACATATTACCTCAATTTTCGTTAATGTTCATGTATGGAATCATATATGATCACCATACATAAACATACATGAACATATATGATTATTTTTAACCGGGTAGTGAAAATATTTTCCAGAGAATCGGAAAATTTTCTTAACTCCACATACTTTTGAATTAATCCACCTACATTAATATGTTTATTTATAATAGTTTTTATTACTACTACTATTTTTGTTGTTCATATATTCTTTTTATATAATTTTGTCTGCTGTCTTTAAACGTTTTATTTTATAAATTTATCATGTTGTGATGTTCACGTTTTCTGCTCGACTCACATCTTGTTAGTATTCCGCCTGCTGTGTTGATGAAATGTTGCCACAGTTATTTTTACGTGATACATTATTTTGAAAAATGCTATAAAACATAGTGCAACTCCTAGTATGTACTTATTTTTGTGTATTTTTTTTTTATATATAAATACTCGTTGTACCATGATACTTTATGCATATAATTTGTTAGTTGCACCACTAGAGTGTTTAAAATATGTTGATGCGGTCCTTTTACTCACTGATGTTTCACTTGTCACTTGAAGTAGTGGTTGTTGTTGTTGCTGCTAGTGCTGTTGATTACACAGCATACATATAAATTTCATACAATCTTCACAAAATAAATATGTTAATAACAGGGAATTAAAGGAATTTATTTGTTTATTATAAAAATTAATTTATTTACAGATGAATATATTCAATTCGTAATTGCTTAGTTCATTTCATAAATCATTTTGTCATCCTTAAAATAAAATGATATAAATAGTAATTCCAAAATATATAAATCGATATAGTTTTTGAACTCAGCTAATTAAACTTTTTGATTCCCATGTAAAAATCGAAATATATATGAGTATACATTATCATACATGGGACTGTATATGATCATACATGGGCATACATGGTCATATACGTCCATACATTGTTCAATATATGACCATACATGATCTCATATATGATCATATATCTTCGGATCTGAAATTTGAGGGTATATGGACGTATATGATCATATACGAGCATACATGAATAATATATGAGCATGTATGATAATATATGCACGTATATCACCATATACCCTCAAATTTCGGATCCGAAGATATATGGTCATATATCAAATCATGTATGGACGTATATGACCATGTATGATCATATACAAGCCCATGTATGATCATGTATGTTCATATATATTTCGATTTTACATGGGTTGTTAAATTGTAAAAATGTTTAATATTTCATACAAATAAGAAAAGAACCGAGCAAAAAAAAAAATAGTGAAATTTATTGTTCTGTATAAATTTTGCTTAAATAAATTATACAGATCAACAAAAAATTTCACTAAGGAACCACACAGCATTTTTTAAATATGTTTAAGTCAGAACAATCAGTATTACCAATTGGTTGGAGTTGATCGAAAGGTCGAAAGGGTCACCGGCAAAATACCCGTCTAAAAAAGATTAGACCTGAGCACATATGCCTTAATCTTATTAGATATGATGATATCTAATAAGAACTGATGCCATATATGAACATATATGTTTAGATATGGCATATTTGATACATTTTACGGAGAGATCTGATCAAAAATAGTGTCAGTTCAGTTCATATCTAAGGAAAAATTTAATTAATTTTGTGGACAGATATGAGCAAATTTGATCATATGTAATAATATCTTGTGCTAGATTAGTTTATATTTAATATCAAATATACTACGAGATCGCAGCAATTTAAGCCGTTTTAAAATGAAAGAAAGTAAAAATCTATATAGAAATTTAGGTGTATATCTTATTACGTGTGATGGAAATATAACAAAGCAAATTGAACCTGATTATATACGGTGCCTCAGATCTGTTTATATTTGATCATAAATAGTTACATTTCAAATTTGTACCTAATTTTGGCATCTAATTAGATCTGGTACAATTAGATGTAATGAGATCTGTTCAGATCTGTTCTTTTTCACACGGGTAATTAGTTTGACGTTTCTACTAGAATTTTTATTCCTATGAAAGCAACAGCTGATTTGATATAAAGAAATAATGAAAATCGTTGAACAAAGCTTAAGTTAGTACGTAAATCTCATCTTGTGTCTATAAATCAACATGGATTATTTCTCATATAGCTTTCTGAATTAAATAAGAGATATTTACAATTAAAACTTTAACGCACGAAGAATGTTGATAAAGGTCTTAGCTGACCAGAAAATGAATTTGGCTTTAGTATAACATTTTCTGTTTATTGTCCATGGTTATTCATTTGCTAAGTTTTTTATTTATTTATTTGCTTAATTGAAACAAAAAACATTCCAAAAAATATTTATACAGATCATTCATAAACTTAAAAAAAATTATATTCATTTTAAAATTATTTTGTAAAAATTATCACTAACCGAATTGGCTGAAAATTGCCTCTTTCTAATTTAAAATTTGGTCGGGTTTAAAAAAATTATTTAAATAAATTAATTTTCAATATAAATAATTCATTGTCGGTCTGGTTGTTACGAATATTGTTGTTGTATTTATTTCAGCTGCATTAAATTTCATTCATTCTACATACAATTTTTTTCTCACTATATCGTTGTAATTTCAACATGACAGACAGACAACAGTCTGCGTCTCTTTATATTAGTGGTGCCCAACATTTTTTGTGCCTTACCCCACTATGAAGTTTGAAAGACGTCCACGTCCCAATATCAAAACTGAGAATTTTTGGAACTTCAAATATTTTTTTAAGCACGCTTTGACGACTATACAATTTTTTCCGAAGCGTTTTAGTTCCTTTTTTTATTCTTGTGATATTTGACCTAAAAGTAGTTACGCTACAAAAATGGTTCCTTAAGCTCCCTTCAATATACCGATTTCTACAGTCTTTTTATTTTTTGTTCCTACGCTCTAGGTCGCAAATATTAATATATTTTGATGAATCTTCGTAGACTGACTAATATTTATTTTAGCTTTAATCGGTTTCATGTTTAGATCAAGCGTTTATATAATGGTCAAACAAAATGGGATTTATGGCGCCTAAAACTGAAAAATCAACACGAATCTGTGTCAATTTCGGTAAAAGATATCCAAAAAAATTAATGACGTACATCCTTCACCTACTACCAATCTGGATCATATTTCCGATTTCCTCATAAAAATCAAAAATTTCCAACAGTTTTTCTAACAAGTTATAGCCAGGGGAAAATGGGATGGTATATCAATATACCATATGCTGATAATATGCGGCGATATCTCTTAAATTTAGGTTCCGAACATATATGAGTTAATGATTGACCATATCCCTGCGGAAAAAGGAGTCAATTGGTAATTGGGACCTAACCTGATTGGTGAAAACAGCACCGGTTTCGAAAATACACATCACCAGATAACTGAAAGAAGAACCGGTTCCTAAAGTACCTACCATGTGAACGGTTTAAAAGTCTACATCACGTGATGGGTCTGAAAGTACCAGTACCGTCGTAGGTGAAAACAGGATCGATTGGTATAAAAATTCTCTATCACGCATTGGGTGTAAAAGTACTAGTCCCGTGTTAGGTAAAAAACTTTCCACGTGCTCGGTTTCGGAATTTTCTGAATGTTGATCATATATGTTCATTCACAGTATGACCACATATGATCTCATATATCGCCATATGGGTCCTCATATATGATTCATACATATAAAGGGTGGTTAAATTTTAAGGGCCGATGTTGAATGTGAACCACACCTAAACGTCAAGTTTTTTTTCAGCATTTCATTTGACATTTCTCAATTTCAGGCTAACTCAATTTGAACCATGGAAAGATACAAAATCAAGCAACACATTAAAGTTATTCAGTCTTATTATGAAAATGGGCGTTGAAATAAAAATGCATTGCGTGCACTTCGTGATTTTTTATTTTTTTTTTGGTCAGCATAATCGACCAAATGTGTCCACAATCGGGAGAATTGTGGGAAAATTTCATCAAACCGGGTCTGTGAAAACACCTGCGCATGCTCGCACAGTTCGTTCTGCGGAAAACATTGCTGTTTTTCGCGATAGTGTGTCATGAGGTCGGCCAAGCATTTACCGTGAATGGTGTTCGCTATCGCGAGAAGATAACGAACTTATTGTGGCCAGGAATTGAGGATATGTCCCTGGACGATATGTCGTTTCAACAGGACGGTACCAATTTCCACACAGCTAACGAAACAATGGCTCTTTTGCGCAACAAATTCAATGGCCGTGTTATCTCACTGGCGAAGTCAATTGGCCACCAAGATCATGTGATTTAACACGGTTGGATTTCTTTCTTTGGGGTTATTTGAAAAAGAAATGACAATAATTTCCTATATAATTTGTGTTTTATTCAAAATCAACATCGGCACTTAAAATTTAACCACCCTTTATAATTATATATGTCCATATACCATCTCATTTCGAATCAGAATATAAATAGTTAAATATGAGATAATAAATAGTCATATATTGGACTATATATGAACAAATATGGTCACCTATAGCTCTACATAATCATATACCAGCCAATATAAGATTATATATGTTCAAAAGAGTTTGTAAGTTAAAATAACTGAAAATATCATTTAAAAGAAATGATATTTCATTTAAAAACCGGTCTACTCAATTTTCATTTAAATTAAATGTCATTTGTTATTGATTTTTAAATGTTGATTAATCAACTGACGCATCCGTAAGAAACAAATGATATAATCATTTCAAATAAATGTAAAAATTTTACCTACCAATCCTTAAAAAATAAATGTTTTTTTCATTTATTTGAAATTATTTCCGTTTTGTATTTTTTGTTTTTTTTTAATATACTCGTGTTCATATATCACACATTTACCTGCAATGCATCTCATTTTGCTTGTCAAATAAAATTAGTTTTGCTCTTTGAATAATGGATTTTGTTGAGTCTTGAGTCAAGATTTCGACTTAAAATTTGTATGGAAGTAGAAAGTCGGTAAATTGAAAAAAAAAAATATTCTTTTACCTGGAAAATTACAGGGAATTCCCTTGAAAGCAAAGCTTAAAAAAAAATTAAATTTAAAAAAAAAATTATAAAAATTCAAACAAATAAGAAAAACGATTCCCCCAAATTCAAACTGCCTCCCATGAGACAAGCGCCCCAAATTTGGGAACCACTAATTTTGAGGTATGTTTGAATGTATGACAACTATGTTAAATGTTCTTAATGTTTGATTGTGTTTATTCTTTTGTTGGTTAACTATTATAATATTTGAGATATTTTGTAATTTCTGCACGTTGGGTTAACACCCCGTTTCTGCAAGTACATCAAGCATATAATCTTTGCCAAGCATAATGTTATTTTGTATGCAAATTAAGTCGCTATAATATCTTTGTTGCATTTTAAAATCAATTTAGACAATTTTTGGTGGTCTTTTATCAAAGAAATTAGCGAGAACCGACAAGTTTTTATTTAAGTAAAGAAAAGTAAAGTCAATATAACATTATACCACTATTGTGGACTCTATGTTTGTAGCGTAAAAAAAAACTCATTGTATGAAACTCTCAGCACTTTTTAACTAAAAATACAATAACAGATTTCGCTGCTCGTTAGTTAAATTATTATAGCTATTATTTCCAACATTTTTAGTGGACTAGCAAATATATATGAAAAATATTTTCCATTATATTAGCAAGAAAACAGGAATAATAACCACATTTTGATACAGAGTTATACAAAAGTAGTACTTTTTGACAAGAAAAATCAAACAATTTTTAAAATCTCTGGCTATACAGCTTACAGGTCTTACGAATTTGACAAAATAAAATGGTTAACAATATCCTTTCAAATTCAATAACCTTATACATTAATTTGGTGTCAAAATTTATTATTTTTAATCGTCAAGTCATTTTTGAAAATAGTTATACATATACTTTGTCAAAAAAATACACAGAAATTTGTATCATATTATTTTTGTAATTACCCAGGAAAATTTTCTGTTCCAAAGAACCAATTGTAGAATCGGTGCCCCTTCTAAGCAACCCATTCTATTGTCGGTTCTATCATCGATGAATTTTGTTTGAAATTGTCACGAAAGCAACCGGTTCTATTACGCTAAACTAGAACAAGTGCCGCTTCTTTGGAATCGGTTGAAGAATCAGTTGTTTTACTAGTTACTTTTATATAGTTTTTTTGCTAGTTCTTCGGAATCAATTTAGGAACGTATTGTGCAACATAGCTTTGGGAATGCATTCTGAAAAAGCTTTAAAGAACTGAATGAACCATTTCTTCCAGGGAACCAACAAAAGAATTTATGTATTTTTTTAAAATATATTTATTTTTATTACTAAAACACGCAAAATACATCTTAAAAAAAAAACAAGGTAAATTCATTAAAAGTTCAGGAATTCATATGATTTAAAATATTATAATGCAGTAAAATTGTTGTACACCAATAGAAACAACTTAGCAGAAATAGCAGAAAAAAATACTAAAAATTAGTCAAAATGGAAAATGCAGAAAAAACTGCAACTGCAACTGCAATAATCAACAAAAAAATTTGTTGTATGTACAAAATGTTAATAGTAATTGAGTTTAATTTTAGTTAAATTCAAATAACAATTGTCCTGCTAAAATTGGCAAACAATTTCGGTAAATATTAGTGGACCATAAACAGCAAATAAAAACTGCTAAATCGACAAAAATGTTGTTAACTTTGTATATATTTTAGTTTAATGCAAATAACATGTTTTCTGCTAACATTAGAAAAATTGTTGTTATAGACTGAAATGATTTTTAGTCTGCAAAAAATTAACAACATTTTTCTAATTTCAGCCAACAAAAATAGTAATAATTTTAATATATACAACTTCTGTTCCAAAGAAGATTCTAAAGAACTGATTCTACAACAAGTTCTAACTTTGTAAAATATAACCGGTTCTTTAAAAGCAATAAGACAACTGGGGGTTGTTACCTTGGAACAAGTTCTAGAATATATGGTGTTGGCAACCGGTTCTAAAAAATTTTCCTGGGTAAGTAAATAAGTGTTTGTCCCTAATCTTGAGTGCTTAAAAAAAATTACTTCGCCTAATAAAAATAACTAGTTCTGACGCCGAATTATAAGTAGTAAAAAATTAAATTTCATTATATAATCACTTATTTAGTAATGAAAGTTTTTGCTAGGCATTTTACCAATCACAGATTTAAAATCGATATTTTCCCCTCGCGATTTTGTTGAAGTACTTTGTTCTAGTTTTTAATATGTATGTATGTGTATTATTACCTTGACGCCAGTGTTATTACACAGATTATATCTATTTAATACATTTATGATGTAGTAGTATGTAGTATATAAATACATACTTGTATGAACATAAGTATTATATTTAAAGCCTCAATTACCACATTATTACTTTGGTTACTCTACTCTATTTATGGGCAACAGGACACAGGTACATAAAATTTATACACATTATACTCTCATATTTTAATGGTTCAAAAAACGACAAATTTTTGTTCAGCACAAACATAGAACATACGTTGAAAAAGTGTAGATAAATACATATAATATTGCAGCCACACACACACACACACTTGTAAACCAACATACACACACTCACATACACCTTTGCTCCCTATACAATTCTATACGTGTTAGTGTGTCAGTACATGTGTCATTATAAAACCTCTAAATTTTATAATGGCACAAAAAAATGTAAAAAAAGGATGATGATGGTTATATGTAAGTATGTACTCTGCTAGTGTTACCTTTCTAGAGTACTCGTGTATTCATATAACTTAAATAGCATGTCGCTTACAATTTCATTTAAAAACATATATGTGCACTAGAGTGGGAGGAGATTTAAGATATTTTTTTTTTTAGAAGAGAGTTCAATCTTATTATGTAATATTATTGTACAATTATTCCTTCGATTACACTATTTATTAAGATCACAAATGTACGTCAATACATCGATTTACGAGAAAACAAATTAAAAATTTTGTAAGCTTTTTCGAACGATTAAATTTAACATTTTCTTTTAAACAACTTTATATAAAATCATATGTGGCCTTATTTTATATGTAATATACAACTGCTGTCAAAATAATAGCAACACCTACATTGCTCATTTTATGAAAGTTATAAAAACAAATTTATTCAAAAAAACTATTAAAATATTTTTTTAATTAAATGGCTGATAAATGTAAAAAATTTTACAAAATAAAAAGAGATCACTTAAGTTCATGTTATTATAAAAAAATCGACTTTTTCTTAAAAAGTAGAAAAATTGTCTGTCAAAATAATAGCACTGCTCATATTTAGCTGAAAGTATATATAAAAAAAATTGATTTTATTTTTGTAATACGAGTAGTTTTCTGTTGAAATATCCTTACATATTGGCACACATTAGTATTTAGTTGCGTTCCCTTGTTGGAAATAACGGCTGAGCATCGTCTCCCCATGGAGATTTGGTTAACTCCATGGGGAGACGATGCTGACACCTTTCTATAGGAGTGGAATACCAGGCCTGTTCAATTGTACCCCACATATCATTATTATTGGTCGCTTTGATTTTGGATACTTTCTTTTTAACATCAACCCATAAATTTTTAATAGGGTTTAAATCTGGCAGGACACCCCATGACTGTAATTTGGTTGTCCTGAAACCATTTTTTAGCTTTTTTACTGGTGTGTTTTGGGTCATTATCTTGTTGCATGAGCCAAATCAGTGGCATTTCCTCGGATGCATATGGGAGCATGATTTCTTCGAGTATTCGGATGCATCCATGATGGTATTTATACGGTGAATAGATCCAACTCCATAGTACGAAAAACATCCCCACACCATGATACTGGAACCTATGTACTTGACTGTCTTTGCGGTAAATTTTGGGTTATATTCAGAGTTAGGTGGTCTTCTTACAAATAATCGAGAACCTTTACCACCGAATAGGACTATTTTAGACTCATCAGTCCAAAGAATATTGCGCCACTTTTCAATTGACCAGTCAAGGTGGTTCTTAGCAAATAATAATCTTTTTGCCAGATGCTTCTTTGTCAAGAGTGGAACTTTTCTTGGACTATGAGCTTTGAGGTTATGTTCTCTTAGTCTCCGGCATATAGTTTCAGTGCTTACCGGCAGATTTAATTAATTTTTTACTTCTATAGCCGACATAAAAGGTGGAATGACCGTTTTCCTTCCACGTTTTTCGGCTTTGAATTTGTAGGTTATTGCGTTTTTTATAATTTTATTTGAACAACCAATAATATATCTTACTTGGGTGTACGTTTTTCCTTCTGAAATTGGTTTTTCAATGAGATGACGTTTCTCAAAAGTACAGTGCTTAGCACGACCCATTGTTTACAATATAATGCAAAATTTTTTAAATTTTAATGTGAATATTATTAACACAAATTACTAATAACGGTTATATATTGTTAAAAATAAAAACTTCTACTTCAGGTGGGTTTTTAACAGAACTTAGAAAATTGGTGCTATTATTTTGACAGGACTTTTTACGACTCGTTATGCTGTTCTCCATTTTTCTGAAAATACACTCTTTAGTTTAGCTGAAAATTATTTACTCAGTATGAACACATACTATTTGTAACGGAACTGTCAAGTTACAGACGAAAACCAAAATGCAAAAAAACAGAATTGCCAAATAAAGTTTATATATTTTGGTGTTGCTATTATTTTGACAGCAGCTGTATTAACATATATAAATACATACATATGTTGGTATACATTACCATATATAATAATATATTACAATTGTTGACCCGGCAAACGTTGTTTTGCCCGGAAATTTAATAAATTCTTATTAACATTGTTTTTTAACAACACAAAAAACAGATTCATTTTGACAAACAAACTTCTTGCCAACTGAATAGTTTAGTTGCAGCAATCGAATTATTCGGTTGTCGCAACCAAATTTATTCCTAATCCAATTCAAATATATTGTTTCAATTCAATTTCTATTGTATTAACCGAATTTAGGTTGTCGCAAACAAATATGTCGGTGGCTTCAACCAAACCTTTCGGTTGTCACGATGAATCTGTTTTCATTGAGTACGATAAATAGTGTTGGAGACCTATGAAGATCAAATAAGTCATGTCGTTTCAATTTTAATGTCAAAGTAAATATTATTTGTTGATTAAATGTAATTGATTTTGAAATTAAAATATTTTGGTAATACAGTACTACACGAAAAGAATTACGGCGTGCTGACAATTGATTCTGGTAGAGGAGACAAAAAATAAAATACACGTGTGTCGGCGTTTTGAAAGATCACAACGGAATTTTATTTTAGGGGGGTTCGGCCTGTTTATGCAGTATATCGGTATATGAAACTAAGTAAAACATATGAATTAAACATTGGCGTGTCATAGGTTGTAAGTAGTCAAATATAGCTGCTACCATTACTCATAATTTACTCTAAGGAAACAATGATAATACAATAA
Organism: Eustalomyia histrio; assembly: GCA_949748255.1. NCBI lineage: Eukaryota > Metazoa > Arthropoda > Insecta > Diptera > Anthomyiidae > Eustalomyia > Eustalomyia histrio. The sequence goes on from OX456526.1 coordinate 19,865,969, forward strand.
TTCGATATTCTGATGCATGAATGGAAAGTGTTCATATATTTTGTAGTATTTAAGCTTTGATGATAATTTAAATCATAAGAATGCATTGAAATTAGTTTAAAGGAGCAAACTTTTTGCATTGATATAGAAAACCCTCTTTATTAGAATAATTATATCATAATTGTCCAAATATATATTTTAAAATTTCCCAAAATGTATTTCAAAATTATCCAAATACATTCTTAAATATTGTATTATAGGCAACTTTGAAACATTTTTCAAAAATTATAATGAATATTTGGACATATGTAAATCATATTTGTATAATTTAAAATCTGGTTGGACAATTTTGAAACATTTTTAAACAATTTTAAATTATTTTTGAACAATTTTGAATAATTTTCGGACAATTTTAAACCACTTTTGGATAATTTTAAATAATTTTTACATACTTTTAAAATTATTTTGGATAACTTTAAAACATTTTTACACAATTTTAAAATTATTTTGAAAAATACTGTATTATAACTAGAAATGGTGTAGTGTTGAATAAAATTCACAATGCAAAAAGCACAGATTGGGTCGTCATAACTACTAAAGGTAGAAAAAATTAAAATAAAAGGCTAAACTGGTTTCAACTAAAGACTTAAAAATCTGTCACTAGATATTTCAAAAATTTTATTAAAAAATGGAAACTGCATAAATTGTAACCTGCTTAAAATTTTAAACAAAAATACAAAAAAAAAAAGGATTTGATTAAATAAATTATAAAAGTTCATCATTATTTTTTTTTTTTTTTTTTCTTGAAAATAATATTTTATATTCAGCAAATATACGGTAGCTTATGCTTTAGAACCAAAAATAATATTTTTTTTAAGATGTGCATCGAGTTTATTCCAAATCACTACATTTGAAATATGAACATATGAATTCTTTTGGAAGTTCCTTAGAATAACACAAATAAACAATAGAATGTTAACTGCAGCTTAGGAAGCAATGAAAGAATTATATTTATTTGATGAACACTGGAATTAACATAGTTTTTTTTTTGTGTCTTCTCTAATGATAAAATATGATAAGGAATTTGTTGCGTATGAGTACTATTTAATTAATGCAAATATTACTTATGCGTCACCTATAGAAACAAACTTTGGAATATTATTATAATCAGCACCTTGTTCCTGTATTTCTTACATCGATTAAGTTTATGTAAAATACAACCTTATTCTGTTTTTTATGAGGCGAGTTATAGACAATTAATATATTTTAATCTAAAGCAGATACAAAAGCGCTGGATTTGGAATTAGAGCAAAATCGTATGATAAATACAACATATTTAAATATTACGACTACAGAGCCACCTATCAAAATTAAACTTAACACAAACCTTCCTGCAGACGAACTTAATATATTGCCCAAGTTTGGTGTCAATCGGTCCAGCGCATCTCAATTTTTTTGAATCACGTACATGGAACGAACCATATATACTTATATATGACATACAAAACCATATATATTGATATATATATATTAATATATGATCACATATTTGATATATCAAAAATTATTTTTTTAATTTTAATATGATATAAGAAATATTTTTTTGATATGGTATAAGATACAATTATGTTTTATATGATTCAATAAAGTGACTCGTATCAAAATATTTTTTTTAATACAATATGATATAATATTTAATTATATATGGTAGAATATTTGAAAATAAATTTAAGATATTGTTATATATGATTTTATGTAAATATTAGTTTTGATCAAATTTTTGTGTTTTGTAAAATATTTTTAGATTTCCATTAAAATTTTTTTTCAAAAATGTAAAATTTAAAACCGTTTGGGTGCAAAAATTTTTCTACCTTTTTCTTTTAGTCCATAAGATATGATTACATAAAATTATATATATGTATTATAATTATTACATAAGTTCGGAATAAATAATTGTATTTATATAATATAACTGTATGAGATGTTATATATTAACAGAATTATATGAATAAAGTAGTTTAATAAAATTAGCCATAATATATCGCAATGTGTTGACTAAGTGAGTTCAGCGGTCGACTACAACTCTGGCAGTCCAAGTTCAAATATTGGCGAAGGCATTGTTTTTTAAGAATGTAATTTTTTTTAATGTTAATAAAAGAAAAACAATTTTAATCCATTTTTACTCGTTTTTCGGATAAATCTAGATTTTTTTATATAATCCTTAAATGTATTGCTAGATTTAATTTGATCTGCCATTTTTCGCATCAAATAAGATTAGATATTCAAGAATATCAAATTGGATATGATTAAATTTTGCCCCAGATCCATATTTATGACTCGATTTTATAGGTATTTATTGTTTGTGTTTTATTTCCTCTTTGTGAGAAATCCTGTGAAGTAAGCTTTTAAATGAATCATCAGTATTAAAATTCGGCTCACTCTATAGTAACTTCACATACATAGTCAAATAGTACTAACTTGCATAAATATATTTATATATGGAGTTATATATAAAATCATGCACCAAAAAAAAATTGCAACGCATGACGACTATATGATACCCTGCACCAAGTGTAATTTAGGTAAAATTTTGTAAAACGTTCCAATACCTTTTTTATGAAAAGGCAGAAAATACAGAAATATATCTAATCGCAATTGCCTCAAAAAATCATTTAAACAAATCCGCGTATGTATATGGAGACTAAGTCAAAATATTGATCGATTTTCTCTACATTTGGAGACGCGATTAATGATTTCATAAAGCTTGCACAATTCAAAGTTAAGGCAGATATGTGTCTAAATACCATTTACGATCAATTCAGAGAGAACCATTATATAGGAGGTTGGTGTTAATATGCACCGATTCTAACCAAATTTAATAGGAATTATTCCTGTTACAATTTTAATCCAAATATTTGCGACGTAAAGTTTCCTTACAAGATTAACATCGACAAACGAATGGACGGACATCGACTCAGAACGTACATCGACTCAGAAAATTATAAAAAAAGTTTAGCCTTGATCCCATATTTCTGGTACTTACAAACAACATCACAAACTCAAAATACCCAGATCATGTAGTAGTGTAGGGTATAAAAAATGGACTGCCACTGCGACAGCATTTAAAGTAGTAACAAGAGTTACAATAACTATTACACTCACAATAATATTTCGTTAAAAACAATTTAAAATACATATTAAATTAAACGAAAATACAACTAAACAACGGACCACTGATTTTACATTATTTGTTTAATACTCCAAAACAGTTGTAAAATCAATCGAGTCGTTAAAAATTATAATCTCCTATATTTAACAGACAAAACGTTCGAAAAAAAACGATTTTTGTAATTTGTTTCTCAAATTTGAAAATGTTTTTATTTGTTTTGCACACTCAAACATACGTTCATATTTTTATTTTCTATGTTTGTATGTATATGTGAAAAATTTCTTGTAATTTGTATTGAGAAAAAAAAGAAAAGGAATTATTTGAGTTTCTATTAAAAAAAAAATAAAAAAGAAAAAAGAAAATTTTGCATTTAACGAAAAATATCAACTTCCACTGAAAGCCCGTATTTTTTATAATTTAGTTTTCGGAATGACTCATTCAAATAATTAAAAAATATATTACTATCTATTTCAATTGATTATTCCTGATTAAAACAAACTTTACATATTACTTTTTAAATTAACTACAGTCGGTAATGGAAAATATATTGTGAGTGTACATATATACGAGGCCTAATTCATAAGTTTTCTTCATCCACAAGGAAATGCTAGCTATATTTTTGGTAAATCTATGTTAAAACAATTAAATTTATAGTTATAACTTTTAAACAATATTTGAAGTGAAAATGTATAAATATTGATGGCTGGCTCAAAATGCTTTAGCTAGAACCCTAAAATTTATAATACCACAGTAAAAATAAATGGAAGTGATTCTTAGGGAATAAATTTTTCATGGATTCCAAAGTATCATTTAGTTCTGATTTTCCTATTCTAAAGCAGTTCATTTTGACAACATTCAAAAATGTGATTTTAAATAAAATCTATGGCAGGTAACTTATTTTAAAAGTATTGCAAGTTAAATGTTAACAATAGATCTTTTCATAAAAATTTGATATTTATAACTATGGTTAAGTACTAAACTTTGCTTTTTTTTAAACAAGTTATCAGGTTTAATTGATTTGTATCAATTTTTAACTATGAATTTCGAATAAATTAATTTAAAAAATTAGGCTTAATTACTGAATGTGAATTAATGAAAGTTTTGTAAACTACCGAAATGCCTTTTTTTGTATTTTGCACTTATATTTGTCTATAAATATATTCAGTTAAACCCCTATGGTCATAAGTTACCAACTACTATGTTTCAAACAGTTTTACTTAAGAAAAAGATGCCAAATGACTTTTATAAGATGAAAAAATTGTTCAGTATGCGTAACTAAATTTGTCAGTTTGTTGTCTGTTACGAATGGTCAACTTATGACCATTGATATAAAAAAATTTTATATTGATCCTACAAATATTAAATAAAAAATTCAAAACTTATTTGCGAAGATCTTCCCTTCCACCCTATGACATCCCTAAAAATCATTGGTAAAAATCATTGGTTCCGATCCAAATTTTCACAACACCCGAATCAAAATCACTGCTTCTTTTTCCCTTCTTTTGCTATATTGTTTATTTATTTTTTCTTAGCTGGGATGCATGCGCTTATTTTGAGATAATGCACTTTTTGGAATTTTCCCCATGAACTAGGTAAAAAGCGGGTTAAATGGGAGTCTTCTTTTTAACGGACTGCCCATATTTCTTGGCTAGCAACCTAAAATTTAATAAATAAGTGAAATTGAAACACTTAAATTGGGAAACGAAGTGAAGTGGAACGGGGAATGAGAGATTCGAAATTGAATGTAATGGAAAACAAGTGAAATTGAAACACTAGACAAAGGGAATGAAATGCAATAAAATGGAGAACAAGTAGAATTGAAACGCTAGACAAGCTTTACGAAATGAGAACAAGTATAATCGAGTCAGTAGACAAGGGAAAAGATATGGAGTTGGAGGAAAAACGGGTGGAATTGAAACATCTGACAAGGGCAACGGAATGGAAAATGATTGGAATTTGAATTCTGTACAAAAGGGAGTGAAATGAAGTGGATCTAGGGCAAGTGAAAGTAAAATACTAGATAAGGGTTACGAAATGTAATGAAACAGGGAAAGAATGGAACAGTGAACAATTTCCAGTATTAAATAAAATGAAATTCTTAAATCTGTCATTATTTTTAAAAATGGTTACGGAAATTATGCGGCGTAGGCATCTAGATGGTATTTTAAAAAATTTTTACGAGGAGGGGCAAACTCTCTCGGCTAGAATTCCTAGGATATGAGAAAAAATCACCAAAGAGAGTTTTGTCTGGAAAATGGAAAAAAACCTTGAAAATAGGAACAATAGGGAATATTGAGATACCAAAGACTACCCAGACAGAAATTGTCATCAGTGCAAAAAAATAATACTGCCAAGCCGCAATAACCGGTTACCGAAATACCCAAAGCTACAACTTGTATCGTATTGTACTAGCAAAACAATGTTTTGTTTGTAATACTATTCTGCGGAAAAAAAGGGGTCAGTTGGAAATCGGGACCTGTCCCGTGATAGGTGTAACCTAAACCAGTTCCGAAAATGGATATCACGAGATAGGTGAAAGGGTGACCAGTTACAAAAGTACCTACCACGTGACCGATACAAAAGTCATGTTCTGTGATATGTTTTTTGAGGTTCTGTGATATGTTTTTTGGGGTTAGTTGTTCTTTGTGATCACTCCTGTCACAGAGGGCAAAATACCGGTCCCGTGAGCGGTCCCTATCACAATGACACAGTCACGTGACGTGCCCTGGGATAGTTTTTCCGGAGAGTCATTTGGCACTATTGTTTTCACCAATATCGCAAATATTCAGAAGTATCAAGGAGTACGTATTTTAAAGATTGATTATGCTTCTCACGGTTCTCTCGACACATTAGCGATCTTGGTTTCAGAGAAAACCAAAAATGAAATATTCATTTAAAATGCATGAAAAAATAAAAATACGGATCAAGAATACAGCGGTTAGCCGCTGGTAATCCTACGCTATGTCAACGCATAACCATCTATTTCCAATGCTTGGTCAACACTGCCCCCATGTTAATTTTCTGCTGGTGTAGATACAAACATTTTTTTCCAGTTAAGGGCCATTTTATAAAACCAATTTAAAAAAAAACTCAGAAGGTTTAGGGATCTACCAAGGTCCATTTTGACCGAGATGACATTTTAACGGAGGTAAACCTATGAATTGTCAATTCGATTTGTCCATTTTGCTTTATCTCTCTTGATTTTCAAAACCGGGGCCCTTTTAAGAAAATTAATAACTTGAAATATAAATTATAAATTATGTAAATTTAAACAAATAATTTCTTAAGATTTAGTTATAAATACTTTTGGACATTAACATTTAAAATTAGCTAAAGATTTGTTAGTATTGTGGTTAACATCACTTTCTAAAACCTTTTAATTAATCCGCATAAAATTTCCTAAAAATTGGATAAATCGTTTTAGAAGTGTTTTTTCTGACGTATTATTTTTAATAATAAATTTCAATATGAGCAGTTTTCAAAAACCTTTTAAATCTAATTCTCCCTGTAAGCGTATGAGTGATATTTTATAATTAAATGAAAATATTCATCATACGCACTGTAGTACTTCATACAACTATTAAATAATCTTATTTTTCCACAATGTATTTAAAAATCCTCCAATTAAAAGTTCACTTTAATTCTAAATGTTTGAGGTTAGGAAAATATCTCATTCAAGTTACTTATTAATTTATCCGCATAAATAAGTTGATTACATATATGTATGTAGATACTTACTTACATACGTACACATAACTAAGTAAACTTGTATAAAAACCACAAAATGAGATGTAAAACTTTATTCTGCAGCTCAACAACAACTACAACATTATATTGTTTTTACGTTTTTATATGGAACACTATATATATTTACAGCAACTGTAACTTCATACAGAGTAAAATAGAGTGGAACACATAGTTAGTTTTTGTAAAATTGGTAGAAACTTCAAAAAAGTTTGTGTTAAACTGAGGTATATAAGTGAGTTTTTGTATGTGTGAGTATGCTGTGTTTAGTTAAATTGCAAATTACTCAATGGTCGACTTTTTACACCTTTATGTTGTTGTTAATTTTAATAAACACATACAGTACTATACTTTTAAATAACCCAACAAACTTTATTAGTTATAAAAAGTATTTATTTTTGTAACTGATATCCCCGAGCTAAAATTTACTTTAAATTTAAGTTTTATATGTGTTTTGAGTATGTTTAAAAAAAAACACGTTTTATAAAAGCTGTGTGTGTAAAATTGTTGCTGCTATATATTTTCTGTTACAAAATATAATTGTTGTAAAATAAAATCTCATTGTTATTTTAAGAAAGTGGATTATTGGGTTGTGTTTTTAGAGAGTGGATATAATTTAAAATGGTTAAGCGTATACCAAAAATTATTTTGTTACAATGTTTAACAACATGATTGTAAAATCTAACTTGAATGCTACACATATGAAAGGTGTTAAAATTGCAAAAGAAAATATTATTTTACCAATTTCTTTAACACATCGAGTTTTATTTTAACAACACATCCACAATTTGTCCCAATTTAATAGAATCCCTTTAAAAACCTTTCGTTTAAGTAGAAAATGTTGAAAATTATAAACTTAATTTTTTTCTATACCCTCCACTTATGTAAGAAGAGTATATAGCACTTTGACATTTCGTTTGTAACTACCCTACGGGAAACAAGGGGTCAGTTGGGAATTGAGACCTGTCCCGTGGTAAGTGAAAACTGGACCGGTTCCTAAAATACATATCACGAGATAGGTGAAAAGAGGACCGGTTTCTACCACGTGACCGGTTAAAAAGTCATGACATGTTTTTTTAGACCAATACTGTGACATGTCACATAGGGCAGTCGACTCCCTCCTAGGACAAGCCCATGTTAAAGTGACTGGTCCCGTGACCTATCCCTATCACAATGAACCGGTTATGTAATGTGTTCCGGGATAGGTCCTTTTCCCGCAAAGTAGTGTTTCCAATTCGGTTAATCGATTAACCGATTCCTCGATTAATCGCCTCTATTTCGGTTAATGTAGAAACAAATAATTTAAAACCCAAATAATTATTCGACCCAAATAATCGATTAAATTAGGTCGCTTAACCGGTTAAATTTTTAAAATGAATTTTTCTGTTAATTTTCTTTTAAACTTCCTAATTTTTTTAACTTTGGCAAGAAAAGCATAGAAAAAAATATCAACTAAAATACAATAAAATTTTTTTCAAATCGACTGAATCAAAGCAAATGTTATATAGGCTTTAGGAAATATAATAGACAATTTTTATTTTTGTTGCAATACCTTTAAAAAATACATTTAAATAATATAAAATTATAATTTCATATGCAAAAAATTTAAATCGAGTCTTCAACCTGCGTATACATATATTTCGAGCTGACAAAAGATCTCATCAAAACACGAAGTTTTAGAAAAGCTAGAGCCTCTAAGCAGAGCTTTAACAAAAAACCTATTAAAATATATATTTTTCTCCTTAGCAATGAAAAATGTGACTAGGTATATTCCTAACAAGCACTATGACGTTACTAATGTTATAAAAAAAAATTATATAGAATTGTTTTAAATTCGAAAACTTTATTTTCTAAAAAAGGGTTTCATTTAAAATTCTATAAAAAAATTATAAAAACTAAAAAATATCATGGAATTTTGTTTCTAATTTGATTTATCAACAAAATTTGATGGAAAAGGAACTTCAGTGGAATTAAGTTGTTTAGTTAAAATTAGAATTTGCTTATTTGCATTCTTAATTACACAAACATAAAAAATCGGTGAGGACTTGTCAGGAATATGCGTGATTTTTATATCTTTTCTAATAGTTAACCTCTTTAACTCTAAAGCTTAAACGAGGTAGTGAAAGAGTCAGGTAACAGTGACAGTTCTATCAAACTTTGTTTGTGAATTTCGCAGAATTTATTCATTCCCTATTTTTAAGAATTTGTTATTGATTTTTTTTGAAGGCAGCTATTTATTGACAGAATGTCCCACTTCGGTTAAACAATATCTTCACTGCGTTTTAAGGGTTTACTTCCATTTTCTTTTTCAAAAGTCGTCAGATTCCTCTGAAAAAAAAACTAAGATTATAAAGCATGATTCTTTAAAAAATCTCAGGATGCTTTGAAACTTGATTAACTTCATTTTTCAGCAAAAGGCAGCTCTTTGTGTTCTTATTGATGAAAGAAATACATTTATTTTTCGTTAAACGATTAATCGCCAATTTTTCCGATTAATCGAATAAACGATTGATCAATTTTCTTCATTTTTTTAATAATTACCTAACGGATTAACCGGCAGGTTCGAATAATTGGAAACATTATTTGTAAAAAATCGAAATACAGACCTAAGGCATATATATTCATATTCTCTATGTAATTCTAACTCGATCTAGTCATGTCTCTCTGCCCGTCTGCTGAAATGGCAATCACCACGCCAATATTCAAGCTAGTATCAGATTATGTTCAATAACCCCATGCAGTTTGTTGTTAAAAAGAAATTAATCTGTCCATCGGTAAACTGAATAGTGAATGAAAATGGTATGAAAAATAAGATTGTTGATTTTAATACAATTTCATATATTTTTTCATTTATTTCAACAGACACCTAGAGATGAATAACATTTTATATTTACCGCAAACTCTTTTCACCTCAAAACTTTTTTACACCTTAAAAATGTTTTTTTTTATCATAAATGAATTTCGTTCTCACCCCAAAATAATTTTTTTGTCTCCTAAAAAATCGTTTTCACATTCCAAAGTGTGATTGGTGTACTATAAGATGGATCTAACTCATTATGCCCTACACCCCTACGTTTTTTAAAAAAATATATTTTGGCCACAAAACTAGTCAAAAAATAAGAAAAATGGTTTATTGCTATAAAAACAAAATTTCTAATATGTCCATAAGTTTTTATTTCAATTGAAGCAAGCACTCATGCACGTATCATATGTCCTTTTATAAAAAATTACTGTCATACCCGTAAAATTTACCCGATTGCAATAAAAATAGGCAAATAAATTTACAGTAGTATATTTATAATTCAAGCTTAGAATCGTCTAATTCGGTTCTGTGATCTAGATGCCGCTAGTATATAATTTACAAATGCTTTAAATTGCAAAATATATTTTAAAAAATTGCAGTAACAAAAACTGAATAAAATTTCGTCGTTTAAAGAATAATAAATCTAATAGAGTAAAACAAATAAAACTGAGTATGTATATAAGAGTGGTCCAAAAAGCATTAAAGTTTGAATTTTGAACCTCCAAAATGTTGCCCCTATTCCTTAATGTCTAAAATCTCTCTGTGCCATGTTTCAGCTAAATTCGTTTATATTTAGAGGTTGCACAAGAATAAACCTTTAAAGAATTAGTAATTTGTCGTAAAGTAATTAATATAAAGTGGGGTTAAATTTTAAATTAATTATTTTTAAACTATACGCTACAATTTAAGAGAATTATCCAATACAGTCTTAATTAATGTTCATAAAAGGAATAAGAGATCAAAATTTTAAAAAACTTAGTAACTTTTAAATATATTTTAGTCAAAATATCAAAATTTTCTGGAAAGATGTAATTAAAAATTCAATTTGCTAAAGCATTATATGTACAAATTTCTCAAAGCGGATCCTGATTTTTATTAAGATTACGTATATGCAATCTAATTTGAAAACAAATTTGTGGTTTTTAAATTATCCGCGGTTTTTGAAAATTCAACAAAATTCGATATATTTGTGCTATTTTCCTAACTATCTGAAAACGTTGTTATCAAAAATCTCACTGTTTGTACTTTTGCAATCTACTTACCAAGAGCTGTCATTAGACATGTCATTGGTTGTAATTTTTGAAAGGATAATAGTTATCATTGTAACTGAACGTAAAATTTGCCTTTTTTTTAGTTTTTAGCGTATTAAAATTAAATTGTCAACAAAAGTCCTGTCTCACATAAGAAGACATTCCGTGGACAAATAATCATTCCAAAAAGAATTTTGCGTAGAGCCAAATATAAGCAAATTTCTTGATCAAAGTGGAACATTTTTTGTATGAAATTTTCGCGAAATACGCGGTTCCAAATTTAATTTTGATTTCATATTCGTAATGTAAACCAAAAAATATATTTGATTTGATGAGTTGCAAACATAATAAACAGATTTAATTTTATTCAATTTTTAATTTATTTAAAATAATAGAACAAGTACAACTATGAAACTACAAAGGTAATGTGCTATCTGTAAATAAATTTTTGATAAACAATTTCTTTGGCAGACCATATTTTTTTCCCATAATAGCACATTTGTAAGGTTGTGAAGCTCTTGAATACGAACTCTCTTTTTTCTGGACAACCTCAGTGTATATGTACTATATATTTTTACAAACAGAAAAATACTTTTGTTGATAAAATATATTTTTATTGTTTTTTTTTTTTTTATTTTTATAGCTGTGCATTAGGGTTGTTAAAAAAAAAAAACATTAAAAAACATAATTATTTAAAAACTCTGTGCCAAATTTCAATAAAATTCATTCATATGTAATATATGACAAAATTTCTCAAATCTGATCTCAATTTTAATGAAGATTAAGAATCTACAATTAAAATTTACAATAATCGGTGGCTGCAACCAAACCATTCGGTTGGCAAGGAATTCGGTTGTTACAATGATTCTGTTTTTCTCTGTGTAAATCCACCCAGTGCCAGACGAAAATCTTTTTATACCCTCCACCATATATGGTGAGGGTATATATCAGTTTGCCATTCCGTTTGTAATATGTCGAAATATAGGTTTAAGACCCCATAAAGTATATATATTCGTGATCCTTATGCAATTTTAAGTCGATTTAGCGATGTCCGTCTATCTGTCCGTCTGTCTGTCTGTCTGTCTGTTGAAATCACGATCACGACGCGAAGACGCAAGCGGGGGTGCCTATTTTTACCCAGATTATTGAACATCCTCCCGAACAGTTTGGTATTTAAAATGAGCAAAATCGGTCAAGCGGTTCAAGCGGATGAGTGAAAATGTGAAGGTACCTCTAAATTTTCCATACAAATTTGTACAATTTTTCTGTATCTATTTTTTTTTTTCTGTTAAGTAAGTAAAAATGTTATTAAGTATTCTTATTGTTTGATTACATTTATTGTCTTACATACTATGATAACTAAGTAAACGTAAAAATGAACAATGTTAAAGTCGCTAACAGAGCAGACCTCTGTAAATAACATTGCTAAAACTAAATAACAAAAGTTTGTTACATAAATTGACAAAACATATTCATATTACAGTTCATGCAAAATTTAGTATATACGTATATCATCTTCATCCCCTTTGGTGGAGGGTATTTAAAGATTCGGCACAGCCGAATTTAGCCCTTTTTTACTTGTTTTCTTATAAATTTATATTTGTGGATATATTAGCATCTACACCCAGAGAATAGATTCATGCTGACAACCGCATTGGTTCAGTTGAAGCAACCGAATTTTTCAGTTATGACTACCGAATTGCTGTTGAGGCAACCGAAATACTGTCAATTGGTTTTCTGTTGTCGCAACCGAAAACTTCGGTTACCACAACCGGACCAGTCGATTCGCTACAAATTCGGTTGTCAGCACGAATCTGTTTTCTCTGTGTATATATTCTTCTTTCAAATAGTTGACAGGTCTGCAGGTTATTTAATAGATTCCGTACTAGAGTATTGCGATGAGTTTCTAGTTTCCTCATGTAGATGTTGCTATGTCTGCTGTATTTGCTAACATACCAGGGTGCGTTCGTTATAATCCTTAAAATCTTGTTTTGCCCTCTGTGAATTTTCTACCCTACCTACTGAATTTCATATGGGTTTTATGATCGAGTTGTAGTACAGTATAAGTTTACAATCCAATAGTTTTTAACTTTTTCTTGGTAATTTTTGCTCCTTTATGAATTTTCCATGTGAGACAACGGTCAATATAGCTACCAAGCTATTTAACACAAGTATCCTAGAGTATAATCTGATTATTAATCAAAATTACCGATTAAATTTATTTTCTCAACGTGAAACTTACATGAATATATTTCTGCTCATTCACCTTTATTCTCCATCTATCCATTCCCCTTATACTGAAATGTGGTTTTGTAGCAATATATATGCTATTACCGGTTCATTATGAACACTAAGTATTGCCCTATTATCAGAGAATGTTCAGGTCTTCGTGTTATCATTCAATGGCATGTCCGAAGTGTATAATATATACAGCAATAGACCAAATATACTACCTTGTGGGCCTTCCGTCTGTATATCCTAAGGAAAGCTGATAAAACTTTTTCTGAAAGGTTAAAATTTCTATTCAAGTAATTTATTTTTTTTTTTTTCAATTATACAAAAAATTTCCCCTGAAGAAGTCACCTAATGTGGGATTAATAAATAATAATTAATTTTTAATAAAAAACATTTTAAACTACTATAAAAATCAAGAAGATCAAAGAAAACTAAAAGAATTTTATATTATATTTAATTAATAAAATAATAGAACAAGTATATATAATTCTAAAACTTCAATAGCGACCTCTACATAATACTTTTTTTAATATTTTTTTGGCAGACTAAATTTTTTTCCACATTAGCAAATTTGTAGGGTTGTGGAGCTCGTGAATTCGAACATTTTTTTGGACCACCTAACATATCACACTGTATTCCTAAGAAAAAGTCTGTTACTCTATTTGTGACTGTTTGTTGTTGTGAAAGTATGAAAAAAATTGTATTTATTCGAAGTTTTATTTAAAAAATGTTAAGAAACAGATCTTATATAGACATCATTACTATATTAGAAAATTAAATTTGATTATTAATTTTGTTTTGTGTGGACAGTTTTGAATCTCAGTCTTAAGAATAGCCTTATGACTAACTCGTCAAAAGTAGGAATATGCATTTTATTCGAATATTCTGGGATTTCGGTAATCTTATTAAAATTGACATTTCATTCACTTTGGTACTGGTATTTTAATGATAAAGATCTTTCAGTTATTTCGGTAACGGTATTTAAAAGATGACGGTACTTCGATTATTTCAGTAACGATATTTTGAGCGTAATGGTAGTCAGCTGAAATTATAGTGGAAATCGTTCAAAAGAACTCTATTGTTTACTTTTTTTTCTTATTTACGGCACCGAGAGGCCTCAATTTTTTTTTTATCTATTACACTTACCAAAAAAAGTCTGTAATGGCAACTAAAAGTTTTGCTGTTGCTATGGAAAAATTTGCTAATTTGAGCCCAGCGGTATTTTTTGCTAAACTTAGCAACACATGTCTGCTGGCGTGTAGTATAAGGAAATTAGTAGAAAAGTTAGTAGCCGCTACCAAATTTTAGTATAGCTTTTGTAAAGTGAAATTTAAAATCGGTTTGCTAAAATCAGCAAAAAAAAATTACTAAATATTATTAATATTAGTACACCCAAATTAGTATAAAGAATTAGTAAGCGCTACTAAATTTTAATAAATTGCTGTCAACTCAATGAATTGTAAAATATTGCAAAATTTTACTTTTTTTTTTTAAATATGTAATATTGAAATGCACAAATTAACTTAATTAGATACACTTGTTGCACTTTAAAGCTTTAGCAGCTTTTTTTGAAATTGCCTAACGAATTCGAGTATACAAATTTATATTTTTTTATCGAGCAACATTTTTTTATTTTATTTATTTTTTTCAAAAAATATTTTAGACCAAATTAAAAAAAAATATCAAAGACTTAAAAATAGTAAAAACTTAAACGAATTTATCATTTTGTTTTAATTTTCTTATTTTGGTTTTGAAAAATATTATTAATAAATTTTTTGCATTTTATAGTCAAATTTTAATTGTTTTGAGGACTGATTTTTAGAATTAAAAGGTTCTTAGTCCTATTTAAGTGGATGTCCTATTTAAGGACATGAGTCGGTTGTTAAAAATATTTTCACTTCCGACCCGTTTTTTACAACCTCTGTAGCATTTTTAGGCAATTTAAGTTTGTAAGTATATGTTGTGATTATTAGAAATAAAATTTTATTTTTTTGCTAATTTTAGCAAATCGGTTTTCCAAAATTTGTAAAATGATTTCTGAAGTAAGCAAGAAAAATGTTTAAATATTCTGTAAAAATTCCGTAATTTGTAAAATGTAATTAGCAAACAAGTTTACTAAATAATAATTTTTTACTAAAAATTAGTACGAAAATGGTTAAGTGGGATTGATAGCCGTTTACAAATTTTCCTACTAACTTCTTTTCTAAGTGTAGACAGATGCATAAGCTATCAAAATTATGACAAAAAAAAATCTGTTTTTCTTATGTTTCTAATACTCAATCAAAATTTTATAATTTTTAACAATCCAACAAAAATTTTAAGTTTTCAAAGCCGCAAAAATATATAATACACTTAAAATAGTTTGTAAGTAAAAATAACAGAAAATATCATTTTCTTTTAAATTAAATGCCTTTTGTTATTTATTTTTAAATGTTTATTAAACAACTGATACATCCGTAAGAAACAAATGAAAATTAATATCAAAATTTTACCCACCAATATCTTAAAAAATAACTCATTCTATCATTTATTTGAAATTGTTTCCCTTTTTGTATATTTTTGTTTTTTTTTTTACAAAATGTATGTATGCATAGCTATAGACACTTTTTGTGTGAATGTGTTTGTGTATGTATGTGTGTTTATGAAGTTATTGTAATTTGAATTGAAATAATTTTGTATATATATACAACCAATATTAATAAAAAAAACAAGTTGAATGTTTTTGAATATTTTTTTTGAAACAGACAGCAAACAAAATTTAAATTTATAATAACTGTTACGGACACAAATAAACCACAAAATTCCGTTTTGTAGGTAAATTTTTATTAAATTTCAAACATATGAAAAAAATAAATGAAACTGAAAAAAATCGGTAAATAATGTATAAGTGTATAAAAAATTTAATACAGATATTTCTTTGAAAAATAAATGTATGTTCCTTTATTTTTAAATAGGACTTAAAACTTTTTTATTAAACTACCAACAGAAAACTACATAATTATCTGAGTGTATTAAAGAAAATTATCATAAAATATATTTTTAGGTGATTACTTTATAAATCAATAGAACTAAAACACAAAACTAAAAGTCAATTAAGAAAAATTAAATTTTTGAAATTTTTTCTGGTGAAACAACTTTAACCAATTTTTTTATTAAGTCAATTTCGTTACAAATTCTCTCAGTGAAGCCTCCTCATGAGGTGTTAAACTAAGTCAATTCAAAAATATTTTTTTCATATTACTTTAACAGGGTGGGCCATTATTTTACAAATTTCTGGTTTTATTGGAAAGGTTGAACTTTGTCATTTAAGAATGGAAAACAATATAAAAATGTGCGCTTCAGTACTCAATTTCTTAAGATAATTCAAAAACAAAAAGTTTTCTTTTGTTTTAAAAATTTTCTTTTTTTCTTGTAATGTTTATTATCACTGCCAAAAAAAAATGTAAGTTCCCTTATTTTGTTCCATCTAAATAAAAACCAGCAACAACAAAAATTAAAGGCATCTCATAAACCACGAAAGCATAAAAATACACTTAAATAAAAAATTTTAAATATGTGATAAAAATATTGCTTCACAACAATGATTATATAAAGAAAAAAGAAACACCAGCAACAAACACAAACAGGAACCAACATAAGGTTATGTTGGAATCATATAACAAAAATAACAGCAACAAAAACTTTACTCCACTATCAACACTTATTGTGTTTAGTTAAAGAGTTACTTAAGACAACAATAATGTGAAAAAAAAAATACTGATGCTGCTACTGATGCTGCTACTGCTGCTGTTTTTTTGATGTTTTGCTGCAACATTGCAAAAGTTGCTGATAAAGTAACCTTAAGAAACAACAACAAGTAACACTAACACTAAGTTTTCTTTTTATTTTGTTCATAGCAAGTTTCGAAAAAAGCGTTTTTATGTTTTAACCATATATGAAGTTGTTGTTTTTTTAGAATATAGTTTTTAGATTTTAACGTGGGAGGGACAAGTTAAAAGGGAATTTAGTTTACTATGGGAAAACGGAATTTATATTGTATGCAGGGCTAAGTAATAAACTAACAAATTTCAAGGAAATAGTTGCTAGATGTTGCCTAGAATCACAAATCATTTTATGTGTAAAATATTTGCAGGGAGTTAAGAGTGAAACACTGATATATAAATGTTTTAATAGCAGTATGTTAAAAGATAACATTGTTTTAAATTCCTTTTATATTTTTGGATGCAAAATGATTTATAGTAAAAATCTTTTATATAAAAGGAGAAATAAAACAAAAACGTGTAGTAAATATTGTAGTGGTTCTAAAACTAAATCAAACTTTAGTTTAAAAGCTAACTATATTTTCTTTACAAAATTTGTATTTGCAAAAGATTAGAAAAATAATTTCCATGTTTTGGAAAGAAAAATATTTTGATCTATTCAATCCGGGCAGCAATGTGTGGAGAATTACTAAATTGCATTTTAAGATAATTGCAATAAATACTTAATTAGCTTTCCCAAAATTTATAAAGATTTAACATTGCTTAGAAAATATACAAGTTATTACAAATTACCCACTCCATTAAATACATCATAAAATCTGGGCACAAAATTATTTTTTTTGGTAAAACCTTCTTATGCTACATTATCTTTTTTTATCTGGAGACTTAATGAAACTTTTGTATTAACTTTTGTTTCCTAGGAGAATTCAGTTTTTTAAAATTTTGAGAGCGAAGCTTGGTTTACTTTTCGTGTTAAGTAACCCTACGGGAGATGGACCAGTCACAGAGTTAGTCACGTAACCGGAACTTTGTGGCAGAAACCGGTCCTCGAGTTGGTTCTCATATATGAAAGTAACTGGTAACTTTAACATGGGCTTGTCATAGGAGGTGGCAATTTCCACCTTTTAAGCTACTTGCGACATATCGCTGACCTTGTGTAGGGTACCATATCACTGCATTGGTGTAAGTGAATACGCAACAGAACAGGTTACAATTATCTTACACATAACTAGTCTCATGACTGGCTCAAATGTATGTACCACAGGACTGAAGGCAAATAATAAATGAAAAACTGGTTACATATCAATCAAAATGTGTTATGTTTCAGAACTTGTGGGGAATAAATAGTTGCAAGTGCACATGACACAGAGCAAACGAAAATTAGTTAGCATGTAACCTGTCAAAATTTCTTCCGCGAGTTTCATATTAAGAACGTGCTTCTGAAAGATTCCATAAGATCCAGTCACTCAATTTATCTGCAATGTTTATTACAAAAGTTTTCACAATTTTTTTTTTTTTGTATTTGGTGATTTTAAATTATTTCCTAAAAAAAAACACATAAAAATACAATCCAACTACTAAAAGAACTTATATTTAATTCATTGATTTAATAAAAATTGCAGATGCAAATTAATTTTACTTCTAATAAATCAATGTTTTAATAAAAATCGAGTACTTTAAACAAATGAAAAATTAATGTTTCGTAAATCAAAAAGGTTAGATCTTCTGGAATTAGTGCGAATTCAAAAAGATCGTTTTTGGTTTATGTTCACAAAAATTAATTTTTTGATTTCAACCATATTGTCCAATAGAAGTTCTCGAAATTTTAGTTGTTCTTATCCTGCAGAAAATTCATTTGATTCAGAAAAATTATTAGACTTAAAAGATTTTCAAGTCAGTATCAGGTTTTCTACAGCTAACTTTTTATTATTTATAATTCACTATTTTAAAATGAATTAATCGCATTCGATGTATATGGAGGATTGTCGCCAGAACATGTTAGATTAGCCTTCTGCAAACACATTTTGATAAAATACAAAAAATTTTGATGCCCCTTAAAAATTGCTATTATTTAAAAAATCTAATGTTAAAAAAATCACCTATATAGATATGTTAATCTTTATAATAACAAACATTACCATATTGGTTAGAATAGTATCAAAACCGCGCTAATTACACAGTGCGACATATTGAAAATTATTTGGTGTTTCATCGGATTTATATAAAATTTTACACACACGCTACTATCGCATAGACAAGCTAAATTCTAATTTATTTTAAAATGAGCTGAGCTAGGGTGGAGAAAATGATTATAAATTAATCAAAGATTTGTGAAAAATGTTTGTTAAAATAATTTGGTTTTGGGAACGGAAAAGCCACCCATAATTCATGAAATACAGGTTTGTTGAAAAGTTCCTGCGCTCACCAAGAGAAGGCACTGCTAGCTCCAAACTTTTTTTTGCTCAAGTTGGTATAACTGTCCTGAGAACACATGCAAAGTTGCAAGTAATTCTGTCAATTCTTTTTTTGTTTACAAGCCATTTGAAGTTGACGTATCATTGATTTTTTTAATATGGAAAAAATTTAATATCGTGCAGTCATTAAATTCTTTGTTTTTAAGGGTTTAAAAGCAAAGGAAATTTATGAACAATTGTTACAAGTGTATAAGGAGTCCTCACCTTCAAAACGCACCGTTGAATTTTGGGCTGGTGAATTTAAACGTGGTCGTACCAGCCTTAAGGACGATCCACGTGAAGGCCGACCAAAAACTGCAACCACAGCAGAAATCAATGAGCAGGTACATAATATGGGTAGTGAAGATCCAAGTTTGACTAAGCGTGAAATCGCTAATGCCATAGGCATCTCAGACGAACGAGTACTCCATTTTTTACATAAAGAATAACGTATGAAAAAACTGTTTGGAAAGTTAGTGCCGCACACATTAACAATTCAACAAAAACTGGATCGAAAACATATTTATCAGCATAATTTGGAGCGTTTTAAGCCGAATAAAATCGACTTCTTGCGTCGTTTTATAACTATGGATGAGACTTGGATCTACCACCATGATCCTAAATTGAAACAAGAACGTTTACAGTGGCCTGAAGCTGGTTGTTCAGCTCCAAAGCAGGTGAAGTCACAACGATCAGCAAAGAAGGTTATGGCATCAGGTTTTTGGGATGCAAAAGGAATTTTGTTGATTGATTATCTTCAGAAAGGTAAAACAATCAACTCTGAATATTAATGCAGCCTTCTGGATCAGCTGGATGAAAAAATTCGTGAGAAAAGACCTAATTTAAAGAAGAAAAAAATCATTTTTCATCAAGACAATGCACCTGCTCACAAAAGTGTTTTGACGATGGCTAAATTCAAAGAATTAAAGTACGAATTGCTTGAACATCCACCGTATTCACCAGATTAGGCTCCCAGTGACTACTATCTCTTCAGAAATCTCAAACAATTCCTTCGTGGAAAGCATTTTTCGTCGAATGAAGAGGTCATAGCAGCCGTAGACGGTTATTTTGCAGAGCTTCCGGAAAACCATTATAAGGATGGGATAAAATTATTGGAAGATCATTGGAACAAGTGTATTGAGCTTCTAGGAGATTATTTTGAATAAAAAAATATATTTCGTAACAAAAACAGTATTCTTTCATTTCGAGTGCAGGAACTTTTCAACCAACCTGTACCATAAGACCCTCTTAAAATCAGCGTATGGTGTGCGACACAATGCGTATTTTGAAAGATACCCTTCCAGAGCGTGTAAACTCACATTTCAGTGCTTTGGCTTGGCCAGTCTATAACGACGAGTTTTCCCCTTCTGATAGGGTATAGCTCGCGGGGGTCAGAGTCGTTGCAGAAATTTATATTTGCATAGGCAGAGAGTGAATAAAACAAGTTATTACAGAATTTAAATTAAGAAGATTGATTTGATTTAGTTTGGATTCTATACAGAAAATTAATTTAAATATATACATGAACCTTAGGTAAAGTTATGGGGAAAGAAATAGCCGTCGGGGTGGAACCAACAGTAAATCCTTTTCCTCCGTCATCAAAAGCCTCGCGTTAGTGGGAAAAAATTACTACGATCGTTAGAGCCCTGAAGTAGGCAACTTTCCTAACGAGTCCTAGAGAAACCTGAGTAGGCACTTATCCACGGAAAACCTGGCGTAGGCATTTTTCCAGCACTTCTAGTAAAAGTTCAAGAGAAACTTGGCGTAGGTGGTCGATTGTCTACATTCGTTGTACAAAGACGTTCTCCCGTTCTATAACGAACACAAAAATTAATAAAGTAACAAAAATACAAACAAACAAAACAAACAAAGAAAACTGTACTTTTTAGAAAGTAGTAAAGAAAACAAAGACAAAATAATTTAAATTGTGCTTATGAACGCATTAAAGCGCAAAAAATTTTGGGGAAGTGCTCCAAAAAATAAAATTGCTTTTAACCACAACAGATTTCAAGATCTGTCAAACTTGGAAGACGATGATGACACCTTCAGCGAAGGCGAATTACAACTAAAGGAGTTCAAAGTATTGATTCCACCAATTGTTGTTGATGCGGCGCATGGATTCTCATCTGTATATCATGAACTGGGAGCAACATATCAATTCAAAAAATATCGATCGGTACTAAAATAATATCACCTACTCTGGCAGACTTTAATGCTGCTAAAACTAAGCTTTCAGAAGTTAAGTACTTGTACTACACACATGATGTCAAAGACAGAAAGTTGTTCAAACTAGTTCTATTTGGATTACCCCTAACTAACGTGAAAGATATTTCCGAGGAGCTTAAGGTTACATATAACGTCACTGCAGTTAGCATAAAAGAAATCAAAACATCGCGTTCCTCAGTTGATGATGCATTGTACATGCTAGAATTCGACAGATCACAACTGACCAAGCGTGATATTCTAAAAATTAGATATTTACGAGGCATCGTCATCAAGTGGAGGAATCCAAAAAAATTCGACAGAGGCCCAACTTTCTGCACTAAATGTGCAATGTATGGGCATGGCACGAAAAACTGTCATCGTATTAATATTTGTATTGCTTGTGGTGGTAATCACGATTTTTCGGCTTGTCCCGTTAATAAAACAGATGGTACTGCTACCTACAAATGTTTTAACTGCTTAAAAAAAAAATTATTAAACTGCAATCATCGAGCTGATGATCCCCGCTGTCCAAGCCGCAAAGAATATTTATTGATACGTCAAAATTTCAGCAACAACAAAATTAATCGCAGATCTTATAACTCAACTCGCCAAGTGCCAGATGAGTGTAACTCAAATCCTGATGTACTTAGTCCTAAACCATCAAATTCCAGAACTAGTTATTCAGACGTTTTAAAACGCACGAACCTAAATACCAACAAAGTAGATGATCTCTTTACAGTCGAAGAGCTATTCAACATCTTTACTGGTGCAACAGCTGACCTCCGTAAATGCACTACCAAAATTGACCAACTAAATGTTGTTATGTCTTTACTCAAATATGCCATATAATACAAATATTCTAAGTAGACTTAAAGTAATGCATTGGAATTGCCAGGGAATTTCCAAATTCTCTGAATCTGTGCAACTACATCTTTTTATGAAAAAACATATTATAGATATTTTATTGTTAAACGAAACATTGCTTAAACCTGAGCACAATTTAAAATTGCCTGGTTTTAACATATACAGAAATGATAGAATCAGTAAGGGGGGCGGTGTTGCAATCGCTATAAGATCATCTATTAACCACAAACTACAGAAGTCGTTTCCAACAAAGCTTTTTGAAAACACTTGCTTGTCAATAAAAATCAATAACAGAGAAGTTATGTTCGTAGCGGTATACTGCCCAAAATATACTGCCGAATTTTTAAATGATCTAAAACTACTCACATCAATTAATGGTGACTTTTTTATCTTGGGAGACTTTAATGCTCATCACCCTAGTTGGAACTGTGCGGAAACCAATACCGCTGGGCGAATCTTATTTAATCATCAATTATCTTCTAATTATTATATTCATTTTCCATTTAACTCAACTAGAATTCCGCAGAATGTTGTATATAGGAGACCATCAACAATAGACCTATTGCTTACGAACTCGTCACTTTCTCATACTGACCTTGTGACACACCCATTTGAATTGAATTCTGATCACATACCAATTACTTTCTACATAAATGAACACGTAACTCAGGCCGTAACCATTTACCCTGATTATAGTAGGGCTGATTGGGCTTTTTTTCGTAGGACAATTGAAATCAAAATGAATTCGTCCACTACAATTAACTCAAATTTAACATTCTCAAATGTTGACAATATAATTCATGAATTCACGGTTATATTGAGCGAAGTTTGTATGGAAACCATTCCACACAAATCTGTCAATCCAAGTATTCGTAAAGTTTCCTCGTTATGCAGGCGAATGATATCTACGAGAAACAACTATAGAAGACAATTTCAAAGATGTTCTGACTCAAACGTAAGAATCACCATTGGCTCAATAATTAGGGAATTGAACAAATTAATATCGTTTCACATTAATGGTGAAAAAAATGAACAATGGGCCAACATGCTTTCGAAATTACCCGTCGGAAACAAGAAATTTTAGAAACTATCAAAATTCATTAAAGGTAAGAACAAGTCCTTGGGAACTCTTGAAGTAAATAGTTGTTTGATTACGGATAACACAGCAAAGGCAAATGCTACATGTCCACATGAAAGGTCCAATGGATGGAAAAGTCGTATCTTTTATAAAAACAGTTGAACGGAGCTCAGTGGAAGTTGTTGCGGATGCCTTAACTAATTTAGACGAGATAAAGTTTTTCATAAAAAGACTTAAAAATAATAAAGCCCCTGGCCTTGATGGCATTCACAATATACTTCTCAAGAGACTTCCCGAATCAGCACTTAACTTTCTAGTTAAAATTTTTAATTTCTGTATACAAAATTCTCATTTCCCCAAGCATTTTAAAGAAGCGAAAATTATTCCAATTGTTAAAAGCGGAAAAGACCCAAAATCTCCAAGTAGCTACCGGCCTATCAGTTTGTTAAGTTGTCTTGACAAAGTATTTGAAAAAATAGTTTTTGAGCGAATAAAATATATTGCGGAAGAAAGAGATCTTATTCATAAATGTCAATATGGATTTAGAATGCAACATTCCACAACGCATCAGGTCCAAAGAGTAGTGAACATGATTAGAAATAACATATATAAGAGACACTCAACAGGGGTACTGTTTCTGGACATCGAAAAGGCTTTCGATTCGATCTGGCATGCAGGGCTTATTTATAAACTCCATAAAATGCAACTACCTATGTATCTAGTAAAACTTATTATGAATTTTCTTAAAGACAGAAATTTTATAGTGGAAATCGAGGGATCTCGGTCAAATGTAAAGCATATCCCCGCTGGTGTTCCACAAGGATCTGTGCTATCGCCTCTCTTATATTCGTTATATATATCGGATTTTAAATCTCTCAGAGGTAATGATGTAGCTTTCTATGCAGATGACAGCGCGTTTGTTAGTTATGGCAAGGTATCTAATGCTATAGTAAAACGTATGCAAAGATGTCTTAATTCCGCGAACAAGTATTTCACTAAATGGAAAATTAAGATAAACGAGGGTAAATCCCAAGCTATAATCTTTCCTTTTAATAACTCTCGTAAGAGAATTCCTTCACGTCCGTTCTCAGTACAAGGTAAACTGATTCCTTTTTCAGATTCTATAAAATATCTTGGAGTCACACTTGATCGTAAACTATTATTTAAGGAACATTTAGATATCAGTTGTTCAAAGGCACTAAAATGTGGTAGATCACTTTTCCCACTTTTAAATAGAAGAAGTAAATTAAACATAAAAAATAAACTCTTACTGTACAAAATGTGTATTAGGCCGATACTTACCTATGCATGTCCAGTATGGAATAAATGCGCGAAATCGCACAGGAAACGATTGCAAATTATCCAGAATAAAAATTTAAAGATTATATATAATCTCCCTTGGAGATACCCGACTAAGGACTTACATATGATTTCAAACCAGAAGACTATTGATACCGTTATTAGTGAAATGACTCTGACATTTAAAGAAAAATGCAGAAGATCAAATTTTGAACATCTGCGAGGTATCATCTGACGACTACTAACAAATCTATCTATAGAATATAGATGACATTAGTGGTTGTCTTATAGCCTCCTGCCATTCTTGCTCTTATTTTTTTCTTTTTGTTCTAAGATATAGGTTTTTTACTATCTTTTTCCTATAAATTCGTGTTGAGTTTACAAATGGTTGATAATTCATTAAAAATATAAATATTTGTTGTAATATCTTTAGATAAAATCTCAATATTAGTTAAGTTATTTTTATATATTTTATAAATTATTTGTTAATACTGATAGTAAATAAATAAAAAAAAAAAAAAAAAAAAAAAAAAAAACTTGGCGTAGGTACTTCTCTTAACCGCGGTAAAATAATTGCTAGCAGAAAAACCTGAGTAGGCACTTCTCCTAATAGCTCGACACAGACCTGTCTTAGGCACTTCTCTTAATGGCGGTAAACTAATTGCTGGTAATTGCGGTAAAATAACTTATGGCAGAGAAACCTAAAGAAGGCACATATCCGATTCCAAGTAGAAACACCTATTACACGCACTTCTTTATACTTGATGTGTGCACAGCCACCGCATCGACCAACTGCCCCGTTTCTTGTTTGAAGTTGAAAGACCATAAAGCTGAAAGACCATACCACGCATGCTACGCTTCTTCGCGTCATACGCGGTTGTCAAAAAAGTAGAATCAGTGTAATTGTATGCTGCAAGTTACATAGTACCAAAGCGTAGAATGCCTTGACGCGTATGACGCGTAAAGTATGTCTACTTTCTACTTTTGTAAGCGTCATAAGCAGCGTATGAACAGATCAGCTGATTTTGATAGGTTATTTTTATTTTAAAAACTACACAATGGAGGAAAAACTAATTGAAGCTATAAAAAAACACGAAGTTCTTTATTTTAAATTTATTTTATTCAACCAATTTACGCTAAAGCTGATCAAAACAAAAGCGTTAAAAGCCTCGTATGTAACTAGAATTTCAGTAAAGCGTTGACGCGTACAAAGCGTTGACGCGTAAACGCGTGGTATGGACTTTCAGCTTAAGTTATGCTTGATGTGGTGTTTATTTGACGAACACACCTCGGTGAGGCGGTTTTACTTACACCACGATAACAGTTCGTGTATTCGTTTGCTTATTGGTCTTTATTTGTAGTGGGTTTTAAAATAAAAATCGTAGTTCCGTTAATTTTTATTGTAAATGAAAATAAATGATTATAATTCTAAAGAAATATGTATCTTGCTACGTATACAAGAAAAAATTATATAAAAAAATAAAATATTACAATTAAAAGAAAAAGTTATGTATATAAAATACCCTGTAGGAAATGTTGATAGGGAAACTGTACTGATTAACTATTGACTTTGCCAACGCTTTCTGCTGTAGACATTTAACATGTGTGTGTCAATGCGAATCTACACAACTATATACTTGGTGTTGACATTTGAACGAGAGGTTCACTAGAACATTTAAGTAATTTTAGTCTACACTTTTAGAACTTTTTACTTGATTTACACACTAGGAAGGAAATAAGATTAAAGAGGTGCATTTATTTTGTTAAATTAGATATTTTATTAATAAAATTTTTTTATAAATTTTATTTAAGTAAAAAAATGTTCGTGCAAGTTTAATTATGGAATAGAAAAATTTTCAAAAGACTGCACAAAATCATCAACAGGATCCGAAAAATCTTCATCAGGCTCCTCAAAATCTCTAGAGTTGCAATTTTTACTAAAAATTGTTGCCTCTTTCTTGTTATTTTTATTTTTATACAAAATTTATTGTTTTTTTTTTCACAAGTTTTTTGTAATTTCTTCTGCTCATTTTATATTTTGTTCAAATTTGTATATTTAACTTTTAAATTCATTTTTCTTTATATTTTTATTAAAAACTTTAATTTTGCATGCAGCTATGCACATGTATTTATAACAAAATAAAACAATTAAAAAATCAAGAACAAGCACTGCTTTGCAGCTGCAAAAAAAGAAACGTAAAAAGTATAGACGCTTTGTGGACATGTCACCAAAAAGTCACCCAAAGTAGTCGACAAAAGTGGTGACTTGTAGACACTTGACCTCAGGCTTCCTACAGGGTATATAAAAAAAAATTGATATCCCTTCCAATATGAAAAATAAATAAGTTTGTGTGGCAAAAACGAGTCGCCAGCGACTCGGCGTCACAAGCCAGATCTCCCGACTTGACTATTCCGGACTTCTTCCCTTGGGAATATTTGAAGTCGTTGGGGTAAGCGAACAAGCCAAGCACCTTGCAGAAAGTTATGCAAATTGTAAGCAAAAGAGCCCAAATATGCCTTAACGACGACGGCGGCCATTTATCGGACGTAATTTTCCAAAATTAATTCAAACTAAATTTATAAGAGCAAATAAACATAATCAGACCAAAACGAAATTAGTTTTAATTTTTAACAAAAATTACAGTGAAAAAAAATCAGATGATAATTTTTGCCCCATTCCGTATATATATTCGCCGTTATTCTTGTATTTTTCACCAAAAATATACATATTAAATAATGGATTTTTACAGGAAATTAATTTTTATGGATAGTTCTAGAGAAAAGTGTATTATTAGATTATAACTTCAAGGCATTCGTCAAAATATTTAATTTAATTTGTAGCTTCTATTTTATATTTCTCAATAAGATATTAACCTGTTTCTCGGAAAAGAAAATTCCAATTTAATTGCTGAAATACAGTAAAAAATTTTACAAGTTTAATTAAATTTAGTTGTTCTATATAAATTTTAAAATATATTTTCTAATAAACAGATTAAAATACCTGAGGTGTGTTATTCTCTAAATAAAAACTAGATAAAAAAACACTGGTATGTCTACACACCTTGCAGGAAACAGAGAACAGTAGCTTAACTATACAGTAGTTAGTAGCATTAATATTATTAACATTTTTTTTGTTCCTTTTCATTTTATTCTATTTTTATTTTTTGAAGATAATTGAAAATTATGCAAAGCAGTATTAAAACAGAAATATATGCAAAGAAAAAATACAATAAAAGGTGGGCAAAAGATAAAGTGAATTAATTATAATAGAGTATTTTTAGCAGTGAAATTAATATAATCATTGTTGGGGTGAACTGTATTGAATTAAAATGTAATTTTAAACCATAATATGTTTATCACAACAACAGTAGAAAAAAATATACAGAAATTTATTTTTATTTTCATTTTATTGAACTTTACAATTCCAGACATAATATCATTTACCTTTAAATGAAAGAAGAAAAATAAAAAATTCAAGCAGGCAAAAAAAAAAGTCAAAAGTTCATTGACAAAAATGGTAAATAACACCAAGCAATAACCGAAACATACCAACCAACAATTCAACCAACCAACCTACCTATCATCCAATACACCAAACATACAACGAACCCACAAGGTTTTGCTATTCATGACCCACTCTTTAGCTTATATTCTAAAGAAATACGCGTAATACGGCAGCGTGTGAATTTAAAACATAAAACTTAACACTTTAATACTCAGGCAATTTCAATACAGCACAGGCATTTGGCATAACAAGCCCTACTAAAATGGAAAACCAAACAGAAAACAAGAAACAAATTCAATTCTTTCCCAAAACAACCAAAAGTCAACCAAGCAGAGCTTCAATAGAATTAATTTTAAAATGTACACCATTTTTTAATTAAAAACTTTTTATTTTAATTTATAAAACTTAAAAAGAAATCTTCAAATTATACGGATTACTTATAATTAAGAAAGCTAAATAAATTATATAATTTAAATTCAATTTTCTGCTGAATTAATTCTTTTAAAATTGTGACTTAAAGTCATTTGCAAAACTTTATACTGTAGATA
The DNA here is from genome assembly GCA_949748255.1 of Eustalomyia histrio. Classification (NCBI taxonomy): domain Eukaryota; kingdom Metazoa; phylum Arthropoda; class Insecta; order Diptera; family Anthomyiidae; genus Eustalomyia; species Eustalomyia histrio. The sequence continues at coordinate 19,894,862 of OX456526.1, forward strand.
CATATATACGATTTGTATTGTACGTATTATACGTAACTTTATACACACAAACTCAGTTGCTGCAACTGTTACAATTTTATTGTATGTAACTTTTTTTGTTTTTTTTTTTTTGTTAAAAAAAAGGAAAATTCGTTTTGCATAAATAATATGGATTTTTTTTTTTTTTTTTTTTTTTGTTTTATTCTGTGTGAGCAGCGACCACGAAAAGAAATCAACGAACAAACAAACAGTTTCTGTATTTATTGTCATCATCAAAACGACACAATTGCATTGCATTGCATCTACATACTGAAGAGTAATTGGAATTGTATGCTTTGTGCGATGCCACAACATCATGGCCTTTTCTAATGTGTATGGTTTTGATTAATTTTTGCTGTTTGGTAAGATTTGTTTAGGTTTCAACTTTTGTAAAGTTTTAAATTTATTTTAAAATCTTTAACTGCTTCTCCTAAAATAGGTTTTTTTGTGTAATATTTCTCATCGAGCTAAAGATCTTTTATTTATAAAGAATTAATTATATATAAATATTGAAATTAATTATAAATAAATATTTACTAAATAAATATTCATAATTAATTTTTTATAAATAAAAGATCTTTAGCTCGATGAGAAATAATATAACACGAATCAAGAAGATCGAAAAAAACTAAAAGAATAGTTTTTTTTGTTTCGAAGAACGAAGCTTATAAGCTGTTAAGTGCTCAATCAGATAAATGTTCTTCTTCAAATAATCGTTTGTAGAGCAACTTCTTTTCCTTTATAACCCACTCTAATGTCAGTTTTACCACCAATAACTTTTGTTTGAAATTGTAGCAAAAGGCACTGGTTGCATAGCTGCAAAGTAGAACCGCTTTCTCTAGAAACAGTTCTGAAACTAGTTCTCGAATTGATTCTCTGAAAGTTACACTTTACATTAGATTTCAACAAAACGGGTTCCTAAGCTCGTGCCATCGAATCGGTTGTAGTGAAATCAGAATTTTCTGGGTAGCTACCAAAGTCTTGTTATTTTCATCACCAAAAAGGGAACGATAACAATTTTTATTTATTATGGGAAGTTCAAACAAAAATTATCTAACAATAGGATATGGAGAATGAAAAATGAAAACCCAATCAGAAAACCACGAAGCAAAAAAGACAAGTTCGGATGCTCGAGTTGAGAAGCTTGTGAAGGTCGAGTTAAATCACTTCTAATACGTTGATTGAATGAACAGAGTTAAGGATGTACAAACTTCTAGTCCTTGCTGAAAGTTTCATAAAAAATAAAAGCCAACCAAAAAGCCAAAAGCCAAGGCCGGATGCTCGAGCTGAGAATCTTCTGACGCTCGATTTGAATCACTTCTAATGCGTTAATTTTAGCAAGGATTGTAGAACTTTCAGGATGTAGAGATATTAGGATGTACAAACTTTCAGTGCTTGCTGAAAATTTTATAGTTCTTACTAAAATCTAAGTATTGAAAGCGATTAAATTCGAGCATCACAAGCTTCTCAACTCGAGCATCCAAAATTGGCCTTTTGATTAGCTTTTGATTTTTCATTTTGCACATCCTATAGTTCGATAATCTTTGATACAAAGTTCAACTCTAGGGGTAAAAAATTAATGGACTTCATTTTGTCTTCGTATTTGGCGCACCAACATTTGTAAGTTATCGTAAAGAACAAGTCATTGATCTCAGTTTATCTAACAGTAGTGTTGGCTCACTGAACAAGAGATAGCGTGTTCTTGATAATATATCTCTTTCGAACTACTGTTGACGAACTAATGATTGCAGCTGGCAGAAACCCTTAAAAATCGGAATGTATACAGTTTCAATAACTATCCCGAAACTTAGCAACATAAAGTCAGTTAAAGTTGAGTACAAGAAATTGGGTAAAACTCAGATCGCATGCTATGAGACTGTATATCTTCTGTTCTCTGGTGGAATGTGACACTTCAAACACTTTGGAAAAGTTACACGATGTTTTTAAATAGAACCCTAAAATTTCTTAAGGAGCTTGACTGAAACAATTACCATTTCATACAAAAGAAATATAAGAACAGAGGAAAATTGGATTTAAATAGATATTTTTATGAGGAGGCAAATGACGTGAGAGAAACATCTAGAAAATGCAATATAGTATTTCAAAAAGAAAATGCAGCGAAGCTTGACTCTCTTAGGAAGCCTGATAGTGCCTTTTCGAGCATCCAACAGGAAGTCAATGATATTTGTGTTCCGGGATGCAAAGTGAACGTCAGCGGTAAGGGGGGTTATGGAACGGGTGACTTGTGTATATATGTTATATTTACGGCCTTCTCTTCCTTTAACGACTTAAAATCCTTAAGCCCTGATGATATACATATATCAAATAATGCTAAAGAGTGACGGAAATATCTGGTCCACATCTTATGGCCGTCATCCGGGTGCGATGTAAAAATAGTTTTCATTCCCAAACTAAGGAAGCTTATATTTTGGAAAAAGTGCTAGACCATTTAGCTTATCATCCTTTTTATTGAAATGGGCAGAGCCGCTTGTAAGTGTGGGTAATTTTTTAATTTTTGAACTTTTTTTTAAACAAATCTTTTATTTTTCTTTACCAAATTTTGGCAGCACTGAATAGCAGTGAAATACAGATTCTTCATGACCTGGTTATTGACAATTGTGACACTGAGCGTTGTTCCGCAAGGGTAAATAGACCAACAATTCTATCTCTCAGTAGCCCATATTATTATTTCAAATGGCACTACGCACCGCGACCACAGTATATCTTTTGTGCTGCCCAAAATCACCCTAAAGGTTCAAGCTATTGATGAAGCCAAGAACCTTGCCGGATGAAGTGTTCCAAATGTCGGAAGGCGACAAGAACTGGTCACCCAAAAACTTGATCCTCCTGACACAAAGCCCAGGACAATCGCAGAGGACATGCTCTGACGTGTCCGATTCCAACCCGCAAAACCTGCACAGTTCAGTGTCCGATTGACCCTTCTTGTGCTTATGGTACCTAAGGTTGCAATGTCCAGCAAAGTATCCAGTCAGGGTCCTTAGGTCCCTTCGACCAAGGGCCAGTAGTCGCCCAGACCCACCACTGAGCATAGATATAAATCTCTTAGCCTGTCGTTGGCCATGAGATGTTTGCCAATAATCGTAAAATCTCGACTCTCTCCACAACCTGAGCCACTACTTAATATATCAGAAAGGTTCAGGGCCTATAAAAGGCCGGCGGGCACCACGGTTGACCAAACAGTCCGCCCTTTCGTTGCCCTCATGTCCCTCATGGCCCGGAATCCATCCCAGGGTAAGGGAGTTGCTCCTACCGAGTCGGTTGAGTGCCGTAATACATTCCATGACAAGTTTAGATGACACCTCGTGGGACATAAGAGCCCTGAGTGGCGCCTGACTCTCAGGGAGAATATAGATACGAGATCTGACCACACGCCTCCGTAGGCATTCCTCCACACACACACATATGGCGTAGATTTCCGCCTGAAAAATGGAGGGATATTTGCCCATGGGAAGGGCACGCTTATTCAGCTGTTTCGAGCCATCTGTGAACCATAACTGGGCCCCAACTTCAGGTTGCCTAGTAGCCCATAAATTTGATCCTAGATTAAACCATCTTATGCGCTGAAACTTGGATATGTTGTGGTAAAAAAAAACTAAAAGAATCCTATTCTTGTATTTTATAGGCCCAATCTCAAGTTTATAGGATAGAAAGGGTGAAAAAAATAGGGAGGCAAACCGGTTTTTTTAGAAGATTTTTCATATTTTCTTTAAAATAAGAAGAGATATCTCAAGGTGTAAAACCAAAGCACACTTATCCTCAAATGTTTATGCTATTTTTAATATTCTTAAATTGTTTGTGTATTAGCTTCAAAATATGAGAGTTTCCATTGAGTTGGGTTACCGTGTCAGATCTGCTTAAATCTAATAATATATTATTTAATATAATTTTATCTAGTATCAGATGTTATCATACATGTTCATATATGTAATATGTAATACACTTTATGGTCAGGTCTGATAAGATCTAGTGCCAGATCTGTGCATATCAAAGGGTATTTGGTAAATCTGTTTCTTTTTATGGCCAGATATGAGCAAATCTGAATCATTGTCAAAGACCCTAAAATAAAAATATTTATAGAAATAAATGTGTTTTTTGGTTTCTTATTAAATCTGATGGACATATAATAAAGGTGAATTGGTGCAGCAGATCTGTATAGATTGAATCAGATCTAATTAGATCTTAAATTTGTCCCAAAATTTTGTTTCAAAGTTTTCCTTGTAAACCTGAGCAAATCCGGCAGTAGCAGTTTTTGAACAAACTCCATAAATAAGATGATACTACCCAAAATACTCTGTCTGGCACTGGAGCATTTGAGCACTAACTGAACAAATTTTTTTGTCATGTGCTCAATCTTCCAACATGAAATTGCCCGCCCTGACAATATGACGGCCACAAGCTAGTTAGTTTCTGGCAGTCCGCTCCACTTAAACTGAAATTTGGATATGTCATATATAATAAAAGTCTAAAGTCATCCTAACTCGTCTCTTTGGGTTCAAAAAGGGTTCAAATGGGACTTTTTTTAAGCTCTTAAAAGAATTTAATTTAGAAAAATCATTGAAAACGGATTTTTTGTGGTTTTATTGAAAAGGGATTTTATGGTATTTAAGCTGGTACCGATTTTGGTACTTTTAAAAAATTTCTGTTATAAAAATTTCAAAAATATTGGGTACTTATATGCTTACGAGAATGGCAAAAGTAATGTGTCTAAAAATAGATTTTTAAAAAAGAGAAATTTTTATTAAAAAAAATTATTACAAATATTTTATTTAAAATTTTTGTAATTTAAAATAATGTGGTCAAGATGGGAATCGAACCAGGGAAATCTGGTTGCCAGCCAAGAACTCTACCCACTGAGCTATAGACGCATTTAGTATTTGATTGCTTTAAACTTAAATGAATTGTTGCGCTTTGTTTTTTCGCTAGTGTTATCAAAACAAACATACATTACCCTTTTGCTTACAAAAAAACACAAAGTAATGTATCTAAAAATAGATTTTCAAAAATATTTCAATTATTACTTTACATTTATAACTTTATGCTTGCAAATATTACTTTATGCTTGCAAATAATGAAAAATGTAACGAGCTATCAATACAAGGTAACGCATGAGAATATCGCACCCATTACCAAAGTTTTGCTGGGATACAAAGAATGTTACGTTTCTTCTCCATTGTTTCTGTAAAAATACTATATGTTTTGTAATTATATATCCTCTATCACATTTCAAAATATCGTCAAATCGGTGGGTAATACCGGTTATAACTTCCTTGTAATCAAAAGCCATAGCCATAGAGAGAAATTATACTGATGCCGATTTTGTGTAAGTCACATAAATTACCCGTATGTTAGGTACTCATTCCAGTTTTCAAAGTTACTAATATTTTTTTCTATTTATATCATTTATTACCATTTATCACTTTTCCCCCCAAAAAAACTTTATATAGCCTTACCCCACAAACATATAGAGATATTTATTGTTTAACGAATCGCGACACACCTGATTTGTTATATTAACTAGATTGCATACAAAAAAACATTTTTATTTACTATACACATGATTTAACACTTGATAAATTAATATAATTATTCATTAATACCTACAACTAGACAATTATTTCATTAAATTAAATTAGAAATAGAAACAGGAATTTACAAACATGCATGTTAGTTGTAGCTGACTAATACATACAATGTCTAGACTAGACGAAATGTCTACTTCTACTCATTTGTTCAGTAAATCTAAAAACACACACACACACATATGAACCGCTAATAAGCGGAAGTCTAATGGTAGTCATTGTGTCGTCTAATTTTTTTCTTCTTGGTTCACAAACCATAACAATAGTAAATATTAAAGTGTTGTTATACACGTGTTTTTTTTTCTTGTAATTTTATTCCTGGTTTGTTTTATTTCTTTCTAAATATGTTTGCATGTTAGAAAACCATTAAGTTACCTAAAAGGTGTAATCCAAACACATTATTGTTTCCTAAACAACACTATGTTTTTAATACCCAGGAACATTATTTACAATTGGTTTCCAACCACACCGATTCTATAACTATTTGCACTACAACCGATTCTATGGGTAACTACTTCTAGCAAGGATTGTATAAAACCCAGGATGTACAAAATGACAAATTTTTAGCTTCCAGTTTAGCCATGCTGCATTTTGTACATCCTGTGTTTTATACCGCCCTTGCTTCTAGTACTAGTTTTAGAAGTGGTCCTAGGGGTACCGGTTCTACATTGTAGCTATAGCATCATTTGACTTTGTGACAATTTCAAATATAAAAATGATCGGTATTAGAACTTGTAGTAGAATGAATTATAAGGAAAAAAAGTTATTCTACAATATATTCTTTGGAACAGAAAATTTTGTTGGGTATTTTATTCTTGTCTATAATGGTGACAGTATTTGCACGCATTTTACAAACAAAAAATTGCATGAAGAAATGGTGACACATTATAGACCATAAAGAAAGTTGTTTACCATAAACTACCTACATTAATTTAATAAGAAGCCCATGAAATTAGATTTTAGATGGAGTTAAAACGACTAGCGAATTGCCAATGATAGGTAACAAACTGTTTGAAAAAGAGGAGTAAACCAAACAGCGACTGCTTTGAAATGCCTGATATATAAGTGACTTTATTAGTATTGATACTCAGAGATACGAAAATTTTAAAAGTCTAAAATAAATTTAAAAGAAATTAATAAAAACCTAGGATAGCTGACACTTCCAAAGTCGGACAACTTTCTTTAAAAAAAAAAAAACAATTTTCTTGCGACGACGAAGTAAAAACAAAAAAAATTGTTGTAACCTAATAGCGGACAGTTTTGATACTTGAATTTATTTTATTTTTTTACATTTCGACCAATAATTAGCTGACGATTTCAAGATTTTTTTGAAGGATTACTTTTTTATTCGTAAATTAAATTTCATGATTATTTGTAGATAAAACAGACATTTTCGTAAAGGGTGGTTCAACCATAATGCACGATGATAATTGTAAGTCGCACCTTAATGTCAAGTTTTTTGCCCAACTTAATTTGATTTTTTTTTGTTTTAGTGTTTGAGAAATTCAACCATGGAGATACGCACAATTGAAAGCGCGTTAAGATTGATGAAGCCTTTTACGAAAATGAGCGTTCAAATCAAAATGCATTTCGGGTTTTTTTTTTTGGTCAGAATTGTGCGTAAATTTCTGCAAACCGGGTCTGTAGGAAATGTGAAAACACCTGGGCATGCTCGCTCAGTTTGGTCTGCGGAAAACATTGCACGCGATAGTGCGGCATGAGGTCGACTAAGCAGTTACCGTGAAAAGTGTTCGCTATCGCGAGATGATAACGGACTTCTTGTGGCCAGAAATTGAGGATATGGACCTGGACTATATGTAGTTCCAACTGGATGGTGCCACTTGCCACATAACCAACGAAACAATAGCTCTTTTGCGCGAGATATTTAATGGCCGTGTTATCTTACGTCATGGCGATGTTAATTGGCTGCCATGATCATGTGATTTGACACCGTTGACTTCTTTCTTTGAGAATATTTAAAAAAATTTGTAACCGTGCCAAGTTATATTTTAATAGTGAAGTTTATATTTTATAGTTAATCTTTTTAATTCTTATATGTATGAAAATGTATTTTTAGTTTGGTTCTAGATCATAGAAAAATTTTCCAAATGGAAAATTTTTCTTATTTTATATTTAAATAATCATGGAGAATACACAGAAAAAGTTATTAGACACAAGCCGAATGGAATGCATTTTCTGTTCAGCTATGACTTTCATCAACATTCTTCGTGCCGAAGAACACTTCAAGCCAAGAACAATTTAAGAGCTAAAGTATGAGATAATTCGGCACATAAACGACATTGAACCTCAATTATGTCTCAGTCATTGAAAATATGGACTGTCGGATAGAGGTATGCCACCGAAGCCGTGGCGAGAATTTGGCCGGTTTATCGTTTCACACGTAATGTCATAGATCCTTCTATCATAATAAAAAATATTCATATAATTCTCTGAAAACTTTTTGTTTTATTTACACCACCCAATAGTAGAAACTGTCAAAAAATTGTGTCGTAAAGACAATGACTGCTGTAGAGGCAATGTTAGCAGTGGCTCCGTAGTTACAAGTCAGCAGGTATGGACATTTTATGTTTCTTAAAGCATCATTAGATGGCTTTAAGATATGTCACATCTTTTGTAATTTTATTCCATTTTGACAGACGTCTGTCCATATAAATTAAAGATAACGTTTTTGACTCATCATTGGTAGGTTTCTCCATCGACGTAGACCTCCTCTAAGACGGGTTTTTTTTTTGAAAATTCCTACGGGGAGCGACAGAAAGAAGAAAAGTCTCTACTTTAAAGGCCTGCTAGAAATTACATTTTTTTCAGAAACGTATTAAAAATAGGGGTCCAAAAAAGAAAAAGTAACAGCCTGTTCACATCACTTTCGCTAGAATCCTGAAATTTAATTTAATAAAGTACGGGCTAATATACACTGATAGGGTAATTTTTGAAACTTTGTCAAGTACGTGGGTGAAATAAGTGCTTAAAAAGGGAAAAGGGCTTGAAATCTAATATTTCAATGAACTCAGTATCTTGAGGACGTGGTAAATATATAAGGAAAAAAGTGTCCCCTTAAAGGCCTGACAATATGGCGCAATACACTGATAAGGTACTTTGTGGCATTTTCGACAGGAACGTAGTCAAAAGGGAAAATGGCTTCCCTTAATGAACGAGTGGATTTAAAACACTAAAATTGGAAAACGAAATGGAATGGACTGGGAACAAATCTAACTGAAATACAAATGTAATTCAAATAGAATGGAATAAGAAACTAGTAAAACTAAAGCATCACACATGGAACGAAATCCAATTGAAAGGATAGCGTAGATTTGATCGCCTTTTCTTCATTTTTTTTTTGTAATCTTATTTATTTTTATAATTGCTTTGTGGAAAAATGTAATTATCGGTATTGTAATTATTTTTGATCTTTTAAGTTGTAATTTGTATTATTTTTTTTTCGACATAAAATTCTATCCAAAATTACACGGTTCAACAAAATAAGAAGAAATCGGGGTTGTTTGTTTGTACTCAGATCGTAATCCTCCGGAACAGTTTAGTTTGCAAATCAGCAAAATTGTTACATCAATAAAAAAGTTATGCAAATATCTTAAACAAATTTTTGTATTTTAATATAATTTTATATTAGCGTCTGGTAAATAAAATATATTGTGATATTTAAATATAAAAAATTTATTTTATTTTTTTTTTTAACTGGAAAAAATAGTTTTGCCACAAAAATTCTTTTCAATTCCAAAAACGCCTTTCACCTTAAATTATTTTTTTTTTTATATTTGTTTGCAATATACACTGAAAGCTCGTTAAATCCGAATTTGATGCTTTTGCTTGACACGCAGTGTATTCGGTAAATTTTTTGTTTAGAATTCGAATTTTTTAAAAATAATAATTGTAATAATAAAAGTTTAAAAATTATTAATTTCATATAAAAATTATGATCGTGACATTCGCATCAAATTTATAATTGTCATTTAAGTCATTCTATATGAAAACACCGAAAAAAATTAAAAATTGTTGCTGGAAAATTTTCTATTTTGTTAAAATTTTGTGAAAATATTCCTAAGGGTTCCCAGAACCAAAATCCAAGAGGATTTAATTTTTGCACACGGCACTACCGGTTCACGCAAAATAAAAAAACTAAAAAGGCTTGTTTTTGTACGTAGTGGTTTGAGCTATTAAAATTTTTCTGCTAGAGATATCTACATGATCAAGGCATCCTTTTAACGCTGAAAGATTATAGTTTCCTTAACAAATATAAAATTTGACTTAATTCATACACCCGAAAAATAACGTGGTATTGAAAATAAGCATATTTCATTGTTTTTTTGTGTTTTTCAATGAACTCCAGTGTCGGCGCTAATGAAAATTTGCATATTTCAGGCTACAATTTGGTCATGTTTGTTAGCAGATACAAACTTAAAAATTACAGAGTACTTACTCCCTATTTTTAACTTTATAACACTTCAAGACCCGTTTAGTTATTTTTACTTCCCTCGGATTTACATGGTTTTAAAGAAAAGCCTTTTTGATTTTTTGTAGATATTTTTATACTTTCCTCAATTGTTATATAAAGAGAAATTAAAACAATTTATTTAAAAATAATATATTTACTAGCGTTCTATTTAATTGCACTTGCCCCTTCAGATTCAAAAGTTTTAGCCTATCGCTCTAGTTGTGGTAAGATTTGACTTTTAAAATAAATGTTTTGTTTGAAATACTTCGGGTCATTTATTTGTAACGTAGATAACAAGGAATATTTAAATAAACATTAAAATTTCTTAAAGAAACCTTATAGAGGAAATTGAAGTGTTTTAAATTGTAACGATTTTTATAAACAACACCGCAACATTAACCACCCATTTGTGTTTGATGCCATACGCAAAGGAATTAAACACAATGTATACATGTATATAAGTTTATTATTAATTTTGTAACATTTTTAAATATGCCACAAAAAAAATTATATTAGAAAAAAAGGAAAATTATAAAATACCTACATTGACTTTCTAAAGACACTTACAAAAAGCAGCTTAAATTTTAACTGAAACATTTCTAAATATTAAACTTGATGTATTAGAAAATTTAAAAAATTCAGAATAAATTAATTTTGGACATGATAAATTATTATCTCTTAACTTACAACTTCATATAAGTATGTTAAATGTCTTAGATATAATTGAAAAGTTGTCCGATGTGCTTATCTCAAATAGAAAAATATAAGTTTAGAGATTTTAAATTTTGGCAATTCGAATCTTTTGTTACTGTAGGGTATTAAAGTATCTAGATCAACTGCATACAACTTTATTCCTTATTATTTTTATTTATTCAATTTATTCACCACTTGTGGGCCATCAAAAGTTCGTTTGAATTAAAAAAAAAAAAATTGTTGTATAATCTTTGACCGCTGTCTGTAACGTCAACATGCCTTCACTAACAGAACATACACGCATAATAAAAAAAATAATTTTCCTTAAAAAAAATGTAAATGAAAACCATACCTAAGGAAACCCCTGTAATTTGTTGTGAGAAATTTCCTTTTTCTTAAACAAAACGCAGGCCTATTTTAAACATTTCATTGATGAGGGTTTTTTTGTTTGTTTTTTAAGGAAATACATTTATTTTTTGAGTTGATTTTAATATTTTTTCAAGAAAGAAAACTTATTTTAAGAGATTTTTTATATGTAACAAAAAAAAAGGCAGAAAATATAACCATCTTCAAAGAAACCCAAAAAGTTATTTCATGTTGTTAAATTCTTTCATTTTTGTTTTTTGCTAAAACTCAGTCATTTGTTAAAATATTGTGTTTTTTTTTCTAACGATTTTATTGCTATTTTTTGTTATAAGTTAAAGAACTGTTTGTGTGAAAAATTATTATATCGGCTTAAAAAAAAAACGCATTTTTTTGTTTTTACTATTTTCCACATGACTAGGTATTAACAATAAATTTTTAACTTTGGTTAATGAAAGAAGAATTTACTTTGTTTTGTTTTGCTAGAAGATATTGGAAAATGAAAAAGGCAATAATAAAAAATAGATTGGAATGGTTATGAAAATTTTAGAATTGTGCAATCTTTTACAAAACCAAAACTTTACAATCTTTTGTACATATATTTTTGTACTCAGACTTCTACTTTAAATTTTCCTAGAATTTTGGCTACCTAAATAAATAAATATGAAGGCACAAAAGTTCCAGCAAACGAAAGGTAATTTTATCTTATATTCCGATCGATAAAAAAAAATATTTTGAGGTACTTCTTTAATCATCACTTACTTCTTAATTCAAACTACTTTACCAACTTTTAAGTACAAGTCTATGCAAAAAATGAGAATTTATATTCTTGGAACTATTCATACAATCATATTTTTACAAATATATTTACATCTTAGTTTGCAAGGCACGAAAATTTAGAAACAACAACCAAAATCTAAGATCTTTTTCTTAAAATTGGTGGATAAAAAAGTAGATTTCTAAAAAGTACCAAGCTTCTGGATTTGTAACATAAAATTGTGGCTTTAAGTATTTTTTAGTTTTTAAAAATGCTAGAGTTTCTAAAAAGTATCAAAATATTTAAGTTGAATTTTAGACTTCTAAAAATTACCAAAATTCTATCATGGATTTCTAAAATATATCAAAATCTTTCAAAAGTTCCACCATAAAATATAATGACTTTTCAAAAATGTACAAGGATTTCTTAAAAGTTTTAAAATTAACCGCAATTTTTCAAATAATACCATAAATTTTCGAAATATTTTTAATAAATTGTGTGTGTCTTAGAAGAACTATGGGTTTTACATCAATCGTGAATTTCAAAAAGATACCAGAATCTTTAAAATCAATAGTATTTTTTTAAGAACAAAGTTTTTTTAAACAAATACTAACCAATTCAGAGCTTCTAAAAAATAGAAAAATAGGAGTTCCTTGTAAGAAAAGAATTAAAGTCATTCAATTAAAAGTGAATTATAAAAAAATTTTAAAATATTTCATGAAATCAAGGATTCATAAAAAGTGCCTAAATCCTACAAAAAATTGTGAATATTTGAACTGTACCAAAATCTTTCAAGCAAAAAGTACCAAAATATTTCAAGCAATCATCTTTTTAAAAAACAAAAAATAAATATTTTTTAATAAATTTGGCTTATCAATAAAGTACCGAAATATTTAAAAAAAAGTAACAAAATACTTAAAGAAATATATAAAAATCACCAAAATACTTAAAACAACGGTGGAATAATAAAAAAACTAACAAAATCTTTCAATCAATGCTGGACTAATATAAAAAAAGTTGCAAAATACCAAAAACAATTGTGGATTTTTAAAATGCACCAAAATACCTTAAAAAGCGGTGAATTAATAAAAAGTAGAGCGCCCCGGTAGGCTAGTTGGTAGCGTGCTAGCTTATCAGTGCGGGGGTCGTGGGTTCGATTCCCACCAGAGGCTCTGGTCTGTTTTCGCTACAACCAGCCGATGGCCTTTGTTGCTAGTGCTCTGTTAGGGTATTAGGATATAATTTGTAATTATATGATTAATATAAAATAAATAAATAAAATAATAAAAAGTACCAAGATTTAAAAAAAAATCGTGGATTTTTTAAAAAAGTACCAAAATATTTAAAACAATGGCGGTTTAATAAAAAGTACCAAAATACTTAAAACAATCGTGGATTTATAAAAAACTATCAAAATACTTCAAACAATCGCGGATTTGTAAAAAAGTACCAAAATACTTTAATCAGCGGTGGATTAATAAAAAGTACCAAAATCCCTTAAACAATCGTGGATTTATAAAAAAGTGCAAAAATGCTTTAAACAGCGGTGGATTAAAAAAAGTACCAAAATTCTTAAAACAATCGTGTATTTACCACGTGTAGTACCAAAGGTCTTAAAATAACTGTGGAGTATAAAAAAGTACCAAAACACTTAAAACAATCGTAGATTTATCACGTGAAGTACCAAAGCTCTTAAAGCAACTGTGGATTAATAAAAAAAGTACCAAAACACTTTAAAGAAACGTGGATTTATGAAAAAGTACCAAAACATTTAAAACAACGATGGAATAATAAAAACCTACCAAAACACGTAAAAGAATTGTGGATTTATAAAAAAGTCCTAAAATATTTAATAAAGCGGTGGATTCATATATAGTACCAAATAATTAAAACAATCGTGGATTTATAAAAAAGTACCAAAATACTTCAAACAGCGGCGGATTAATAAAAAATTACCAAAATACTACTTAAAACAATCGTCTATTTATAAAAAGATACCAAAATACTTAAAACAATTGGGGATTTACAAAAAAGTACCAAAATACTTAAAACAGCGATGAATTAAAAAAAGTGCAAACATTCTTAAAACAATCGTAGAGTTATTAAAAAAAGTACCAAAACAATGGTGGATTTACAAAAAAAAAAAAAAAACAAAATACTTTAAGCAACGGTGGATTAATAAAACAAAATTGCCAAATTACTACTTAAAACAAACGTAGATTTATAAAAAGGTACCAAAGTACTTAAAACAACGGTTTTTTAATAAAAAATTATCAAAATACTACTTAAAACAATCGTGGATTTAAAAAAATGTACATAAAATAATTGTGGATTTATAAAAAAGTACTAAAAATTTAAAATATAATATTGGATTTAAAATATAATATTGGATTTATAAAAAAGTACTACAAAGTTAAAATGTAATCTTGGATTTAAAATATAAAAGGTCAATCCTGGATTTATACAAAATTACTAAAATCTTTCAAGCAATTGTGTATTTATAAGCTTTTCGAGTGATAAAAGAATGCCCAGATAGATACTTTATATATCTATGTATGATTTTATAAGGTTCAAGGGCTCTTTTATTAGTCTTTTCAGACTCCGATTGTACACTGGCACGAACTTGTTTTCTAAACACAATACAGACACTGCCTAAAAATTTATGTAAAACTCAATAAATTTTCTCTGCACAACATTTTCTATTAAAATGTTTAAATATTTATTCATTTCCCTCCCAAATTCCTAAACAAATTAGTTTTCCCATAAAAAAAATCACAAGATCATTTTTAACAACCAATTCAAATAATAATGACAACACATTCAATTAAAATTAATTCTTTTATAGAAACAAACTAAAAATAAACTGAAAAAAAAAACTATCAACAACATCTCAAGAAAATGAATTTTTTTATTTTCTCAAAGAAAATTGAAAGGGCGGCAAACTTCTCAACATACATTCGCTAACATTTTAATACACACGAAACAAATATAGACACAATGACATAAACATACCACAAATAAAACAAAAGACTTTCCTTCACTTAGACTACCAGAAGCTGGAAAAATCAGCTAAATAAGGTGCTGAATTCTGAAAGAAATAAAAAATAAATTTGGGAAAGACAAATTGCTTTATGGCTTTTAAAAAGAGAAAAAATATATATATAAGGTGTCAACAAACAAATGAAAATGGTAAAAAAATTAAAAATTTTTTTATTTATAAATATGAAAAAATCCAAATCAACTTTTTTTTTTAAAGTGAGATGTTAATATTAAGTTTTTTCTTATGTTGTTGTTGTTTGTAGATTTTCTTTTTTTCTTTTGACATATTGATGAATGTTTTAACATATTTTATTGTTTATATTCAGACTTATTGTTTTTCTTTTGAATTGTGGTAGTGCGTACAGAGAAGGACAGTAAAGTAGATGTAAAAGTGGAAAAATTAAAGTTGTTGTAAATAAATTAGATTTGGATTCAATGGTGAATTTATAAAGAATCCGAACATGGCATTTGTGGTGTATCTTAGTACAATACATGATTTTGAGAATTACCCCTGAAAGTAGCCCCAAAATAAGAACTTTCGCATCATTCGTTTTGTCAAGTTGGCTGCATTAATAATTTAATAGTCTTACGAATTTGTTTGCCCAGGGTGGATCACTTTGTTTATATTTTAAGACGGTTATAGCTCGGTATACCTTACGGAAAATCTCTTTTGTGTCTGAAGCAAAAATCTAGATATTAAATAGAAGAAAGAAAGCGGAACAAACCTTATCGAAAAAAAATTCATACAAGTGCCTTAAAAATCGTAAAAATTAAAATTTTTTTAATAATTTGTTTCCCCATTTTTTACCTTTTTTACTCAACAACTGGATTACAGATCCAAAAATTGCTGTTTTATATCACTCATGGCTTAGCAATTTCGTGTTTTGTTTTACTCATTAACTGGTTTTTACATACGTACATATGCATAATATATACTTTACTTGCCTCTCACGCGCTACTGTCTCCGTTACATACATACGTATTTTGTTAGTTCATTTGGTTTTTGAGTGAGTGAATTACATTTTAAAACCAGAAGAACATTGAATATTTCAATATGGAACAAAAAGTGCTCAAAATTGGATGATTTTTGTTACGTTTGTTGTCATATCGTTCCAAAAATAGGCAAACAGGATCGAAAAAACTTGTTTACTGAGGAATTTAAAACAGTGTTTTGGCATTATTTTGAATGCACACTCAGTTTACTGTTTGTAGATTAATAAAAAGTTTTAAGTTCCATTTAAAAATAAAGGTACATTCATTTATTTTTCAAAGAAATATATATATATTAACTTTTTTATTTTATTCGAAATGATTTACCATCATTTACCCATTTTTTCAGTTTCATTTAGTTTTTCTTTTTCTTTTATTTAATAAAAATTTACCCAAAAAACAGAAATTTGTGGTTTATTTGTGTCCGTAATAATTATTACAAATTTAAATTTTGTTTGCTGTCCGTTTCAAAATAAATATTAAAAAATTTCATTTGGTTTTTTTAATTGTTTGTTTATATACAACATTATTTCAATTTAAATTATATGAATACATTTTGTAGATTAAAAAACAAACGAAAAATACAAAAACGGAAAAAGTGTAAAATAAACGATTAAATCATTAATTTTTTAAGGAATTTGTAGGTAAAATTATAACATTTATTTTTAACTGATTAATCATTTGTTTGTAACGGATGTGTCAGTTGTTTAAACAACATTTAAAATAAAGTAACAAAATGCATTCGATTTGAATGAAAAGTAAGTAGACCAGTTCTTAAATAAAAATGGCATTTTCTGTTATTTTAACTGACAAACTATTTTAGGTGTATGTGCGTAAACCACTTTTTTACCATTGAAATCGATGGTACAGAGTCCTCAAAGTATTTATCAAGCTTTTCCTTGGTTTGATTGACGGTTTTTTTCGCAAAAAATAATGTTTTATGAGAACACGAAATTCACTTTTTTCCATCTTTAAAAAAAGCCACGAGGTTGTATTTTCACAGTATTCTATTAACAAGTGGTACTTGATGGGAGCAGTGTTACATTTCACATAACTACTAGGGAAGTTCGAAAAGTCACGGACTTATTGATCCGCCCTCGTAGCTTACAAAGATTTTTTTTTATAAAACGAATACTAAAATTGCCGAAATTCACCCCAAATTATGGTATTTTACTAGAATCAGAAATGACATATGGCCATTTTTTTACGCTAAAATTACATTTAAAATAAATTAAACCTCCAAATACAATATATCTTCGGCAAAGTGCTTGAATTCCTTGAATATAATATGAAATGACTAAAAAATATGTTTTTACTGAACTTAATTCTTGTATTAAACTACATAGAGTAATCTATATAATATTCTAAGTGTAGAAATCCTAAAATTGAAACATGCATTACAAGAGGTTAAAATAAATATATTTTAGAAAGAAAATTCTTAGAAAAAATATTCTAACTTTATTTATAATATATTATGATATTTCAAATTATCTAAAAGGGAAAACAATTATGGTTAAGTAAACTTAATTTTGGGTCGTACATTTCATTGGCGAACCCCATTTTAAAGAGTCAGGTTATTTTAACATGAGATATAGATTTTAAGTTTGTATTGACTCAAACAATTATTCTATAATATTTTAACGAAAAGACTTTGAAATTTGTTTTCCAATGACTTAATTTATTGTTTTTTCAATTATTTACTATTTATTAATATTATTTTAAAATTAATCTAGAAGGTAAGGAGTTATAATTATTCATAGTTCAAAAAATAATGATACCATAATATTAATTCTACACTGGGATATGTTAAATACAAATTAAAGTACACCAACACGTATACGTAATATTTTCAATTATAATACAAATCACTCATACGACTCTCGGGTTAATTGCACATTAGTTTAACTCTTTCCGTGGCACTATAAGATATCAGTGAAAATTAAACAAAATTTAAATTTGCCTTCACTTATTATCGAGTTTTATTGAAAAATATGTATTAAAAAAATTTTTATTCTTGTAGGATTCTGAGCAAGGCCATAGTATATATTACATATATACCACCGCGCATAAAATTAATGATTTATTTATGAAAATCACTAAAGCATGATTTAGTTTTGCTTGGACAAAGAGGCACATTGCTAGTCGAGGTCGATTATTGCAGTAGGTCCCTGTTTCGACTCAGAAAATGATGTTATCTAACCTACAGAATTTTGCTTACTTTTGGCACTTCCCGATGTTCACCTTTGTACTTAAATAAATCCCATGTATATTTCTTTTTCGCACTTGAAATTTTTTTTTATAAAATATAAGCTTTAAATTACATGTTAAAACAGTATATGCACCATACCAATGCGCACAGAATTTATAAAAAATATTTAGAATTGTGGTATGATTGTTATACCACCGGCCCGGAAAGAGTTAACAGATTTTAATGACTCTTATTCCATTGTCTTTTCTGAAAAAAGTATAGATTTTTTTTGGATTGCAAACGAATAATAATATTAATTAATAATAAATAATTAAAAAAAAATCATAAATAAATAAAGTCATTGTAAAAGAGTTTTTGAAATCATTTAGGTAAAATTTAAGTAAAAAATTGTTTGAGTCAATACAAATCAAAAGATTTTGTTAAAATGACCTGACTCTTTAAAACGGGGTCCACCACTGAATTCTACTACCCAAAATTAAGTTCACGTGTCTTGCGGTTTTCGTGTGTCATTTCAAAAGTTGAAAAAGTATAAATGTTTATACCTTGTTAAGAGGGTAATTAACAACACACCTGACTGCTGCAGGTTGAGGGCGCTGTCACTTTCGTCGGACAGTGGCTATGGTCACATTGTAATCCTGAATGCCTGAACTTCCTGAACTTCATTGACTACACTATGGCCGTACGTACCACTGTTCGACAAGAGGTTCAAGACGTTTATACCGCATTGAAATACGTGGAAACACGGAACTCCCAATGGGGAGTGTTGTGTCGACTTCTATACCGACTGCTGTTAACTCGACAATCAGGAAGGCTTCGGAGTCTTCTCCAGAGACATACAGCTGAGTATTGCACGAAGACTGCTGGATCACTGGCTTGAGTGGCTTAGGTATAATGTCCTCACAACAGTGAGGATGAATATATCCTCTGATAGTCAAGCTGCCATTAGATCTCCGGATTTTGTCTTCCTGGATTCGACATCAGCCACGGACTGTAGCAGATATCTTAACGAGATGGCTCAGCAGTTCAGCATCCATGTTATTTGGGCGCCGGGCCACAGGGATATACCACATAACTGTAGGGCAGACGAGCTTGCAGGAATGGGGACTACCTTACACATTCCACACGAATTGGAATCTGGGGCATTCCTCTGGCCACTTACAAGTTTCAGCTGCCTCTGTCCATGGTTGTATTCATTCCAGACAGACGCGGGTCTGGATAGGAAGCGCACGCACAGGATAATATCACTGTCAAGGCCCGATATATCCCTGCTTGTGTCCGTCATGACGGGACACTGTCTGATTGGAAGGCACGCAGTTAGGTTAAGGGTTGCGGCTAGTGACTTTTGCAGAAGCTGGGGTGACGAAGAGGAGGAGGAGTCTGTGGAGCACCTTCTTGTCCTCCACCTTGTCCTACCATGGCTCGCAGGAGGGGACTGTATTTGGGATATCGATATCGGCCGACTTAGGGGCTTGTTGAGGCAATTGGGACAACTATAAATTCCCAACAAGGGAATTTATAGTCTAAGTGAGTCTGATTGGCAGGCTACCACATCTACCTAACCTAACATTACACATAATAAAACTGTTAAATCTTAAACTTCATTCTTACTGAACCCAAAAATACGTATTTTCGAAATCCATACTACACAGAATAAAATTACAAAATACTCTTTGTAATATTCAACATCTTTCATAGAATATTTTTGTTAATACAAAAAAAAATATATATTTTTTAAAAAGTCACCAACAGTGGAATTTGTAAATATAAAAAACTTTTTGTTATTTTTTTTTGTAACTTAAATTTTTATTTTCAAAGAATTTTTATATGAAAAATAACAATTTACAAACATTTCAAACAAAAAATTGTTAGAAATCGAATTTGAATTTTAACAAATATTTTTAATTACGTAAAATTTTGTGATACTTTTTTCAATTTACATAGGTTCGTTTTTGAAATAATTAAAAAAAATGCAATAATTCATAATAATTCAGATGTGCTGTTTGACGACTACTTGCATTAGAATATTATTTAGACCTAAATAACTGCTTAATTTTTGCCCCTCTCTGTAAGTCATATAAAATATAGTACAAATGTCATTGTTTTCATCTTCTTGTTTATTTGATTTAGTTTTATTTTTTTGTGCTATTGAACTTATTTGGCGGGTGTGAAAATATTTTACATTCGTCTGTCGTTTTGCGCGTATGTGCGTGTCTACATATGTATATCTGTACGTGGGTTTGTTTGTTAAGTTCATGCCATATTGAGGGGCAAATGAAATTATTGTTTATTATTCAGCAGCGCCTTTTACTTAATAATATAAATCTTGAATGTTGTGAATATGATGTCTTATGTTGAAACATAAATCACTTAAGATTATCCTCCTCATGCTCTAGCAAAATTGCTACCAGAGTATATTCTTTTGATATATTTGTGTTGTTGTTTTTTTTAAGTTTGTTTATTCAAATGTTTAGTATTAGTCGTATTTTTTGCCTTTGCATGGAAAGTGATTAATGTATTGCTTTTCAAGATGAGATATAGATCTTAATATTTTATCAAATCATCGAAAGAAAAAAACTACATACAATACATATTGATAAGAAACCACCCATACATATGTATATTTAATATTGCAGGATTAAGCAACAGATATAATATTACAAAGTGATGGTTATAAAAAAAATAACTATTAATATAATTTTGTGTGCTTGACTTCTCTATTAAGCAATAACCATTTATTATAATTTGTTAAAATTACGTCAAAATTGTAATCAATTATAATGTTTAATAAAATATGTACTTTATTAAAACTATTGTCCGCTACTTTGTTGAATAAACCTAAACAAACGGCGCCATAGTTTGTACTAACATTTTATTATCAAATTTCCAATCCCTTTGGAAAGAGTTCTCATATGTGTAACCATAAAAATCACATAGAGTTCTAATATATTAGAGTACATTACCATCGTCATCATTATACAAATCTCATAAAATTCGTATCGCCTGAGAACTGAGTAAATATTCAGCATCCTAATAAATGCATTTAGTGCAGTAAAAAAAAAATATATATTGGGAGTATTTGTTTGTTTAAAAATGTCAAATTTTGGTATACTTCTGCTAGTGAGCGAATTAGTTATTACCCAAAATAAAAACGAGTTCCTTTAAAACGAACGAATGGAAAGAAAATAAAACGAAAGCAAACAGTGCCGGAGAAATATTCTGTTATTTGTCTGGTAACCCAAACAAGTTTGATGTTGGTTGTAATCTTGCATTCACTTCAAACTGTTATACCCAACATGTTGTAGTTGTAAATGTTAACATATCAAACATATTGTAAAGATGTTTGAATATAGAAAAAACTTACCGCTGTATACATAATTTGTGTTAGTTCAATCTGTAAAAGTAATTTATTAGAAAAAAAAAATAATTAAATCAATGAATAGTAAAAGGTGGCGCAAAAGTAATCCTCCTATCAGAAAATGCTATAAATTTTGCGATTGTCCCCTAATGTCAGTTCTGTTTTGACATTTGTGTAGTAAATACATGCGAAATACACGTTAATAAACAAGGTTACGCTACACTGCTCCAGAACGCGGAATATTGGTGACTATTTATTTGAGCAATAATGAAGATGATTTTTCATCAAAAATAATCATGAGTGATGAGGCCCATTTCCATCTTAGCGGGTACGTAAATAAGCAAAATTTACGCTTTTGGGGCACTGAAAATCCGCGTGTAACCCACGAAGAGCCATCACACCCGCTAAAAGTCACTGTATGGTGTGCTGTTTTCGCTGGAGGAGTCATCGGACCTTTTTTTTTTCGAAGACGTCGCGGGCCAAACGGTTACTGTGAATGGTGAGCGCTACAGAGCAATGATCAACGAGTTCTTTTTGCCGCAACTTGATGAATTGGGATTGGAAAACATGTGGTTCCAACAGGACGGTGCAACGCCACACACTGCACGTGCCGCAACCGATATGCTGAAGGATGCATTTCCCGGGCGCCTAATCTCCCGTTTTGGCGATTTGCACTGGCCAGCAAGATCGCCTGATTTGACCGCTCCAGACTTCTTTTTGTGGGGCTTTTTGAAGTCGCGGGTTTATGTCAACAAGCCTCAGACTCTTGCAGCTCTTAAAGACAATATCTGTCAAGAATGTGAGGACCTATCGCCGGAAGTTTTGGCCAAAGTGATGGAAAATGCCATTAAAAGGGCTCAATGACAATCAACTGTGGCGGCGGCCATTTACATGACATCATATTCTCGACTTGATGTAAAAAAAATTAAAAGACCAAATAAAAATAATCCACAAGAAGAATCAAAGTTTTTCCTTTTTTTTTTTAATTACAGCCAAAAAACATCGGAAGGTTATTTTTGCGCCACCCTGTATTAATAGGATTTTAGATCATACAATTATTGGGTAAATAATGTATAAAAAAATATGGTTATATGATCCAAAATCCTACTAATACTATTCATTTACAAAATAACAGATCAACAATTTATAAAACTCCATTAAAAAAAAATAATTTTTAAATTATTTGCAGTTTATCGGCCGTAAACCATAATGTTGAAGAGCTTATTATTATGATTTTTTTTAATTGCTCCAAAGTTTGGTGCTATAGTTCATACACTAGTTTAATTACACAGTAAGTAGACTTAATTTTGGGTCGAAGAATTTAGTGGCGAACCCCATTTTGAATAGTCAGGTAATTTTAAACAAGGTATTTAGTTTTTTTAATTTGTATTGACTCAAACAATTTTTTGATTATATTTAAACGAAAAAACTTTAAAATTGCCTTTCAATGACTTAATTATTTTTAAATTAATCTAGAAGGTAAAGAGTTATAATAATTTGTAGTTCAAAAATAATGATACCCCAATATTAATTCTACACTGGGGTGAGTTTAATTCGAGTTAAAGTACAACAATACTTATATGTAATATTATTGTTTTATTTTGTGAAGAAAATATTGTTTTTTTAATATCAAATGTAAAAATATTAATAAATAGTAAATAAGTAAAAAATCAATAAATAAAGTAATTTCAAAAGATATTTTGATGTATTTTCCTTATAACACCAACAAATCTCTTGAGAGACAATACAAAATTAAAAATGCAATATCGCTTAGTTTTGATCTTCTAAAATGGAGTATTGTGACAAGATAGGACATACGTACTGGTACTGCATGGAGAAGAGAACTATATTTTGCTACGGCTGCGGTGCTAAGGACATATACAGACCGACATGCCCCAACTGTGCAAAAAGCGAACAGGGAAACGGACTGAAGGATGTCCGTCGATGTGAGTTCGAACAATGGAAGGATGACAAATAAGGAAGTTTCAAATAACAAAAAAACTGATGATTATGTACACCCGTTGATGAGACCGTATTATATACGATTATTAGAATATGAACAAACTCGGGCAAGGATCTTTAGTCAATATAATCATATTGGTAGATCAGCTAAACGTATGCGTAATTATTATCGTAAACTTAAATCGTATCGTGTTTGCATTATTTCCACTATAGTAAGTAAGGAATTAGACTGTAGACCATATGTCAATATAAAGATTGATGATTCGGAGTATTACGCTTTATTAGACAGCGGGGCAAATAAAAGCGTAATTGGTGGTGAGTTGGCGGTGCGGATTCAGAATAGAAGCTTTTTCCAAAGATGTGTAGGCAATGTACGGACAGCAGACGGACAGAGGCAGAGAGTATTAGGTTGAAAATGAGCTGTCTAAACAATTATATATAAGATAGCAAGGTTGGGTGGGTTTCGGGATACTCTTCCAAACTAACTTCATCATTTTTTTCTTTACTTTTATTAGTCTTTTTTTAAAACTGGTATATAACGGCTTTAAAGGTTTCGCAAAAATATTTGTCATCAAATTCTACTATAAGCCTCTTAACACACAAAATGTTCCACAAATTCCTATTTCACTATAAGTCACCATACAAAAGAAATCTCCAGATATGTATTAATAAAAAGAATCCGTTGTCCGAACATTGTAATTTTGGAAAAAAATTTGATTTTATTGTTCAGTATTATTATCATACAGGGTGGTTAAAAAACATTCAACCGATTTTGTTTTGCAAATATCTTTAAAATAAAACAAAACACAATATTAATAGAAATTATTTAACAGAGATGGCGTGACAAGTGAAAATATTTTTTGTTTATTCAGTAGGGCTAACTGTTTGAAATATTGTGTCAAAATTTTATGATATTTTATGATATTTCATTAATTGTCATTATTGTCTTATTGTCTAATTGTTTAATTGTCATTAATTTTCTAAAAAGTTACTGTTATAAAAATGATGCTGCTTTTAAAGTTTGAGAAAAAATTTATTGTAAAGAGTTTCGTGTTTTGATTAAACATTGTTTTTTTGGTGGAAAAAATACATACCATAATGTTTATCAATCCACATTATGGTGAATCTTCGCCATCATATTCAATGCTTAAAATATGGTATTCGAAATTTAAACGTGGTCGTACGAGCACAAATGATGTTGATCGTCCTGGTCGTCAAAATGAGGCAGTTACTGAAGTAAACGTAAGAAACGTGCATCAGATTGCATTCCCTGCGGGAAAAAAGGGGTCAGTTGAGAATAGGGACCTGCCCCGTGATAGGGGAAAACTGGACCGATAGGTAAAAACAAGAGCACTAGTTCCTAAAGTACCAACCACGTGACCGGTTTAAAAGTTATGACATGTTTTTGGGTTCTGAGATATGTTTTTTGGAGTTAGTTGTGTGACATGTTCTTTTAGGCCAGTCCTGTGACATGTCACAGATGACAATTGACTCCCTCCTAAGACAAGCCCATGTTAAAGTGACTGGTCCTTTTCATATAAAAAAACCGGTCCCGTGACCGGTACCTATCACAATGATCCGGTCACGTGACTCCAAAGAACGTATCACAGAATCACCCCAAAAGAACATGTCATGACTTTTAAACCGGTCACATGGTAGCTACTTTAGGAGCCGGTCCTGTTTTAACATGTCTCATGATATGTTTTTTCGGAACCGCTGCAGTTTTCACCTATCACGGGACAGGTCCCAATCCCCAACTGACCCCTTTTTTCCCACAGGGATGGGCTTGTCCTAGGAGGGGGTCAATTGCCCCCCGTGACATGTCACAGGACTGGTCTGAAAGTACATGTCACCTAAAGAACATATCATAGGACTCGTACTTTAAAACTCATCACGTGATAGAGGCTTTTAAACCGATCATGTGGTAGCTGGTACTATTTTCACTTAACACGGGACTAGTACTTTCAGACCCAATACCAGATAGCGACTTTTTATACCTATCACGTGATAGGTACATTAGAAACCGATCCTGTTTTCACCTACCACAGGACTGGTAATTTCAGACCCATCACCACACTCAGAATATTATGTAGTTAACTGTTTGTAGTTTAATAAAAAAGTTTTCCGTTACATTTAAAAATAAAAGAACATTAATTTATTTTTCAAAGAAATATCTATATTAACTTTTTTATACATTCATTCGAAATAATTTACTATCATTTACCATTTTTTTTCAGTTTCATTTATTTTTTTCATTTGTTTGAAATTTAATAAAAATTTACCCACAAAACGGAAACTTGTGGTTTATTTGTGTCCGTAACAGTTGTTACAAATTTAAATTTTGTTTGCTGTCTGTTTCAAAAAAAAATATTCAAAAAATTTCAATTTGTTTTTTTATTTAAAATGGTTGTATATATACAAAATTTTTTAATACAAATTACAAGAAATTCATAAACACACATACATATACAACATTCATACAAAAAGTGTTTATAGCTTCATATGTATACATACATTTTGTATTGTAAGAGTATAATAAAAAAAAAGTACAAAAACGGAAATAATTTCAAATAAATGAAAAAACATTTATTTTTTAAGGATTGGTAGGTAAAATTTTACCATTTATTTTAACTGATTATATCATTTATTTCTTACGGATGTGTCAGTTGATTAATCAACATTTAAAAATAAATAACAAATGGCATTTATTTTAAATGAAAATTAAGTAGACCGGTTTTTAAATGAAATATCATTTCTTTTAAATGATATTTTCAGTTATTTTAACTTACAAACTTCTTTAAGTGCAGAAATAGACTTTTAAAAAAAAAGTCATTAGAATTTAAGGAAGTCCGTACAATTAAGAGGTTTTCTTAACAAGTCCTTAATATCAATTTTTTTAGAAAGAGTGTTTCTTAAAGTAATATTCTTAAATTTTTTTCATAGTTTCAAATCATAATATAACTGCAGGGACCATATTATGGTATTACCATAATATTTTTATGGTTAGTTGATTATCATATTATAATAACTATATTGTAGTGCGAATATGGTTGGCAAAATCATAATCCCAAAAATATATGATGCTCTTTGAGTATGATTCTCCCTACCATGTTTTTTCTTTGCGTGCAGTGTTAGCCACAGCGTGGTTGAAAAAAGGCCTGATAACACCTCCAGAATAAATGTGGCACTATGCAGTAACTTATGTAGGTGTTATTGTTCTTCGTGAATGATGCGTAGATTCTCAGTGCCCAAGAAGCGCAAATGGACCTGAAATTAGTGACGAATTATTATATTATGTATTTTCATTAGGCAAAGAGTCTGTCTTCTATGGATCATGTGAGTATTTCGGGTTTTTAGGATCGGTTTCGACTACCATGAAACCGGTATCAACATGTCATTGTTAGTACGTTGGACTGGCTCAAAGTTATGAAATCTGTTTTCATTAGAGGTGGTCAAATGACACTAACTGTCGTGGTACAAAGAGTTTTATAGGTAAACCAAATGAAAATATGGAACGGTACCAAATTAATTTAAGTAGAGCTTATTTGGTTTTTTGACATTCATAAGATTTATTTTAAAAAATCTTTCTCAGACTGTTATTTTCTTTACCGGACACGAGAAAGGTCCCAGAATAGATCCTTTCAAACATATGCTATTTATACCGCTCGCGGGACAGTTGCTGGAATTTAAATTGACCCTATGGAAAGGGTACTTGCTTTGATAAATTTTAAAATAAACACAAAAAACAACAGAGAGATCATTTAATTCGATTTCAAATAAAGTTATGTAAAAAAATGTGACTGTCCAAAAATGCTTTGAACAATATTCCCATATTTTTCTACAAGAATCACACAAATTAGCAGTGTAAGTTAAACTCTACTTCACACTCTAACCTAATATAGCTGAAAAAGTCTTTAAAATCAAACATTTGTTAAGACTCGAACAAAAAATAAATAAAGATTTGATGACTTGTGTTTTCTAAGCTGTAAGAATGATGGCTATGAAGAAAATATATTTATATTATAAATGAATGTGTTAAATGTTTGAATCTTTTTGCATGTGTAGGAGTGAATACGACTACATATTTTTTGCTACGTAAATCGTCAGTTATAAAAGTGTGCGTGTTGTTATCCTTGATTTTTGTGGCTTGTTGATTTATAATGACATATGACGTGTGCAAAAAAAAAAGAAATAGACGAAGGTGATATAGATCATTGTTTTATAAATGATGACTTTCTTGAAAACCATCTCCCCACTAGTATTTTATTTGATTTGTGAACAATCATTGCTTTATCACAAACAACTTTAGTACAATATTAAATTTAAAGTTTTACCATAAAAAGCATTGTTAGCTGTTATCATTTGTATATTTTTTTACAGTTTTTGGTAAATTATTTTAACAACCCTATTGCATGTCATATTCAATGCTGTTCATTAAAATTGCAAGGTGTGGCTTTATTATTAAAAATTATTATAAATGTTTTGTTAAGTGATTTTGACGGACGATTTTTACTATAACAAGAAATTTGTAGATTAAATTTTATTGAAAACTTTGTCTGATAAAATTGTATATAACGCGGGAAAGGAGTTAGAGGTAATAAAAAATGTTAGTGTACTTATAATTACACAGAAAAAAATATGTATAACAAAATATTTCAAATTTAATATATCGATAAATATACTACTAAAGTATGCATAGAAACCCCAAAAGGTACATTTTCGTTAAATTTTCTCTGCATATAATTTATTTGCAAGCACTAATGCACAAAGAGAATAGATTCGTGCTTACAAATTAATTTGTTGACCATGGTTCGTTGGTGGTTGAACAGCTGCACAGTGCTTTGTTCCCATATAACGAGCGGGCAAAAATATAAGGAGTTATCGTAGCTTACTGAAATTTGGTACGCGATTTTAGTTTGAAGATAAACGAAATTTTAGGAAAATTGGTGCAAGGACATATCCTGAAGTTTAAAAATGTAATAACATCTTCCAATTTGGTCAGAACATAACGAAAATTGATAGCTTTTATTAAAACAAAGATATTAACGTGCTTGCCAATTTTCTTTTCAATCGGAGCAAGAACTCGCTTACCTGTCATAAAGGGTGTCCCAAGAAGAACGCAATTTTTAAATTTTAAATAAAACACAGATATTTAAAAAAAAATCGTGAAACTTTATGGTATCGTAAAGTAGACAGAATGAGGTTATGTATGGAACAATATATCGTGCAGATGGCCGCCGCGGCTTTGATGGCATGCACGCGATCTTTTAATGAAATTTTCAATGACCGTTTTGCATGAATGCTGCGGTATTTCATTAATGCAGCGTCCAATTTCCTCTTTTAAGGCTTGAGTCGTCGTCGGCTTATTCGCGTAAACCATCGACTTCAAAAAACCCCAAAGAAAAAAATCTAATGGTGTTAAATCGCACGATCTAGGCGGCCAATTCTGATCTCCAAAACGCGAAATAACACGACTGGGAAATGACTGATGCAGCAATTGAATTGTTTCTCTGGCTGTATGACATGTGGCGCCGTCTTGTTGGAACCACATGCCCTCCACATTCATTTCTTTAATTCTAGGCAAGAAAAAACTGGTTATAATTTCACGATACCGAACACCATTGACTGTTTGCGCTTGACCTGCCTCATTTTTATAAAAAAAAGGTCCAATGATTCCTCCAGCCCAAAAACCACACCATACAGTGACACGTTGAAGATGCATTTGCTTCTCGTGAATCACTCGAGGATTTTCCTCACCCCAAATGCGACAATTCTGCCTATTGACGAAGCCATCAAGATGAAAATGGGCCTCGTCACTGAAGATGATTTTATCGGCAAAATCAGCATTTTCATGTTGTCTCTCCAATACCCAATTAACGAACTCCCTTCGCTGTCCATGGTCAGCTGGCTTCAGTTCCTGAGTCAATTGAACTTTGTATGCATGAAGATGCAAATCTTTCGTCAAAATTCGCTGCAAAGTGGATTTGGAGACACCAATTTGCTGAGCTCGGTGTCGAATTGAGGTGGATGGAGTTTGAGCGACATCATCACGTACAGCTGCGACATTTTCGGTCGATCGACCTGGTCGATGGCGCGTTGTTGTCTTTACATCACTAACAGACCCAGTTTCGGCAAATTTATCCATTAATCTCTTTACAGTTGACTCTTTTGGAGCATTATTGTGACCCCAAATTGATCGCAATTCGCGAACTGTAGCCGCAAAACTTTCACCATTTTGGTAAAACAATTTCACAATGAGAATGCGTTGTTCATTCGTGTAGCGCTCTATTTTTACTAACCTCGTACCTTCTACTAGCAAACAACAATTGTTAAAATGTCAAACAATGACACTTCGAATGTTGCCAGATTTAAAAATTGCGTTCTTCTTGGGACACCCTTTATATCCTTTAAAAAAAATGCTATAAAACGTTTAAAAGTTAACCGATTGCATTTAAACTTATCAAAGTAATTTAAATAAATATAACATTTATAATTCATTAAATTCGGTTTTGGAACTCAAAATTCATCAGTAGGATATACATTTTTACAAACAATACCCGCAAAATATTGTAATATTTTTAAATAGCGTTACCCCCAAATTGTTGTTACTTTGCAGTCATTAAAAATTATTTTTAACATTAAAGTTGGATAAATTTGTTTTTATTACCCTTAAAATACTGAAATTATCAAAAATTCGTTACCGAAATACCGAACCAGGCATTATTTCGAATACCACGCATGTTAGAAATCAGAGATTAAATTTTATGAACCTTTTTTTAAAAAAAAAAAACTATGTCGTTCGCATACCTACATAACTACATAAATTTTAATAACAGTTAGTAAAATGGTAATATAATAAATCAAAACAAGTGCTGTCAGGGATGGAACTTTTTAAATAATACTTAAATTTAACCAAATTTAAAATCGATGGTACTTTTTATAAAATAATAATAAATTTTGAGCTTCATTTAGATTGTTAAGTTTTTTAATCTTGATCTCCATTTTTATATTTTTTTCCCTCTTTTTATTTATTTTAATATTCCTGTGTCTATTATATGACTCTTAATTATTAATTGTTTTTAACATTTTTCAAAAGAAGGTATTGAAAAAAAGTACAAACGTTTTAAATTCATCAAACCTGGTAGGTTTATTTATTTTTGTTATTAATCCTGTTAACATCAATCAATTAGTCTGTTAATGATGTATAAAATCAGTTGACGATTGACTTTATTATCAAAAGTTATTTTTAATACTGCTGTGTTGTTGCTGAAATTTTACATTTACAAGAAATAATAAGTTGTTTGTTTAATATTTTTTAAAAATATTATAGAAATATTTCTTTAATTTTGTAATTGTTGAAATTGTTTTTATACTGTTGTATAAAACAATTTTTTTTGTGTTTATTTACACCTCAAAATCCTTTCGCTTTCAACATTAAAATTGAAAGCCAGAAACAAAATTAGTTGAAGTTTTATATTTAAAATTATATTTTAAGTTTAATAAAAATTAACTATAGAATTTAAAAACCAGACATGAACTACTTTTATTAAAAAAAAATTTTTTGATATTTTTTGTGAAACAACTAAAACTAGATATTTCACGAAAATTCGGTCCCTATTATTTATATTTTTTAATATTCATTTCACTTCCATACAATATATGTGTCTCAGCGCCACTAGGGCATTTTTGAGACAAGTTGGCAATATAGTTAACGTTTAATTAGATTTAAAATTTTAAGTGTAAAGAATAAAAAAATACATATTAATACACATGTTAAGTAAAGAAAAAGAAAAACAAAATTATATCAAAAGCATTTCGATATTATCCAGGAGATACTCTTTCAATCTATTTTTAAATATAGAAATTGTTAAACCCTCTTTTAAAAATTCAGGTAAATTATTAAACTCCAAACTACCGATATATTCAATTTTTTGCTTGATCATTTCCAGTCGACATCTTGAAACCCTTAAGTTGGAGTTGTTTCTAGTATTGAAAACATTTTGATTTCTTGTAAAACTTAAGGTATGATGACCCATGTTATGTACTACCTTGTAAACATACAGCAACAAGTGCATTTTATATAATCCATAAATAGGTAGCACCTTTTTCGCAATATCCTTATACAATGACACTGTTGGAAATAATTGAGGTAGATTGTAAACTACTTTTAAAGATTTATTTTGAATTATTTGTAAAGATTTAAGCTCAGCATTCCTTCTATATCCATAGATAAGTGTAATATAATTGAGGTGACTCTGAACTAATGATTGAAATATGATAAATTTAGTTGCTTTATTCAGCTTATACTTTAATTTACATAAAATTCCGAGTGCAGGTAATATCTTAGACCGCACATACTGAATATGTTTCTGCCATGATAAATTACTTTGCAAAACAGCTCCTAAATACTTAACAGTTTCAACTTCTACGATTTCTTTTCCATCCACAAAAATTACGCTTCTATCACGGGTACGATTTGGTTGAGGTTTAAATTTTACAAGTTTAGTTTTGTTAGGATTTATCACCAATTTGCTCAGTCTGAAAAATTCTGAAATTAAAGAAGCATCTCGTTCAGCAAACGTTTTGAAAACCAGCTCCTCTTTATATGGATAAAGAATGCACAAATCATCCGCATACATAAAAATTTTTCCATGCAAGCCAAGGTTGTTTATATCATTCACATATATATTAAATAGTAAAGGCCCCAAAACACTACCTTGAGGTACTCCATACTCCATATTACCCATCAAACTTTTACTGCAGTTTATTTGAACATACTGCTTACGATTTTCCAAATAGCTTTTGAAAAAAGCTAATTCTTTTCCTCTCACTCCATTTATTCTGTATGTTTTGGCTATTTTTCGAATATTGCTACTATTCATCCAAATATCGAATATTACTATTATTCGAATTATTCGTTTTATAAAAATGTGCTAAAATCAATTAGTTTTATTTAAAAGAATTTGAATCAAGTCCAAAATTTAAAATTTGTTTTTATAAAATTTGTTTAGGATTATTATTGACTTAATAGGGTTCTCTATTAGTGAAAATAAAGTTTTATAGTCGAAAAATATATATTTGTTGTCTAAGTGTAATCTCTTTATTATAAAAGTTATAAAAGTTATGTGATATATCTAACTAAAACCGATTTCTTGTTAAAAATATATCCTTAAAATTCCACGTATTTAGCGCCCTCTAGTGATGCAAATAAGAGTCAAATCTAAATTTTTTTCACACAACGCTTTATAATCTTTCTAAAAAAATGTTTTTTTTTAAATATATTATCGAAGAACTTTATTTGAAATCCTTTAATTTTTGTATTCTTCTAATTATCTTTGAGATAATAATATAAACTTTGAAAAACGTCAAAAAAATAAACTTTTTTCGAATTTTTTTTATTTACTTCATCAAAATTTTGTAAATTTTGAATTTTCAACAAAACAAAATGTATAAATTAAAGCCAAAAAAAAATTTAAAACATTTATATTAAAATTTACAATTAAATTAATATTTTTAGTTTATTACAAATATACTAGAACAATTAAATAAACAAATTTTAAGCCATTTTTTAAAAAAACTTAATATATTAAATTTTTTTTTGTGAAACATCTAAAATTTTTTTTGTGTTTAACTATTTTTTAATTCAAATTCTCTATGCTTAGCGCCCTCTCGTGGCCCCAAAAAAAAGGTAAAACCAAAATATTCTCTTACACGATTTTATAATATTTCCATAAATATATTTTTTTATCCATATTTATGATAAATATTTATTATTTTTTACGTCATTTCAAATTTTGTCACTTTAAAAGTGGAACAAATTTTAGTATAAATTAGGAAAATAGACATATTTAAAAACATTTTTCTTTTTGTAACTTGAGGCAAAAACTTTGTTCTATACTTCTTATAATCTTTGCGATAATAGTATTAACTTTTAAAAACGTCAAAAAATAACCTTTTTTCTCATTTTTTTTTACTCCACCAAAGTTTTGTAAATTTTGATTTTTTATCAAAAGTAATTTTCAGATCCATAAAAAATAATTGTACTAAATATTTATACTGTACAGTAAAATTTTAGACGATTACAAATATATTAAGACAAAATCAAAACCAAAGTTTAAACTAACTAATTTTTTAAAAAATTAATTTGATATTTTTTTATTCGTGAAACAACTAAAAGCCATATTTTTGCTATACCATTATTGCTCAAAATTTTCCAAGTTTTGCGCCCTCTCATGGCGCCAAAAAGAGTCAAACCAAATTTTTTTTTTCATATCTTTCCAAAAATATATTATTTATCAATATTCAAGACCAACATTTTAGTTTTAATTTTTGTCTTTGAAACAAAGCACTGTGAGCTGTGACCACAGAAAATCAGTTGAGATAACAAAAGTTTGTCCGTAAGAAGTAAGTTAAATTTTGCCAATTTTCTATGAATTGTTATTCACTTGTTACCTTTAATATTGTATTCAGTTGTGTTCCCTTTTTTCTGCTAATATCTTTTAGCACTATCATTTCAAGTTCCCCATGCTTATGTTGTTGTCTTTTCTGTTTGCAGATAGACAACAACATCAACGAGGGCAACATAAACAACAACATAAGCCAACAATTTCCATTTATGCTTCATTCATTTAGAATTGATGGCTTCATTTCGTTAGTGTTTATGAACGTATATTCCTGAATTACAAACAACGAACTACATCTCATCTAACCAAAAAAAAAACCAAACATACGTTAGGATTTATCAGATTCTTAAAGGAATCAAATCATTTATTTATTTATTTATATTTAGTTTTAAAGAACATTATTAAATCAAAAATATATTAAATTTGTTTAATAAATGAATTCGGTTAAAATTATAATTTTTTATTTTTTAGTTAACGTGTTTTCCGTTTTACCACCCAAACAAAATTTCCTGATTCCATAACGTAAACGTACTTATAATTTCAGTGTTATTCACAGAGAAAATTGATTGGGCTGACACTGGAATTTATTGTGAATTGAATGTTTCGGTTGAGGTAACCAAAAGTTGAATTAAATACTTCGGAAAATCTGTAGAGACACTAGATCTCAAAACTCCGATAATAAAACAGCTTTTTCAGAAGTTTAACATCCCTGCGGAAAACAAGGATCAGTTGAAGTTCGAGCACCAGTTTCGTGACCCATGAAAACAGGACCGCTCGGATAAGGCCCTTCCTGTTACTTGTCCCGAGACCGGTGGAAATAGGATCGGTCTGAAGGAACCTACTCTGCGGCCTGTCTCATGGCCGATAAATAAAAGATCGGTCTGAAAAACTCGACCCTGTGACTGATGAAAATAGTACAGATTCAGCACATATCAGAGCTTAAACTTTCAGTTTAATTTTTAATTTAAAATCTTAAGAAGACAAATTTGATAAAAAAAAATGGATATAAAAAACGAATACCGTCATAAAATTTCGTGTTTTACTAAAAAATGCAAATTTGATCAAAAAAAAAATGCATTTTGGTCCCAAATTTCATATCCCATTTTTCATTTTCAAATTTCGTTTCCACATACAATCAAAAAATGCATTTTGTACCCAAAATTCTTCATTTTTATTTTAGGACGTTTTTTTAAAAGATGAAAATACGCCCTAAATTTGTTCCTTACTTTTTTGGGGCCATTTTTCATTTCTTACTTTGGGGCCTAATTTAAAAGAACCGATTACCAGATAACAAATGTTTTAGATCGTTTACAATTTAGTAATATGCCCTAGGCTCATAATTTCCTTTAGAACACTTTAAAACTGTAAAACAAAATATAAATTAGAATAAAAAATGTTTTATAAATTAAGAAAACATTATAAAATTCAGATACCACAATAAAAAATTATTGAAAATCTAGATTGTTACAATAAAAAATTATATAATATAAATTTAATATAAAAAAATTAAACTAAATAAAAATCAAATTTAAATTATTCGTAGTAAAAAGTTTTTAACAATTTATGCCCGTAATTTCAAACAATATATACCTACGAGTGCTTAGATATCTATCGTGTAAGTGTCTATTGGAAGTAAAACCAAATGGCAATCACTGTACGTGGACTAGCACCATAACTAGAAGCTAAGTGTTTCTGTAAATCGGCTAATAATTTCATGGTGTCGGCTAAGAATTTTATCGTCACGGCTAAGTAGCATCGAGGCAGCAAGGCAGCTGAGTTTTATACCATCCTTGCTTTTAGAACCCGTTATTCTGGCACAATTTTGTGATTTAAATGAACATATTTAATATTAAAAAGAATTAATTCTTTTAACCCTAAATTGTTTACACTTCATGTCTAAGGTTCGTGTTAATACTCCATCCGTTCTTCGTAGTGGGATTTTAAATGTGTGTATGTGCTTATCTTATATGGTATTTTGTATTATTTCCTTTTCTTCTCGAACTATTTTAGTCCTCTGAGTAGTACATTAGCCGGATTGAAGAATACAATGTAAAACCATTTTTGTACGTTGTCAGGTGCTATCTAATTCATTATAATTTTTACACCTGACACTTGATTAATATCATTCTTTTTAATACGATTGTTTAATATGTTTACTCAAACTATAAATTAGATAAGAATTATAAAAATCAATGTAAATTCCTATACATATTTATATCAAAATATTTTATTATTAAATGTTAAAAAATAGTGAATAATTACACTACTCGGCAAAATTTTTGCACAGATTTTTAATGAAATTTTTTTAAAGTAATTTAGCCCCCTAATGCCCAATCTTTGGACAAAAACCGCCGATGAAAAATTATTATAGGTCAATATCGCTCACATACGGTGAAATGTTTAAACAACTTTTTATAAATTTTAATTCCACAATAATAGGGTGCGCCAAATAACTTTTTTTTTGAAAATGCTGTAAAAAAAAACTACTGAATATTTTCTCAAATTTCTTTTTTTATTTGAAAGTACAATCCTTCCGATTAATAATGGAAAATAATTTCATTCAAATGGTTGCCTCGGCTGGCCATGCAGTAGCCTACACGATCGGTCCAATTTTTAAGCACATTATCGATTGTGTGCAGCTGTATTTCACAAATGGCTTCACGAATATTGTCCTTTAAAGCGTCAATTGTCTCGGGCTTGTCGGTGTACCAATTATCTTTGACAGCACCCCACAAATAATAGTCCAACGGTGTCAAATCGCAGCTCCGAGGTGGCCAAACGGCATCAGCTCTGCGGCTGATAATGCGATCTTCAAAAACAGGGCGCAAAACATCGAGTGTAGCTTCGACTGTGTGGCACGTAGCGCCGTCCTGTTGAAACCAAATGTTGCCAATATCCTCCTCTTCAATTTTTGTCAACAAAAATTTGTTCAACATGGCCCCATAACGATCGCCATTGACTGTAACGGCAACTCCTTGCTCATTTTCAAAGAAAAATTGCCCAATTATGCCTCTGAACCAAAATCTGCATCAAACAGTGACTCGTTTTGGGTGCATCGGCTTTTCAATGTATACGTGCGGGTTTTCTGTGCCCCAAATGCGACAATTTTGCTTGTTTACATACCCGCCAAGATCAAAATGAGCTTCATCTGAAAAGATGACATTGAAAAGATGACATTCTGCAACATTACCATGATTTTCAAAGTAATGTCGCAATATTTCCCAGCGCTGTTCAAGCGTATACACAACCATATTCGTTCAGCGGAAGGATAAAACTAATTATCTGTCAAATCAGACATGAGCTAAGTGTTACCATTCACGAAATAAGCACTAGTTGAAAAAAAAAACGTTAGATGGCGCATCCTATATAAGCTTTAATGTTTTACGAAGCCATTTTGTTATACTGAAATCTTTCTTTTATTGCCATAAATTTATGTACTAATTTTACTGTCCTTTTAATATTTCTGAAATATCTTAAATTATAAGGTTTAGTTTTTGTTCGGATTTATACAATTTTTTTATTTATTCAAATATTTGACTAATTTTTCTACCAACTGTTTATTATATCGAGTATAAGTTTTCAAAAAAATTTATTATACCAGGTAGTCAAAGTTAGCATCTTTAACTTGCACATCATATTTCTTTAATTAGAGTAATTCTTAATTTTATCGTTTATAGTAATAAACTCGTTATTCCACCAGTCTGTTATTCTGGGAAATGTCTGTAATATCTGAGGCATTTTAAGGACCCCCAAAAGAATTTTCCAAATTGCCTTTTTTTAAATTTTCCTTATAGCAAAAAATCTGCTTAAAAAAATTAGAAGCATTAAACTTAAGAATGCTTGTGTGAAAAAACTGCAAAACTTTAATTCAATTTTGCGAAAAATCTGCCCCATCAGTGAAAAAATTTATTTCACTACTAAAATCAGAGTGCCTAATGTATATGGGAACAATTTTTGAAACTCCTCTGTTTTTTGCGTTACGCAGTGTTATTATATTAAAATTAGTTATTTTGTAAATTGTTTGATTTATACTATTTTTCAAAAGTTAGTTAAAATTTTATATTAAAATAAAAACATGTAGTAAAATATGCAAACAAAATAAAAAGTATTTATTAAGGGGATTCAGCAAACTCAACAATGTTTAAAAAATTAAGAAAAAAAAAATAACCAAAATTAAAAAATGAAATCCGTTTGTGATGGAAAGAAATATTATTATATTTGTAATTGTAATTCAAAATTTTTACAACCGCAGTAACCCTGGTAATCATTTCTTTACAGTTGGGGTTTTAATGTAAAATCGGATGGCATTGTGATTTCTAACCTTTAATATATTTTTTGTATTTTTGTTTGTTTTTTAATTTGCAAAATGTGTTTAGAAAATTCTTGAAATTCGAATTGAAATAATTTTGAATATAAACAAACAATT
Source organism: Eustalomyia histrio (assembly GCA_949748255.1). NCBI lineage: Eukaryota > Metazoa > Arthropoda > Insecta > Diptera > Anthomyiidae > Eustalomyia > Eustalomyia histrio. Next base: position 19,933,148 of record OX456526.1, read on the forward strand.
TAAGTAAAAAACGACAAATTGGAAGTTTTGATATTTTTTCTTCTTTTTTTTTTTTAAACAGAGCAAACAAAATTTGAATTTGTAATAACTGTAACGACAAAATTAAACTATAAATTTACATTTTGTGGGTAAATTATTATTAAATTTCATACAAATAAAAAATAGAAATTAAACTGTAAATAAAATCGGTAAATAACCATAAATCATTTTAAACAAATATAGAAAAAAGTTAAAATAAATATTTCTTTAAAGAATAAATAAATGTTCCTTAATTTTTAACTTAACCCATTAATTACCGCAAATTTAAACGTTGGAATTTTTTAATAAAACTTTCAGAAACGTCTTCTGATTTTTAATATTTTTAGCCAAATTTTTTTTTTCTACAAGCAGTTTTTCTGAAAATTGCCGTGTGTTTGACCACACGCTGGTACTGTTAGTTGTTTTGAAACTTTTGTATGGTGCGATTTTTTTTAGTTATTTAGGTTGATTATGGTACGTATTTAGGTAAGTATGATAGCAAGTATTATTTGAATGTAGTTTCAGGTAAAAAAGGTAGGTTAAGGTGAGTAAAAAACGGTATTTTTTTAAGTATTTATTTGAGAATAAAAAGAAGATAATATGGAATTATTCAATTCTTGGGTTTTTGCTTGGACATGTGTTGCGACGTTGCAAATAAAATAGTTCGTTTTCGTGGAACAATTTGAAGCAATTTTCCGAGTGAAGGTGGACGTTTCACTTCTCACACATGAATATGGTGGCTTTTGGTGTGCACACAATGCAATGGCGACGATTACTGGTTTTTAATGGAGCGTGTAAGCCGTCTACTCTCGGAAGGTTTTATTGCCTATAATCATTGTCTGAACCGTCACTAGATAAAGGTTTGATTTCAGCCATTACATCCTCCGGCGAAAGAAGAAGAGACTTGGTCACCGAATTTTTAAAGTCAAGCTGTGACATAGGCTTTACCTTTTTCGAAGCTGCTACAAAGCAATGCAGTTTCCATGCATTAACAACAGCGCTGTCCAAACATTGAACCCAGAGCGGCCACCACCACTTTTTGCCGTGAATGCCGATACGGTAATTGGCAACCCCATTGTCGTGTAAGTCAACGCCGCCCATATGTCTGTTGTAATTGTTAAATGCGAGGGGCTGTTGAATACCAACTTTTTCCTTTTTTTTTTTGCTGTATCGTTGCACTGTTGCCATTGGGTCGATTTTGTCGTAATTGGTTGCGATAGTAACTTCAGAATTATCCATCCAACGAATTACCATAACGTCATTTTGTACATCGTATGCATAGTCGGTTTCGTGCTTTTTCAAGGCTTTTTTTCCAGTTTTCAAAGGGGCGCCGGCAACACGATTGGATCGAACAGTGCCGGTTGCGCAGAAGCCCCTCTCTTTCAACAAGCACATCAAGTAATGGGAGGTAAAAAAATTGTCAAAGTGAACGATGTGCTGCATTGGATTCTCACAATGTGATAACAGTTCCATTATGACGGATGCACCGAGTCCCAAACTCTTATCGTAACTGCCAGATGCACCGGAATATGGGATAAACTGGAACATATTACCATTGTTCGAACAAAGCGCCCACAATTTATACCCGAAACGAATGGGTTTTCCACGTATAAACATTTCTGCTAAATGACGGCCAAAGTAGGGAACCATCGTCTCGTCGACCGATAAATGCTGCACAAAAACACCAAACTGTATGTAACGTTTGTTGAGCATGTCACACAATGGCCGAACCTTCGCGAACTTATCAGAAATATCTAAATTATAATTGTTAGCGATATGAAAGTTCGCTTTCAACTTCGTGAATATGTTCCGCGACAGTTTGGCGAATCATGGGAATACCGAACGCTGGATCTAAGCTCCAATACAATGTAGTTTATTGGGCTATTGTGATACCCAGAAAATAAAAGAATTCCCATGAATCGTTGTATATCTATTGTTTCAAGCAGATCAATTATTTCATCGTCGAAGAATAGTTGAAATAATTCAAATGGATTTTTTTCGCTTATGATTTGGAGCAATGGGTCTTGCTTTTCCTTTATCAATGGCTCATGTACAGGGTAAATATCGTAGGCAGATCTCTTCGTTTTTTTCCAAACCGGTTTGAAATCGGTTGCCGGACGATATATATGTTTGGGCAGTTCTTTTGATGTCGATAGTTGTGGTTCCTCCTGTTGCAATTCGACTTCCAGACCACCTAAATCGCAACAGCGGATGTATAGATTACTTCAATCGAGCCTATAAACACACACATAATTAGCAACAAAAAACAAAATAAACAATATAAGAAATAATACCTGCTACTTCGGTCAACGGGTTCTCATCGGAATGAATATTCGTTGAAATTTTATCGTCATCAATTGTCTCACAATCGGAATCACCAGCAGTATTATGGGGGGGGGGGCAAACAAACAACCGTTTCAATTGCGGACGCTCTCTCATCTGGATGGTCACATTCATCATCGCTCCAGTTATCGATGATGTTTTGTAGTTCTGCGTTTGATACATAACCTCGGCACGACATTTTACACTTCAATTTCTAAATCTTTTATTATTTTTACAGAAAGTAGTAAACCAAAAAAAAAAAGATTCGAATCCCTGTAAAATACAAAAAGTTACGAAAAGTTAACCGTAAGTATTATCAGTACCAACGTGTGGCGAAACACACGCCAATATTTGCTGCCACCTAGTATCGGGTATATCTACTAATGTGGTGGGTAAAATATTTTACATTATTTTGACATTTGGGAACACAAGCCAATACATATTAAATAATTTTTATGGCGGTAAGAAATGGGTTAACTGAAAACATTTTTGATTCAACTACAAACAGCCCTGTAGGAAGCCTGGGTCGTGTCTTACAAGTCACCACTTTGTCGACTATTTTGGGTGACTTTTTGGTGACATGTCCACAAAGCGTCTATTTTTAATAAAAATATAAAGAAAAATTTATTTATAATATAAATATACAAATTTGAACAAAATATATAATGAGCAAAACAAATTACAAAAAACTTGTGAAAAGACAATCAAATTTGTATAAAAATAAAAGAGGCAACAATTTTTAGAGAAAATTGCAACTCTAGAGATTTTGTGGAGCCTGATGAAGATTTTACGAAGCCTGTGAATAATTTTGTACAGTCTTTTCTACTCCAAAATTAAATTTGTACGAATTTTTTTTTTTACTTTAATGAGATTTATAAAAAAATTTTTTTTAATGAAATAACTAATTTAACAAAATAAATGCACCTGTTTAATCTTATTTTCTTCCTAGTGTGGAAATCTAGTAAAAAGTTCCAAAAGTGTAGACTAAAATTACTAAAATGTACTAGTGAATCTCTGGCTCCAATGTCAAGACCTAGTCAATAGTTATGTAGATTCGTAATGACACGCACATGTTAAATGTCTACAGCAGAAAGCGTTGGATGGGGCATAACTAGTCAGTAGTACAGGTGACAGTCAATAGTGAATCAAAAAATTTTTAATATGTAGTTGCAAAAAAAAACTTTAAAAGTTCAGTTGGCTACTAAAAATCAGAGACAAAACTTTTAACTTTGTTCTACTAGGAATTTTCCCAGCTTATATGCTTTGTGCAAAGAATATTTTATTAAAATCGGTTCAGCTGTTTTTCAAATATTTTCCTTAAAAGTTTTTGGAATTTTTGGAGTTTGGACTAGTAAAAAATGTCAATTTAAATTTTAATGAAAGTCATTAATTTTAGTGAAATAACAAATAATCTGATAAAATTACAAAAAATTCGTTAACAAAATTATTAAAAAAAAAAATTGCATTTCTATTAAAATTTTGTGAAGTAAACAAATATTTGCATTGATTGAATTACACTGTCCAACAAATTAAGACTTTTTGAATGGAACAGAATAGCGACCCCATAATTCTGAAAGGGTATGTTGAGTAGATCATTTTTGTAGAACAAACCTATGGTCCAGGACGTATGAGTTTTTTTTTACAGTGGGTCAAAGTTTTCATTTTTTGGTCGAAGGGAGAGATTTTATAATTTTACTAATTAAGCGTAAAGAGCTTTATTTACAACAATGGTGTCTTTGGTGACCCCCACTGAAATTTTCCGGCAAACATTTTCGTAGAATATTTTAATACTTAAATGTCCTTTTTTAAAGGATATTTTTTGATTTTCTCAAAAAAAGGGTAAAATTGATAAAGAGACCAGTTAGAGGGTTAAGATCTTCCACAAATATAATCCTCATACAATTCCACAATACAACTCTGACCATAAGAATTCTCTCAGACATTAACTTACAGCATTTTTTTCATATAGTATAATGCTCCCTTCGACCGAAAAATGAAAACTTTGACCCACTGTAAAAAAATACTCAGACGTGCTGGACCATAAGTTTGTTCTACAAAAATGATCTACTCAACATACCCTTTCAGAATTATAGGGTCGCTATTATGTTCCGAAAATGCTGTTGGACAGTGTTATTACTCACTCCCACTAACACAAAAGTGCAATTTTTTTATTTCTGCGAATTTTTTATAAAAATTTTTACAGAAAAGAGTAAAAACTATCGAAGTATGAACTAATAAAATAAAATGTGTAAATAAAAAATGTCTTAGAAGGGTACTCTCCTTATTATCTCTAACGAGCATACGCATTAATATTAAAGAATAACATCAAGTTATACAAAAATATTTATACTCATAATGATATGAGCACTGACAGTGCTACTTGAAATACGTTTTTTTTTTTTTTTTAGTTATCAATTATAGATGGGAATATGCAAAACAATGTTACGTGTATAGTTATGTTCAGGGATACAAAAAAACAAACAACGAAATGAGAATATTTATACAGCTACACATACTCACACATACTTAAGAAGTATATTATATGCAAAAACACACACATTTAAAATTAAATACACGTATAGAGAGGATAATAATTTTCTGATTTTACTTGAAAATGTTAAGGGAATTGTTTATTTTTGTATGCTTTTGTGCATACGATTTTTATTCTATACGCTTTAGTTTTCCCACAAAAATAGTACTTTACATATAACGTACAGTCAAATATTAGTTGTTAGTTAGATGATCTACAGCAGGGAATACAGAAAAATATAGGTATGTTATTTATATATAATCATACGCTCAAAATATTTCTACAGTAACTGATTGTAGTTTATATCAACAGTTTCCCTATCGTTGTTTTTAAACGATTAAATAGTTAACTAAAAGAAGATATATTTTTTTAACTTTTTTGATATTTATTAAAAAAAAAATAAATTACAAGTAAATACGGATTTACTGTTACACTTAATATTTTCATTTGAAATGCTTTGTTAAAAATTATTTTTATAGTTAATTGGCTGAAAATTAAAATCAATAAAATAAATAAAAAAGTTTTTGATTTTTAATTAATAATTAATTTTTATTATAATTTTATAGTTAATTTATAGTTAATTAACAGACATTTAAAACAGCCACATTAACGTAATATCAAACACTCAAAATATTTTTATAGAAACTGATTGCAGTTTATTTCAAAAATTTCCGTACAATTGTTTTTAAATAATTAAATAGTTAATCTACAAGAAGATATATTTTTTTCTTAACTTTTTAAATATTTATTTAAAAAATAAATTACATGTAGATTCAGATATATTGTTATAGTTAACATGTTCATTTAAAATGCTTTGTTAATTTTTTTTATAGTTAATTGGCTGAAAGTTAATATAAGTAAATTAAAAAAGTATTTGATTTTTAATTAATAATAAATTTTTATTATAATTTTTTATAGTGAATTTATAATTAATTTTAAAGACATTTAAAACAGCCATATAAACATAATATTATTTTTTTACGAATTTTTACGAATTTTGTACTTCATTTGTTGAAAGTTAAAAAAGTAAATAAATAAATAAAAATTATAATTTTATACAGAATCTGATTTTTATTATTTTTTTTACAGCTAAACGAAATAAACTTTAATCTTTTTTTTTTAAATACATAAGTAATAATTTCTTTTTTCTAGTTATTAGAAGTCAATTTATTAAGATTTAAAAATAAATGAGCATTTCTTTTGAATTTAGAGAAAAGTAAGTAGACCGGCTTAATAGTGATTTTTCATTTATTTTAAATTATATTTTCAGCTACTTTTAAAACTATTTTGAGTGTATCTAATGGTAACATTAAAATAATACAGTGGCCCGCAAATAAAAGTACAAAATAGTTTTTTCGGTTTTTGTCACTGTGTATTTGTTTGATCAAAAATGTTAAGACAAAATCCACACCCAAAAAACAGTATCAGTTGTGACTACCGAATTTGTTGCCAATCGAATTCTGGCGGTTACGACAACTATTTTTATATTAAATAATATTTTTAGTTGTTAACGCCAATGTTCAGTTGTCTTATTCAATATTAATATTCCACGTAAATATACAGGTTGGCCGAAAAGTTTCTGCGCTCACCAAGGGATGGCGCTGCTAGCTACAAACTCTTTTTTCTCAAGTTGGTATAACTGTCCTCAGAACACATGCAAAGTTGCAAGTCATTCTGTCAATTTTTTCTTTGTTTACAAGCCATTTGAAGTTGACGTGTCATTGATTTTTTTTAATATGAAAAAAATTTAATATCGTGCAGTCATTAGATTCTTTGTTTTGAAGGCTTTAAAAGCAAAGGAAATTTAGGAACAATTGTTAGAAGTGTATAAGGAGTCCTCACCTTCAAAACACACCGTTGAATATTGGGCTCGTGAATTTAAACGTGGTCGTACCAGCCTTCAAGACGATCCACGCGAAGGACGACCAAAAACTGCAACCACAGCAGATATCATTGAGCATGTACATAATATGGTTAGTGAAGATCCAAGTTTGACTAAGCGTGAAATTCCTAATGCCATAGGCATCTCAGACGAACGAGTACTCCATATTTTACATGAAGAATAACGTATAAAAAAACTGTTTGGAAAGTTAGCGCCGAACACATTAACAATTCAACAAAAACTGGATCGAAAACAAATTTCTCAGCATAATTTGGAGCGTTTTAAGCCGAATAAAACCGACTTCTTGCGTCATTTTATAACTATGGATGAGACTTGGATCTACCACCATGATCCTAAATTGAAACAAGAACGTTTACAGTGGCCTGAAGCTGGTTGTTCAGCTCCAAAGCAGGCGAAGTCACAACGATCAGCAAAGAAGGTTATGGCATCAGTGTTTTGGGATGCAAAAGGAATTTTGTTGATTGATTATCTTCAGAAAGGTAAAACAGTCAACTCTGAATATTATTGCAGCCTTCTGGATCAGCTGGATGAAAAAATTCGTGAGAAAAGACCTAATTTAAAGAAGAAAAAAATCAGTTTTCATCAAGACAATGCACCTGCTCACAAAAGTGTTTTGACGATGGCTAAATTCAAAGAATTAAAGTACGAATTGCTTGAACATCCACCGTATTCACCAGATTTGGCTCCCAGTGACTACTATCTCTTCAGAAATCTCAAACAATTCCTTCGTGGAAAGCATTTTTCGTCGAATGAAGAGGCCATAGCAGCCGTAGACGGTTATTTTGCAGAGCTTCCGGAAAACCATTATAAGGATGGGATAAAATTATTGGAAGATCATTGGAACAAGTGTATTGAGCTTCTAGGAGATTATATTGAATAAAAAAATATATTTTGTAACAAAAACAGTATTCTTTCATTTCGAGCGCAGGAATTTTTCAACCAACCTGTACTTACGTTCCACAAAATATTATTTGAAAAAAACAAAATTATTTTTTAGATTTTTCTGGTATCGAACCTGGGTTCCCAGATCCATAACTCATACTCTTACTTACTGCACCACAATTTGATTTAATTTTAGTCAATATATATTTGTTATTTAAAGATTTGAATATTTTATTTTAATTAAAAAAATATTTTTTTTTAAATGTTTGCCTTTACCGGGATTTGAACCCGGCTAGCTCCCTACCCACTAGCCCACAAACACTTTTAAACTTAAATGACTAATTTTAAATTTAAATTATTTTTTAGGAAAATAAATATAGCATAAAATTCGTTTACAAATACCAATCGTTAGTGGCTTCTATAATCAATACAATCCACAATTCGGTTGGTTCAACTGAAATACTAATTTAATAATATATTTGATCAGGATAACCGAATTTGTAGTTACCACTTTCAAATATTGAAGATTTTTTAATAAATTTGATAGATTGTGCTAATTTTCTAGTACATTCACTAAATAAATGGTTGGTTCTACTGTAAGCAATTTCTAAACGAATTATATTCGTAAAGTTGATTGGAAATATCAATAACTGGATAATAGTATTATTATTTTGGTTCCTTTTTCCCTCTATTTAATTCCCAATGCCATATTTTTGGTATAATAATGGATTATAGTTTATTCTAAATAAAAGAAAATCCTTACAAAAAAATGTTAATGGTTTTGATCGATTTGTAACCTTTTTTTTCTCTGCGTGCATATTTATTTTTAATATAATGTTTGTTCTTTATTTTTAATTAAAAACATTGTGACTTTTATATAAATTCCTAAAAAAAAAAATTAAGAACAGTTATATTGTTCTTTATTTTTAATTAAAAACATTGTGACTTTTATATAAATTCCTAAAAAAAAAATTAAGAACAGTTATATTGCCTTATGATATGGCAACGCAAAACTAAGGGCACACTTAAATTTTATTTGGAATAACAGTTCATCAGAAATCACAGAGAAGCCATTTCATAGGTTAAGTGGGTTTCCAAAGCTAAAAAACAGATTTTTTTTAAATATATCAAATGAAAAATTTTATTTTATAATGTAGCATATGGGAGATACATATTTAAGTTATTTGTGAAATTTAAATTAGCCATTGCGGCCTCATTTCCTAGACCTCTCGAAAAAAGTGTTTTCTAAAATTAAAAAAAAAAAAATTCTGTAATTAGATTTATAAAGTTTGTGCTTGAACGAAGGAAAACAAAATAATTAAAATTCAATTTTTTGGCGGAGTTGTGAACAAAAAGTGCCATTTTTTGTTCAAATTTTCACTAAGTATTGCCGCATAAAATAAGTAAGAAATCGTGACTACCAACTTTGAAAAAAACGCGATTGATGTTACAAAAAAAATTTAACTTATATCGGTTGCCATATGTGTTTCTATAATTAGACTTTAGAGACTTTAGAGTTTTTTTTTAACATATGATATATGTTTAGGTACAATCATCTGGTCCCTGTACTTATCATTATCATCACAATTTTTCTTACCTTTACTCTACTGTGAAATGTATACATATTTCAAAAAACATGCATATGTATGAGATGCCTGTAACAACAAATATTAGTAACAAAACATGACTATGAATATTGTTTAGAATCATATAGCCAAGTAATTGTTGTTCATAGAAGATGAAAAGATGTCTTATATATATGAATATTAACATTATAAATGTATGAATTGATAGTTTTAAAAGGTTGCTTGCATTTTAAAATTATGTGTAAGGATGTATTTGCAATTGTAATCAAAATATTGTACAAGTGGGTGGAAGGTAAGTGGAATTGTATTGGGGAGGTTTATTAAAGTTGGAGATCATGGAAGTATACAAATTTATGCTTAAGTTGTTACATTTGTACTTCATTTGGAAAATTAGCTCACTTATAGATATTAAAAAAAGGAAGGAAGGAAGTTATGGATACTTTTTTACATAAACCGAAAAATAATATTTTTTCCTTTATATGTTCGTTTTAATTTCGTTTTAATGGTATAGCTTTTACAAATGATGGCAAGTGTCAGTTTTGTTTTAATACTTGTGAAGTATATAGACAGAGAGTACACGTCGACAAGCCACGAAACGCTATGCTCCTTAAGAAGGCGGAATACCAGTTACCATTTATTAACGGAATAATTGTGTCAAAATTGATCATGAGCGAGGTATCATTCAGAAAGAGTCATTACGACCATTCAGAGTCATTGCGGTGTCATCTATTATATTTTGAAGGACGCCGTAAGTAACACGGTTACTGTGACTTAAGAGCAATTAAAAAAATTAAGTTTTAAAAAAAATTATGGAAAAAACTTACAAGACCAAATAAACGATTTAAACAACAAATTAAATTATACCATTTCATTTTAAAGCCATTTCCAGGCAGAAATTGCCGATACACCCAGGAAAAATTGCCAACCGTACAATATTTATAGCACTGAGAAACCACTGTTTTTTCTCGTAAAACTTACCCAGTAAGAAACAAGTAAAAAAGGTGAGGTGAAACAAATTTTTTGAGCTGAAAAAAATTTGTGGTGAAAAAAAATTTTAGTGGTGAAAATAACTTTTTGAGGTGAAAAATATATTTGAAGTGAATACAAAATATCATTCACTTTTAAGTGACTGGTGAAAAAATATATTATGAACCAGTCGCTACTGTACTAAAATACACCAATTTGTATGAAAAAATTAGAGGTATCTTCACATAGGCACTTATAACTTTTTAACCGCTGGACCGATTTTTCTCAATTTCAATATCTTACTGGGAGGATGTCCATTAATCTGGGTAAGAATGAGCACCCCCGCATGCTTCTTCACGTCGTAATCGCCATTTTAACAGACAGACGGACAGTCAGACGGACATCGTTAAATCGGTTTAAACTTGTATAAGGATCACCTCCTATAAGCCTAACAGGTCAATTGAGAAGTCCCCGGCCTGACACATAGATGGCGCTACTATACTTAAATCGATATGATTTTTAGTTAGCCCTAAAAGACACGTGTATAAATTTTACAGCTGTCGGATCATTAGTGAATGAAGCAACATTTGTTATTGTGAAGCAAATGGATAAAAAGGAATTTCGCGTGTTGATAAAATATTGCTTTTGAAGGGAAAAAATACAGTTGAAGAAAAAATTTGGATTGATGACGAGTTTCCGAACACTGCCCCAGGAAAATCAACCATCAAGGATTGGTATGCTAACTATAGACGTGGTGAAATGAGCACTGAAGACGGTGAGTGCAGTCGACGCCCAAAAGAGGTTGTTACGGACTAAAACATCAAAAAAATCCACAAAATTATTTCGAATGACCGTAAATTGAAATTGAATGAAATAGCAGGTGCTCTAAAGATATCAACTTAACGTGTATCATTCACCAAAATTTGGGTATGAGAAAGCTCTGTGCAAAGTTGGTGCCGCGCGAGCTCACTTTTGACCAAAAACAAGTCAGTGAAAACATTTGCATCCACCGTATTCTCCAGATCTGGCCCCCAGCGACTATTTCCTGTTCTCAGATCTTAAATGAATGCTCACTGGGAAGAAGTTTTCGTCGAATGAAGAGGTTATCGCCGAAACTGAGGCCTATTTTAAAGCAAAGGACAAATCGTACTACAAAAATGGTGCCAAAAAGTTAGAGGGTCGCTATAATCAGTGTACCACACTTGAAGGGAACTATGTTAAATAAAAAAAACCAATTTCGCCAAAAAAAAATGTGTTTTAGTATGGTTGGCCGGGGACTTTTCAAGTGACCTGTTTTATTTCGACATATTACAAACGGGATGACAAATTGATATATACCCTCATCATATATGGTGAAGGATATAATAACCAAAATTACAATAAATATTGCACAATCAAAACACTATTTTATTTCTAAAACTAGTGTTTGGCAGCAACACCCGGTCGGTTCAGTTTTCGGAAATATTAAAATAATATTAAACCATTTAAATTATATATTTTTTTTAATAATTTGTTACATTTCATACGTTTAAACATAATTGTTTATTACTAAGACCTAACGGGCGTATTTTTAAGATTGTTATTCCCACCATATCATAATCGACCACTGCCGTTTCTTCGGCACTGTGCCGATTGTATTTTTCTGCCTGGGTAGTTTATAATCAAATTTAATGTGCTTTATAAAAACATTTTTTTAAAATACTCAAACCGGTTCTTAGATGCTGAGATGTAAAGAACTCATTTGCTGCACGAACAGGTCAAAGAGGGGAAACTTTAAACCACTCTCCTCTACCAGAATCCATTGTCTGAACCCAGTAATTTTTTCATGTTGTACTGTGATATTGGAAAAATGTATTCCCAGACTAGTGGTGGGGGCGACACTTGGCCCTTGATAGGATGACTGGCTACTTTACTGGGCAATCAGGTAGCAACGTAACAAAAGGGGTCAAATGAACACTGCTGTGTGTATATTCTGTAAGTTGGAATCGAAGACGTCAGAGCATGTGCCCTGTGAATATCATAAGCTTTGTATTAAGATCCCCAGGTTTCTCGGCCACCTAGAAACGTAAGCCATCCGGCATTTTAAATATTTTTTCATGCAGGGTACTTGGCCTTAGAGAAACTCTAGTTAGCACAAAAGACCTATGCTGGACGCGGTGCGTAGTACTCTTTTGGAAAAGCAAAAACAAATTTTGGGAAACGATTTTTGCCAAAAATTCCAAAGTTTTGATTCCAACGGCGCATGGCTTTATATTATGCGATTTGAAAGAAACTTTGACAATTTCAATTTAAAACCAAGTGGAACAATATATAGTTTGGTTAGTAGCAGAAACTCAAAAATGAATTTTCATTGCCACCCTAACAAATAAATAAATAAATATATCCCTACATAGAAATTTTTCCTACGTTGCTTTAGATAAATATCATTTATGAATCATTAATGTTGTTTGTTACTTAATAATGATATTTTATTAAACTAATGTTAGGCAGGTAAAATAAAAGCTCAAAAATGTATACAAGGTCGGGAAATAAGTATCTCCCGATGGAAGAGTGCTGCCATTTTTGCAAATACCATCTCTTAATAGTTTGGTTTTGACACTCTTGAAATGCGAAATTTATAGTGACTCAAGAACGAGCGATAATTGTGACAATTTTCATAATTGTGCTTTTCCATTAAAAATTTATCAGCAAACCGAATCCTCAGATCTGGGGAATGAAAAATGCAAGAATATTTCATGAAGTCACATCACACGTAGTTAGGTCTGAATAGGTGATTGAACTTATTTTCCCCGAAGAGGCCGACGGCAAGGCTATTACCATGAACAGCGACAGCTCTGTGCCAAGCTGACTGAATTTCTTTCGCCTGAAATTGACAAATTCTATTTGGTGGACATGTGGTTACAACGGGATGGGGCAACATGTGATCGATTGAAACAAAAATTATAATTGCGAATAGACATACTGAGTTAAAAACAAAACGAGTATTCTATAAAACAAAATTCATAGCAAATAAAATTATATGAAGGTTTTTGCCCCACCCCGTATTATTAGCATGTATGTATGTATTTTTTTAACTAGCATGTTTAGCAACAAAGATATGTTCTTTATACCTTTGTTCTCCTCTTTTTTAAGAATAAAGTGATAAACTAAAACATTTTATGAGTATAGTTAAGTTAATGAGACTTTCCATACTAACTGCCCGGCTACAGCAAAAGGTTTATACAACGCTATACTTTTTTCTGTCACATTTACAGTATTAATTAACCTTTTAATTTTATTTTTTAAACGGTGAAATATGTTCCGACCTGAGGATAATTTTTAGCATATTATTTATTAAAATTTATTGGGATTTTACAAATGCTTGAAATTTGCTAGAGATTTTTAAGTGCAATTTATGAAAACATATATTTGATAAAAATCACATCTAGTTCTGAATTCTAAGGGTAACAGATAACCAAATTTTTGTGGGCAGTGCAGGTTAAGAAGAGAAAAAGTATCAAATAAAAATTTTAAAAAATCGTGTAATAGTTAGCGCGTTGGACTATTACACAGAAGGTTGCGGGTTCGATCCCCAGCGACAATAACAACAATTTAAAATAATAATATGTATGAGTAAAATAACAAAACAGGGTTATGAACTTAAAAAGCTTCAACAATTCCGCCAACTCTTCATCAGATGGCGGGTAACAACTGTTCTAAGAATTATCATGTCGCGCAATTACAGTGTTTACATATTTGAAGCCCTTCATCTTTCACCAACTTTTATTCCTTCTCTATCCCCTTTCGGAAGAAAGTAACACATTATCTAGTAGATAGAATTTCCTGAGTGTTGCTTGTCCTTAAAAAAAAACACAACAAAATTATATTGAAGGTTTCAAAGAATGTCTTTGAACAATAATATTGGTAGTAAATTTTCAGTCAGATTTTGAAATATTTTTAAATCAAATTTAATTGTCACAAGTAAAAAATATAAAAATTTTATAACAAAGCAAAAAAATTTGATCAGTTAATAATGAAAAATTTTCAATATTAAATTAAAATTGATATTTGCTACCTTCAATTACATATTTGTATAACTTGAAGGTTACAAAGGCAAAACATTTGTAAATATTTTTCTTACTTTAAAATACATATTTAATGTGTTTTTGTGTCAATGTTATTTCTGGTTTTATGCAATTCATTCGTTTTAAAAATTCGCATATACTATTTTTTTATTCCTCCACCACAACATTTTTTTACTGCATAATGTACCTACAGATGTATGATTGGTTTCATAACTTATTTATATATTTTTTTACATATTACCAAAAAACCCAAATGAATAATATTAATATATTTTTTTTTATTAATATTCATATATACTTCATTTATACACATAAACAGAATGTTGAACCTACAACAAAAGTTCAGTAATTTTATTTATGTTAGTTTAATAATTTTAAAGGAAATATTTTATTGGCATACGAATGGATTGAGTTAATAAGGTAGAGTAAACGACACGAAAGGTTTGGCGGTTTTTCAAATTGTTTTGACCAACACGCACAATATTTCACAAGATGGCAGGGTCATATGTCAGTCATAAGCCATATGCCTTCGTCCTCAACGTAATTATGAAACATTTATTTCCAGAGCCGGATGAAACAAAAAAATCAAATTTGTTGAACAGTCTAATATAGCGATACAGTCTAATATAGAGATGTTTTTTGTAATTTTTTTTATTAAAAAAATTTTTTTATTTTAATGTTTTTCCTAAAGCAAAAATATTTTATAAATATTATAAAATCATTTTACTTTCAAAGTTTTTAGTTGGAATTTCAAATTTACATATAATACCAAAGCATATTGTTAAATTTAATAATAGTTGCTTTACATGATTCTCTTGAAACATAATTTTCTATAGTCACAGACAGATTATTGTTTATAAGAGTTAACCGAACATAAAATATTGTCAATTCCTAAATTGAAATATATATGTTACATTGCGGAAATATGGAAACAAATAAATTGTGGGATTGCGGAAAGATTAGAAAGGCCCTATACACCGCGACCAAAAGATAATAGAATTGGGGAAAATTTAAAATTGTAACTATTTATATGTTAAGTACATATTTCATAATGTAGAAAAAATAATATAACTAAATAAATCAAAAAATATTATACAAATCCAGACTCGTTCCATTACATTTCGTTGCCTGTATAAAGTGTTTCCGTTTGTAACCCATTATATTAAATTTAATTCGTCTTGTCTATCATTTTAATTCCATTCGTTCCCTGTTTTATTCCATTTGTTCCCTTGTTTAGTGTTACATTCCATTTCGTTTACCTTGTATAGTATTTCAACTTCCTCGTTTTACTGTTCATTTACTTTATCTAGTGTTTCAATTCCATTCGTTTCCTGTTACATTTCATTCGTGCCCCTTCTTTAGTGTTACATTCCATTATGTTTCCCTTGTATAGTGTTTCAACTCCACTTAATTCACGTTTCATTTAATTTACATTATCTAGTGTTCCAACCCTACTCGATCTCCCTTCCCATTCACTTTCCGGTAATTTGTACAGTGTTTCAATTGCATTGGTTGTTGGTTTTATTTCATTTCGTTTCCCAATTTTAGTATTTCGATTTCACTCCTTTCAGCCATAGTGGTATAAGTAGACTGTTAAGAACGGCACTTTCCCCATTGAGTCTCTACTTTACCACATTACTGAGGAAAATTCAAAACAGTATCCCACTGTATTATCCTACACTCCAGGCAGCCTATGTTTCAGATATTAGATTGCTGGCATGCTGTTAAAGAGAAGATTTTCCAGATATTGAATTCTATCTTTTACTACGTTCTTTACAAAATTTTCAAAGAAAAACACAATCTTATCAGTGAATTTCAATATACTCCCTGGAAAATTTATTTAAAATTTCAAGTTTCCACACAAAGTGGTTTAACTAGGCATTAAAAAAGAAACTTTTTTTGTTTTGAATCCCCATTTTTACCACGACAAACTTTCTAATCAAGAGATTTTATCTATACTCAAGGGGACTTATGTTTTAAATTTGAGGTTTATAACTTAAAATGTGTGGGTAATGGAGACTTTTGCTCTCTTACACCCTCCGCCCTCCCCCCACTTATTACATTTTTATCCGTACCTATCGAAAATTCCAAAAAGTTTCTTTTCAGTGACTAAGCCCAATCTGCAGGCAATAAATATTTTAAATTACTGATTTTAAGTGTTTGGGTCCTTAAAGAGGAAAATTTCGCTCTTTTTAAACCTCTCCATACGAACTAACAAAAATCCCGTCTTAGCGGATATCTACACCATAAAAGTATAACTTCGATATTCGACGCTCTCTATTGTGAATCTTTTTAAATAAACTTACATTTACATATACAATTGGGTATTTGCATATTTTTTCATACGTTGACAGGAAGTCGTTTTTAAACTAATTGAATTTATTTTTTTTTGGAAGCAACCGCACAACCAAACGTGGATTCTATAAAATATAAAGTTACATTGTATAAATTTTATTACAATAAATTTGGATAAAATCATAAATAAAAGCGGAGACAAATTTATTTTACAACTAATTTTTTAGACATTTATTTTAAAGAGAACCAACTCTCAAGCAATTGTTGCCAGTGATTAATGTGTTTCTTTCTATGAAAAGATGCCAACAAAGAGTTAAAAGTTAATGAGAGATGAAGGGCTTCAAATAGTATGACAACACTGCAATTGCGCGAAATGATAAATCTTAAAACATTTGGTGCCCATCAACTGATAGAGATTTGGTGAAAATGGATAAAGCTTTTTAGTTTGTAGGGTACCAATTCTGAATGTGTGAAGCTGTGAAGTAATAAAAATTTTCACCACCTCGCAAAGATCCCGATTCTTTATGTAACTTTTGCGAAAAATATCTGTCAAAATTTTATCATATGAATGTTTTTTCTTCACCAAAAAAAAGTTCATGAAAAATGTGTGTTGCACTATTTTACAATTATTGGAAGCTACTTTGTTTTTAAATTGATGATTTTTTAACATTTTATATATTTTCTAATATAGTTTTTTTAATTTAATTAAAAAATTTTCAAAACAATTCGAGAATTTAAACAAAAAACGTTCAAATCTCATTCGAAAATGCATGTTTGCATAAAATAAAAACTGGACACCTGTTTCTCTTCCAGAAGCATAAACTCATACAAAGACATTTCTTTATATTAAATGTTTATTTTTTAATGAAAAAAAAAAGAATTAATTGTAGTTTTTTAATACAATTTTGTTTTAAAACTCTCGGAACGAGTGGAATGAAATAAAATTGACAGATTGTTATAATAACATTTTTTTTCATAACGAGAATGGGAATCGCTAAAAATGAAAACATGCAGTGAGAAATAACTGTGAAGTGAAGATGATAAATTATTTATCACTTCACAAAGCAACTTTATTCGAAATTGGTCCCTTAGCATTGTTAAACTATTTTTCTTCTGTGTTGTTTAATATTCAAAAAATGTAAACACCAATAGTATTTGACATCTGAAAGTACTTCTAGTTAAAAAAAATTATATTCCCGCGGGAGATTTCTCTTAACTTTTCGTCGAATTTATTTTAATGCATTAATTGTTTTGACTTCAATTCATAAATTATTTGTCTGAAATTCGTGGCAAAAGTTTAAAAAAAAAACTCTTGCAGAAATTTTGTTTTTATTGAAAATAAATATATTGTTTTGATTAGGAACAATATTTAATTTTTAAAGAAAATCATCTTACCATTTTATTATAATCAAATTTTAAATAGCATCTGTTAAAATAAAATTGTTAATCTTCATCAATTGTGTCGTCATACATCTTAAAAATAAAGACGTGTTAAAACTCATTCATCAAAAGTATCACTACAACACCAATTAACGCTCTGAAAGTCTTTTTCCATTACCTTTATTTAAAAATTTCTTTACAAAAATGCAATCTTTTTAAATGATGGATTTAATTCTACATACTACCTTCATATGCTGTAATTTTTGGTGCCTCATGTTTTAACATAAAATGCATGTCAAAACATGGGTATGGGTATTATAATGGCATTTATTTCAATGGGTACAAATACTTAGCAAATTGTAATTGAAAAGAAATACAAACCAAAAAATACTTTATATAAATCTAAAGTTGGAAAAAACTTCCTTTTATATTTGCCATTAAATATCTCTCGATTTTTTTTAATTTTCCCAAATAAGTGTTGCTCTAATTGTTATGCATTTTCCATATTGCCTTTTTTATATAATTTTGTTTTTTCTGTTTTCATTTTCATTTACCTGTGCGCATGCAATAAATTTTCTTTAATTAAATCTGAAGAACTTTTTTAGTGAAAACATTTATATTAACACACAATTATACAGGAGAGGCATATTCACACATTATAATTTATATATAGTTTCACACTTATGGTTGTAAATAAAGTTTATTATATTTCATTTAAATACATGCTAACAAAATGACAGAAATAAAATGCTAGAAGTATGCAAAAAAAAAAGACATTTGAAAGTGGTGAAACGATTAATTTATAACACTACTTAACAAAGATTTACAAAATAATACAAAATATTTTAGTAACTTTGTATTTTTACACAGAGATTTAATTACTATGAGAGATTATAAACACTCCCATGTAACTTGTATACGATCTTATATGGGCATACATGTTCATATACGTACATTTATAATTCAATGTATGACCTTTCATGATATCATATACAGGTTGGTTGAAAAGTTCCTGCGCTCAACAAGAGAGGGCACTGCTAGCTCCAAACTTTTTTTCTCAAGTTGGTATAACTGTCCTGAGAACACATGCAAAGTTGCAAGTAATTCTGTCAATTCTTTTTTTTTTACAAGCCATTTGAAGGTGACGTGTCATTGATTTGTTTAATATGGAAAAAATTTAATATCGTGCAGTCATTAGATTCTTTGTTTTGAAGGGTTTAAAAGCAAAGGAAATTTATGAAAAATTGTTACAAGAATATAAGGAGTCCTCACCTTCAAAACGCACCGTTGAATTTTGGGCTAGTGAATTCAAACGTGGTCGTACCAGCCTTAAGGACGATCCACGTGAAGGACGACCAAAAACTGCAACCACAGCAGAAATCATTGAGCAGGTACATAATATGGTTAGTGAAGATCCAAGTTTGACCAAGCGTGAAATTGCTAATACCATAGGCATCTCAGACGAACGAGTACTCCATATTTTACATGAAGAATAACGTATGAAAAAAGTGTTTGGAAAGTTAGTGCCGCACACATTAACAATTCAACAAAAACTGGATCGAAAACAAATTTCTCAGCGTAATTTGGAGCGTTTTAAGCCGAATAAAACCGACTTCTTGCGTCGTTTTATAACTATGGATGAGACTTGGATCTACCACCATGATCCTAAATTGAAACAATAACGTTTACAGTAGACTGAAGCTGGTTGTTCAGCTCCAAAGCAGGTGAAGTCACAACGATCAGCAAAGAAGGTTATGGCATCAGTTTTTTGTGAAGCAAAAGGAATTTTGTTGATTGATTATCTTCAGAAAGGTAAAACAATCAATTCTGAATATTATTGCAGCCTTTTGGATCTGCTGGATGAAAAAATTCGTGAGAAAAGACCTGGTTTAAAGAAGAAAAAAATCATTTTTCATCAAGACAATGCACCTGCTCACAAAAGTGTTTTGACGATGGCTAAATTCAAAGAATTAAAGTACGAATTGCTTGAACATCCACCGTATTCACCAGATTTAGAACCCAGTGACTACTATCTCTTCAGAAATCTCAAACAATTCCTTCGTGGAAAGCATTTTTCGTCGAATGAAGAGGCCATAGCAGCCGTAGACGGTTATTTTGCAGAGCTTCCGTATTGTGTATTGAGCTTTTAGGAGATTATATTGAATAAAAAAATATATTTCATAACAAAAACAGTATTCTTTCATTTTGAGCGCAGGAACTTTTCAACCAACCTGTATAGCCATATTTCTTCGGATCTGATATTTAAAGTTATATAGACGTATATGATCATGTAGAACTATATATGGTTATAAATTTTGAAAACCTTCACATTCTCCAAGTACCCTTCTTTAGAGCCTAACAGCACATATATCATTGGGTATGTGATTTCTACTGTCAAAGCTCAAAATATGGTAGTTTTTTATCATTGTAAAAAATTCCATAGGATTCTTACTGGCCGATAAAAGATATTCTGATTTATTACCAACATACTTTCAGTATGAATTACTCTACATAGAGTACAATTAAGACAATTAGTTTCCTGAGAACTGTTTTTTTTCTGCATTCTTCTAAATTTATTATTTCTTGAAATATTAATACTTTCCCTTTTTACAATAAAAACACAAAGTTCTATTTCAAATACAACTCACGTATATTTTTTATGGCCTTTATTAAAATTAAATGTGCAATAGAAAAAAATGAGCACGAAACTGTAAAGGATATTTCCACTAGGAATCAATAGTAATAAGAAAAAAAAAGGCAATTTTCTATAACAATACTTCTATAGAATATTTATGTCATAATTAAATTCAATAATATGAAAAGAATAAAAGAAGCCACAAAACCAAAAATAAATATAGTAAGTGAGTAGTAGGTGCAGATAAATTTGTAATATACTAAAAGACAGAATAATAAAGAATAATAATTTAAGTAAAAATGTTAAAAAAAAACCTAAAATTATAGCATTGAATTGTCTAAGGAATTCATTAGTTGAAAAAAGTTTTGTTAGTTTGAACATGAATTTTTGATATTAACAAAATTTATAAATATACAAAAAGTACAAACATAAATAACTGAAGATATTTAACTAAAATTAAAGATGTATAATATTTTAAGAGTGTATATGTTTTTGGACGAAATTTAATCAATATTTTAGATTTAATAAAGAGCAAACCACATTTATAAAAGTCTCACCAAAACATTAATTTGTAATTATAACAAGCATAAAAAGGCTTAAATTCGGCTGGACAGAATCTTTGAATAAGGACGGTGGAGTCCTAAAAATATTTTTTCACTGTATTTGATAAAAATATTGTAAAAATTTTACAAGTGAAATTATAGAGTTGAAAAAAATTTTTTGAGGTGAAAACTCTTTTGGTGGTGACAACAAATTTTGTGGTTTGAAAAAAAATTTTGAGGTGAAAAAATTTTTAATGGTGAAAAAAAATTTGATGGTGAAAAAAAATGTTAAGGTGAAAATATTTGAGGTGAATATAAGATATTGTTTAGTTCTAAGCGACTGGTTAAAAAACAATTAAAAATATTGCCAGTGCTAAAATACAACAATTTGTATGGGAAAATTTATAGGTACGAGTACCTTCACATTTTCACTCAACTTTTTAACCGCTGCACCGAGTTTGCTCATTTTCAATTCCACACTGCTCAGTCAGAAGGATGTAGGAGGGCTGATCAATAAGAACGTGACTTTTCGAACTTCCCTCGTAGTTATGCAACACTGCTCCCATCAAGTACCACCTGTTAATAGACTGTCAAATTTTGAGCAAGTTCCGTCATTTACTTTGTGTTTAACAGCTGTTCAAAGCATACAACCTCGTGGATCTTTTTAAAATGGAAAAAAGTGAATTTCGAGTGCTCATTAAATATTATTTTTGCAAAAAAAAAACGTCAATGAAACCAAGTAAAAGAATGATAAATACTATGGGGTATCTGCACCATCGATTTCAATGGTAAAAAAGTGGTTTATTAACTTTTGTTGTGGCCTTACAAGCACGGAAGCTGCCGAACGTTCTGCACGCCCAGCTGAGGTCTCTACAACCCAAAACAATTGAAAAAAATCACGATATGGAGTTGGCCGATGGGAGATTGAATATGCGATAGATTGTGGAAGACATAGGCATTTCACATGGATCAGTGGTTTCAATTTTGAACGATCACTTGCACTCAGTAAAAAAAGTTAGTAGAAAAATTTGTAAACGGTTTTCAATCCCACTTTACTATTTTTGTACTGATTTTTAGTAAAAAAAATATTATTTAGCAAATCTTTTTGCTATTTACATTTTACAAATTACAGAATTTTTACACAATATCTTTAAATTTTCGTTGCTAATTTCAGAATTCATTTTACAAATTTTTGAAAACCGATTTGCTAAAATTAGCAAAAAAAAAATACTAATTTTAAAAAAGTCGATATTGAAGGAAATGTTATTTCTAATAATTTAATATTATACATACAAACTCAAATTGCCCTAAAATGTTACATAGGATTAAAAAAGGGATCGGAAGTGAAGATACCGACTCATATCTAAAAAGAGGACATCCACTTAAAATAGCACTAAAAAGGGTTTTTTAGTTCTAAAAATTAGCCATAAAAACAATTAAATTTAACCTTAAAAGTAAAAAAAATTGACTAAAATATTTTTCAAAACAGAAATTACCAAATTAAAACAAAATGATAAATTCGTTTATGTTTTAACAATTTTTAAGATTTTTCAGCCTTTGATTTTTTTTTTTTCATTTTGTATAAAACATCTTTTAAAAAATATAATCAAAATTTTTGATTCTCGATAAAAAAATACATCTAAAACTTTGTACTTATATTAATAGTATTTAGTAATTTTTTTGTTGATTTTAGCAAACAGATTTTATATTCCACTTTACAAAAAGTCTACTAAAATTTAGTAGCGGCTACTAATTTTTTTACTAATTTCATTGTACTACACGTCAGCAGACATGTGTTGCTAATATTAGCAAAAAATACCGCTGGGCTCAAATTAGCAGAATTTCCCCTAATAACAGCAAAATTTTCAGTTGCCATTACAGACTTTTTTTGGTGAGTGTGGTTATGAGAAAGCTTTTCGCAAGATGGCTGCCGCGTTTGCTCACAATCGACCACCAACAGAATCGTGTGTAGACTACGAATTGCCCCCTCATTCGCCTTATTCCCCGGATTCAGCCCCCAGTGACTATTTCCTTTTTCTAAACCTTAAGAAATGGCTCGGTGGGAAGAGATTTAGCTCCAACGATGAAACTATTGATCAAACAAATGCCTATTTAATGGACCTCGAAAAATCCTACTGTTAAATGCAAAGTAAATGACGAAACTTGCTCAAAATTTGACAGTAGTCATGATGGGAGCAGTGTTGCAGGTAAAAGTTAGCTCCCCCGCTTGCGTCTTCGCGCTATGGTTACCATTTCAACAGACAAACTAAAAAACGTTCATCGCTAGACCGGCTTAAAATTTCATTAGGATGAACAATATAAACTTTATGGGGTCTTAAATCTATATTTACACATGTTGCAAACCACATATGGTGGAACGTATAAAAAGATACAATTTTTTGATAGTCTATATTAAAACATTGATCAAGTTCAAAGTTTTCAAAAGCTTTAAGCTTATATGAGTTAGTAATTTCAATTCGGTTAATCAATTAACCGATTAATCGCCGCGGTTATGATTAATGCCGCAATAAATTATTTAAAACTCAAATAATTATTCGACCCGAATTAGCGGTTAAAATACGTCGATTAATGGTTTAAATTTTTATATATAAATTTTTTGCATTATTTTTCCTTAATGATTTCTAATTGTTTTAACTTTGGGTAGGAATAAGGCAAGAAAAGCTTTGAAAAAATATTAACTAAAACACAATCATATTGTTTTATAATCAAATGAAAGAGATCTGTATGGATTGAAAGTGCTGTTTGGGCTTTAGGAAATACGATAAAAAATGTTTAGTTTTTATTTTAATTTCTTTTCAAATTCTGATAAATACACTCAAAATATTATGTAGTTTACTATTTGTAGTTTAATAAAAAAGTTTTCCGTTCCATTTAAAAGTAAAGAAACATACATTTATTTTTCGAAGAAATATCTATATTTACTTTTTTATACATTTATTCGAAATTATTTACTATCATTTCAGTTTCATTTATTTTTTTTCATTTGTTTGAAATTTAATAAAAAATTTACCCACAAAACAGAAATTTGTGGTTTATTTGTGTCCGTAACAGTTATTACAAATTTAAATTTTGTTTTCTGTCTGTTTCAAAAAAAAATATTCAAAAAATTTTAATTTGTTTTTTTTTTATTTAAATTAGTTGTATATACAAAATGTTTCAATTCAAATTACAAGAACTTCATAAACACACATACATACACAAACACATTCACACAAAAAGTGCTTATAGCTTCATATGCATACATACATTTTGTATTGTACGAGTATATTTAAAAAAAAAAACAAAAAATACAAAAACGGAAATAATTTCAAATAAATGAAAAAAACATTTATTTTTAAGGATTGGTAGGTAAAATTTTGACATTTATTTTACTGATTACATCATTTGTTTCTTACAGATGTGTCAGTTGATTAATCAACACTTAAAAATAAATAACAAAAGGCATTTAATTTAAATGAAAATTAAGTAAACTGGTTTTTAAATGAAATATCATTTCTTGTAAATGACATTTTCCGTTATTTAAACTTACAAACTATTGTAAGTGTATAAATAATATTTTCATATCTTTCAAGACAAGATTGCATTTGTTTGCAATTTTTCTTATAACTCCCAAGAAAATTCTTCTAAAATCTATTAGCACAAGTTCCTTGGAACTTGAACCCGTTTACCTGAACTTAAATGTAAGACATAAATAACTAGACCTAGCTGAAGAAGTGGTTCTAGGAATACCTTGTTTGGAGTAATATAACCGTTAACTTTTGGAATAAATTCAAGCAAAAAATATTCGCATTGAAAGCGACAGAAAAACAGATTACAAAGGGCAAAAAATTGTTCTACAAGCTGTTATTTGGACGTTCAATTATTGCTTCGGATTCTGGGAAATAATTCCTTTTCAAAAATTATGATAGAAGATAATTAAAAACTTAGAATATATTCTAAAAGTTACATCCTCCAGAAAAGGCAGATATTAACCAGCACTACGACGTTACTTATATTATTAAAGTTGCTTTCAATTTGTTTTTTTTTTCTAAAACCAGTTTTGTAAAGCTGTACCAAAAAAATTTATTTATCTCGAAAATTTTGAAAAAGTTGGGAAATTCAAGTAGAACCAGAAAAAAAAATTAAATCGTTACAATTTACACCCAGAAAACAGATTCGTGCTGAAAACTGAATTTGTTACCAATCGCATGGCTCCATTAAAGTTACTTGTTTTTGGGGCAACTGACACACTGTTGTCACAGTCAAATTTCCAATGTCTTAATTTCTTTTCTGTTGTCACAACCGAAAAATTTCATTACCACAACCAATTATACGATTGGCTGCAAATTCGGTTGTCAGTACGAATTTGTTTCCTATGTGTGCTACACTCAGGATATTATGTAGTTTACTGTTTGTAGTTTAATAACAAAAGTTTTTAGTTCAGTTAAAAATAAAGGAACATTAATTTATTTTTCAAAGAAATATTTATTTTAACTTTTTTATATATTTGTTCAAAATAATTTACTGAAATTTAACGATTTTTTTTTTCAGTTTCATTTGTTTGAAATTTCATGAACATTTATTTGATGCCATTACAGTTATTATAAATTTAAATATTGTTTGCTGTCTGTTTCCCAAAAAAAATAATATTTTTTGTTTTTTATTTAAATTGTTTGATTATATACAAAATTATTTCAATTCAAATAACAAGAACACACACTCACACATGTGGTCATTCACACAAAATGTGACTATAGACTGTGTTATTATACATTTTGTAGATTAAAAAACAAACAAAAATACAATAAACGGAAACAATTTGAAATAAACGAATAATTAATTCGATTTTACGGAATAAGTGGGTAAAATATTAACAACTATTTTAAAAGTTATTTACAAAAACATTTCAAAATAAATAATATAAACAATTTGATTTAAATACAAATAAACTTTTTAACTTTAAAGCCCAAACCTGACATTAAGCAGTGACATTTTTCTAGAACTTTGTAGTCTTCTTAAAAACTATGTAGTATTTTTAAAATTTACTTCAGATTGCTTTAAATAATCTTGAACAAACACTTTATATCAGTAATGCAGTAGACTTGTTATTTCACAAAAAAGCAGTACTCTGTTTTCTTATTGATGAAAGATATACATTTATTTTCCATTAAACGATTAATCGACCCGAGTAACTGATTAATAAATTTAAGTAATTTTTCGTATAATAGTCTAACCGGTTAATCGGCAAGGTCGTATAATTGGAAACACTAATAAAAACACTAATAAAAACACATTTTATCATCGTACGTGGCATACGTGGCGTATACTTGTTTTTATATTTAGTCATAGAATTAATAACACTCATACGCACTCATGTGAGCAAACTGTTATTCTACTAAAGCAAGGCAGAACTAATAACATATTATAGTAGATTGCATTGGGATTTTGGAAATAAAAAAACAATTTTAAAAAATTCATCCAAATCGGAATTTAGGTTCAAGATTAGATTTTTATTCAAAAATATGAAAATGAAAAAAAAATTAAATTTTTCTCATAAAAAATTTCCTTATTCTTTTTTATCAATGAGAAATATGTAATTTAAACGGATACATTTTTTCAACTTTAGTTATTTTTATCTGTTTTCGTAAATCTTATCTGCCAATGATAAGCTACTCGATCACACAAATTTTAAATTCTTCAAAAGCGACTTAGTCTAGCTTGTAAATATCGTTGGTGGATTATATTTCTAGATTCAGAAAAATAAATATATGTTCAAAATCTTAACTTATTGTTAAATAAGCACTTTTTTTAAGATCTTACAGACTAAAATAATGTTAGGTCAATTATTTTTTAATTGAGTTTTTCCTTTTCAAACAGTTTTGAAAAGAGAAATAATTAGAACTTCTAAATATATGTACTTAAAAAAAATGTTTATAAGCTTTGAAAAATCAAAGGGATATAGAATAGTGTTTATTTTTGTAAAAGTTGTTTTTCTTAGAACTCGATTCTTTTCTATTTTGTTCTCGTTGTGTAATTAATTTATTAATTATTTGTTGGGTTGTTACATAGAAAGTTGAGGGTTCGATTCCCAGCGGCGGCAACATCAATTTAAAAAATAGTATGTGTGACTTTTCTAAGGAGGAATCATTCCCTTTTATTAAATGTTTAGATGTTGCTTTTCCCAAACAATATTATTAAGGTACACTCAACAAAAAAAGTCTGTAAACCCAGCGGTATTTGTTGCTAATCTTAGCAACACATGTCTGCTGACGTGTAGTACAATGAAATTAGTAGAAAAATAATTAGTAGCCGCTACTAACCTTTAGTAAATATTTTGTAAAGCTGAATTTAAAACCGGTTTGCTAAAATCAGCAAAAAAAAAATACTAAATATTGTGAATATTAGTACAAAATTTTTAATTTTTTTTATCGAGCATCAAATTTTTTTTATTTTTTTTTTTTCAAAAAATATTTTATACAAAATTAAAAACAAAATCAAAGGCTTCAAAATAAAGTATTTATTCATTTTGATTTTGTTTGATAATTTCTGTTTTGAAAAATATTTTAGTCAATATTTTTTTACTTTTAAGGACAGATTTTAATTGTTTTAAAGCTGATTTTTAGAACTAAAAAACTGTTTAGTGCTATTTTAAGTGGATGTCCTATTTTAAGACATGACGATCCCTGTTTTAATCTATGTAACATTTAAAGGCAATTTAAGTTTGTAGGTGTAAGTTTTAATTAGAAATAACATTTCCTTCAATATTTACTTTTTTAAAATTTGTATTTTTTTTTTTTTTTTTGCTAATTTTAGCAAATCGGTTTTCAAAAATTTGTAAAATGATGAAATTAGCAAAAAAAATTGTAAATATTCTTTAAAAACTTTGTAATTTTTAAAATGTAAATAGCAACAAGATTTGCTAAATAATAACACTGGTCAACAAAAAAAGAAAAATTGTTTGTTTCCTGTGATTTTTTTTTTTTTTGTTTCTGTCTAAAATTGACGCGCATTTTTTCAATACGGCATCAATTTTTCTCTTTTGTTTTTGAGTTATAGCTAAATACCCTCTTTTTCTATTTTTTTTTAGATTTACGTTTTTTTTTTTTAAACACAAAAATATATTTTGTTGTTTTTTCGAATATGGCTTCGTCAAGAAGATGCTGTGTGCTTAATCCAGATTGTTTTTGCTATATTTGTGGCGAGTATATATTTGAAAAATATCGAAAACCTATATCGGACTTTGTGAAGACTGCGTATCTTCAATACTTTAAAATAAAAGTGAGTAATCAGGACAAGCCATGGGTTCCTCATATTGTATGCCAGAAATACGTAGTGTGTCTACGGTTATGGTCCAGTGGAAAAAGAGATCCAATAATGTTCGTAACACCCATGATTTGGCGAGAACCTCGAAACCATCATGACGACTGCTACTTCTGCGTTGTGAAAATAAACGGAATTAACCCTGGAAATCGAAGTAAATGGTCATATCCTAACTTATCTTCTGCCCAAAGACCTCAATTAAAATCACGAGATGTATAACCCAGCACATCTTAATCTTCTAATGATCCAAATCTCTGTCAACCCCAACGAAATACATCAAGTGAAGACTCTGATCCAGACTTCCAATTGAGCCTTTCAGAACCTTAACCATTTAATCAGGAAGAACTAAATGACTTAGAAAGAGATCTAAACTTACCGAAAGAAGCTTCTGAAATTTTAGCATCTCGTTTAAAAGAAAAAAACTTGCTTACTCCGGAAACCTACATCACATTTTATCGTACCCGAAAAAAAAACCTGTTACCGTATTTTTCTCAAGAGAATGATTTAGCTTTTGTAACGATGTTGGTGGTATTTTGCAACAGATGGGTTTAAAAAGGACCAACCTATTGATTGGTGTCTTTTTATAGACAGCAAAAAAAGAAGTTTAAAGTGTGTTTTGCTTCATAACGATAACAAGTACGGATCCATACCTATTGCACATTCGACCACTTTAAAAGAAGAATAAGAAAATATTTCTAAGGTTTTGGAAAAAATTAAGTATCAAGACCACAACTGGTTCATTTGTGTTGATCTGAAAATGGTTAACTTTCTTTTAGGTCAACAAGGAGGGTACACAAAGTTTCCTTGTTTCATGTGTCTCTGGGACAGTCGTGACAGACAACGCCATTGGTCACAAAAAGTTTGGCCAGTGAGGAAAGAGCTGAAAGTTGGAACAAAAAATGTTGTAAACGTGCCATTAGTAAGCCGAGATCGCATCATACTTCCACCACTTCATATTAAACTCGGCATAATGAAACCGTTTGTAAAGGCGCTTGATAAAAGCGGCGAATGTTTCAATTTTCTTTCACGCAAGTTTCCAGGATTAAGTATAGAAAAACTGAAAGCTGGTATTTTTGATGGGCCACAGATTAGGCAACTCGTGAAAGATCCTAATTTTGTCAAATCAATGACTGAAGTAGAATCCAAAGCTTGGAACTCATTTGTTTTGGTTATGAGTAATTTCCTAGGCAATAAGAAATCTGACAACCATGTCAAGCTTGTTAAGTACATGCTATCGAACTTGCAAGAGCTAGGGTGCAAGATGAGCATAAAAATCCACTTCCTACACTCGCATTTAGACCGATTTCTACAAAATCTGGGTGATTTTAGTGAGGTCAGGGTGAAAGATTTCATCAGGATCTTCGTACAATGGAAGAACGTTATCAGGGAAGGTGGGACTCACATATGATGGCAGACTACTGCTGGAGTTTGCAACGAGATCTACCTAAAGCCATTCATTCAAGGAAATATTATAAAAGATCATTTGATAGTGGTAGATAGAAATTTTGTTAACATACATATGTATTAATGGAAATAAATGAAAATCCCCATATTTCAAAAATTTAAGCTTTTAGCGAACTCCCAGTATTTTTTTCATAGTCAGGGCTATAAAAATACCCAATAACACAAACAAATTTAAAGGAAACAAAAGTTGGGTTGACCAGTGTAATTTTTTTTTTTTACTAAAATCAGTAAAAAAATAGTAAAATTTTTCCACTTTTCTGATATCATTTTTAAGCATCACATTGAAATCCTTATATTATAACATAATTCTTTAAAATTACTACCAAGAAAAATTATATGATTAAATAATTTTTGAAAGTGTAATTTGTGAAAAATGACATCCGAAGAATTACAAAAGGAATGCTTGCTTTCTATGACAAGACCATGTTTAATTCATCGATGAAAATGCTCAATTTGAAAGGCATTTTGATAGAAATATTTTTGTTTGATATTTAGGTTGTATTATAATTTCTGAAGATTTCAAATAGTTTTACTTAACTATTTCTAGTATATTTTCATTGTAGCATCGTGAAATGTAAACTATTTTTCATAAGAAACCAAAAATTAGGTACTTCTTAGAATCTTCGGCAGAAACGTGGTGAAAAATAGAATTTAAAAGGCAAAATCTCTTCCCTTTAAAGCTCTATCTAAACCTCTACGGCTGAAAAGCAGAAATTACAAATTTGTGTTACTTGAACTATTGGATTAGTCATCAATGAGGTTATTTCATTAATATTCGAAGGGATCGTGGTAAAAATAGAAGTTTCCCCAAACCTATTTGGTTATAAATCTGCAATCAGCACATAATTTAAGCTCCTTATGGTAATTTACTGAAAGTTCTGGAAGTTCTAGAAGCAAAAAGTGCATTTAGATTTCTTCTTCTGCGTAGGCATCCACCCAGACGAGATTTTCGAAAATTTTTACGGGGTTAGTAAATTTACTGATACTTTACTTTATGAATTGTCCTATAAAAACGTTATAAAAATGAAGAACTTTAAAATTCGCACATACACTGGCATACGATTTTTCAAAATTCTTACTCCATTAGTGTTATTTTCAAAAAATTTCGGCTAGAAATCTGACATTTTAAACATATGTTGCATGAGGCGTGGGCTAATTCGCTGAATAGATAGTTTTTAAAACTTTCAATTAAACCGTACACTCAAAATATATATTTCCTGTTACCTACTGTAGTTTATTTAAAAAAGTTATAAGTAGATTTTATTTTTAAATGACAAATCAATTAAAATTCACAGAAATATGTATATTTTTTAACTATTTTAATCAGTCCTTCAAAAACTAATTTTAAAAATTTACAGACATTCAGTAGGAGTTGATATTTTCTGTTAAATGTGAAATTTTCTGTTTTCTGTTTTTAAATATAGAAATTTATATAACTCCTTTTTTTACCAAAATAGTTTGCATATACATACAGAATTATTTCAATAAAATTACAAGAAATTATTCAAATATACGAGTACATACACACATAGAAAATAAAAATATATATGTTACATCTGTGTGTGTTGTGTTTTGTAAAATTGAATACAAATAAAAAAAAATATATTTGAAAAACAAACCACAAAAATCGTTTTCTACATTTTTTTAGTTAAAAATTGATGATTATTTTAAAAGTCTTTCGATTACTTTAACCTCTTTTGTCATTTATTTAACAATGTTTAAAAATAAACAACAAAATGGGCTGAATATAATGAAAAATCAGTAGTCCTCTTTTTAAATGTATTTTTAATTAATTTAATATTTACTTTAGATTGTTTTTAAAGAAATAATATTCTGAGTATAATAAAAATCGTGTTAAAAAGGAGAAAACTGCCTTTTTAGTAGCCTATGAAAATCCTTTATGCTAGATAATCTGAAACTTTAAATTATTATGAAACAAAAAAAGTTAAACAAAATTATTTAATAAGGAAAATCCTTCCAAAAAGGAATTATATTTTATTACGATAAACAAAACTACCGGTAACAAAATATAGATTTTATAACTTAAATTTCAAAATGAGAAAAAATTCAGCAAATAGTTTGTGGTAAAACCATCAACCTCACCCCTTAATTGATAGGCGTCAAATCAGATCATATTCGCTTTTGATATAGGTCAAGGATATACAAGGATGATAAAGTGGCACGGAATGGAGATTAGTAAAACTTTATTCAACCTTGTAACTAAGTTAAGTTTTATATTGAATTTTTAATATGTTATTTTATCCGGACATTTTCTAAATTATATCCGTGAATTTGTTATTTATTAAAAAATCTCTGAAAAATTTTTTTGTCATTTTTTTGTTTGTCTTAACTCTTTTTAATATTTATTTTAACTTTTTTCAAATTCATGTTTTTTTATTAGACTGTCCCTAATTTTAAAATAATTACACAGAATTTAAAAGAGTAAGTTTAAGATAAATATTATGTTAATTCCAATACGGTTTCTAATTCTATCTTTTAGGTTATTGATATTTTTTTAGAAAATGTAAAAAGATTCCAATTTTGGAATGCTATTAAATTTAAAAGAAACTAGATGAAAATTGTGGATGAACATTTTATACAGTTTAATTGAAAAGCTCCTGCGCTCGAAATGAAAGAATACTGTTTTTGTTATGAAATATATTTTTTTATTCAATATAATCTCCTAGAAGCTCAATACACTTGATCCAATGATCTTCCAATAATTTTATCCCATCCTTATAATGGTTTTCCGGAAGCTCTGCAAAATAACCGTCTACGGCTGCTATGGCCTCTTCATTCGACGAAAAATGCTTTCCACGAAGGAATTGTTTGAGATTTCTGAAGAGATAGTAGTCACTGGGAGTCAAATCTGGTGAATACGGTGGATGTTCAAGCAATTTGTACTTTAATTCTTTGAATTTAGCCATGATCATTAAAATGATTTTTTTCTTCTTTAAACCTTTATCAAGCTGATCCAAAAGACTGCAATAATATTCAGAGTTTATTGTCTTACCTTTCTGAAGATAATCAATCAACAAAATTCCTTTTGCATTCCGAAAAACTGATGACATAACCTTCTTTGCTGATCGTTGTGACTTCACCTGCTTTGGAGCTGAACAACCAGCTTCGGTCCACTGTAAACGTTCTTGTTTCAATTTAGGATCATGGTGGTATATCCAAGTCTCATCCATAGTTATAAAACGATGCAAGAAGTCGGTTTTATTCGGCTTAAAACGCTCCAAATTACGCTAAGAAATTTGTTTTCGATCCAGTTTATGTTGAATTGTTAATGTGTGCGGCACTAACTTTCCAAACAGTTTTTTCATACGTAATTCTTCATGTTAAATATGGAGTACTCGTTCGTCTGGAATGCCTATGGCATTAGCAATTTCACGCTTAGTCAAACTTGGATCTTCACTAACCATATTATGTACCTGCTCAATGATTTCTACTGTGGTTGCAGTTTTTGGTCGTCCTTCGCGTGGATCGTCTTGAAGGCTGGTACGACCACGTTTAAATTCACCAGCCCAAAATTCAACGGTGCGTTTTGAAGGTGAGAACTCCTTATATACTTCTTACAATTGTTCATAAATTTTCTTTGCTTTTAAACCCTTCAAAACAAAGAATCTAATGACTGCACGATATTAAATTTTTTCCATATTAAAAAAAATCAATGACACGTCAAATTCAAATGGCTTGTAAACAAAGAAAGAATTGACAGAATGACTTGCAACTTTGCATGTGTTCTCAGGACAGTTATACCAACTTGAGGGAAAAAAGTTTGGAGCTAGCAGTGCCATCTCTTGGTGAGTGCAGGAACTTTTCAACCAACCTGTATTTAGTTTGGCCGCAGCCATTGTGATCATACATTTTCGCTTTGACTCTGTAAGGGACATTGTAACTTGGATATAGTAGCTTTTAACAGTTACTACAAAACTTTGTTGTTTTTTAATATGACAATTTTTAATATTTGGTTTGTTTTTTATTTATACAAAGTATGAAATTCAATATATGAATATGTACATACATATATATTTATATATTTACAAATAAACATACATACATACATATAAACATATTATATAGCAAAACTACTACCAGATGACTTTTTACTTTGCTGTCGCTTAAAACCAATATTTATATTGTTAATATTTGTTCGACACAGTGTGCGTGTATTTGTTTTGTATAGAGTTACATCAGTGACTACTACGATACATACATATGCATACATATATTAGGGTGGCATTTACTGTTAACATACTTAGTCTGAAAAGTATCAAATATTTTGTTTACACACAAATATGCACATACCCTGAGGGAAATGTTGATAGTAAAACTGTACTGATTCAATATTGACTTTGTCACCAGTACTACTAACTAATTATGCCCAAGACAACGCTCTCTGCTATAGACATTTACCATGTGCTTGCCATTGCGAATCTACACAACTATTGATTGGGTGTAGGCATTGAAACCAGAGATTCTAGTCTAAACTTTTAAAACTTTTTTCTAGATTTCCACACTAGGTAGGAAAATAAGTTTAAATAGGTGCATTTATTTCGGAAAATTAAATATTTTATTAATAAAATTTTTTATAAATTTCATTAAGGTAAATAAGTTTTTAGCGCTAATTAAATTTTGGAGTAGACAAATCCTCAAGAGACTGTACAAAATCTTCCATAGCTCCGTAAAATTTTTAGCACGCTCCACAAAATGTCTAGAGTTAAATCTTTCACTAAAAATTGATGCATCTTTCTCATTATTTTTATACAAAATTTATTGTTATATGTACCCTCCACCATATATGGTGAGGGTATATATCAGTTTATCATTCCGTTTGTAATATGTCGAAATATAGGTTTAAGACCCCATAAAGTATATATATTCGTGATCCTTATCCAATTTTAAGTCGATTTAGCGATGTCCGTCTGTCTGTCTGTCTGTTGAAATGGCGATCACGACGCGAAGACGCAAGCGGGGGTGCCAATTTTTACCCAGATTATTTAACATCCTCCCGAGCAGTTTGGTATTTAAAATGAGCGAAATCGGTTTAGCGGTTCAAAAGTTATGAGTGAAAATGTGAAGGTACCTCTAAACTTTCCATACAAATTTGTACAATTTTTCTGTATCTATTTTAATTTTCTGTTAAGTAAGTAAAAATGTTATTAAGTCTTCTTCTTGTTGGATTACATTTATTGTCTTACATACTATGAGAATAATAACATTCTTAGAGCTATATGTGTGTTACTGTAATAACTAAGTTAACGTAAAAAGCAACTTTGGTAAAGTCGCTAACAGAGCAGACCTCTGTAAATAACATTGCTAAAACTAAATAAATAACATTACTAAAACTAAATAACAAAAGTTCTGTTACATAAATTGACAAAACATATTCATCCAAAATTTAGAATAAACGTATATCATATTCAGCCCCTATGATTGCTGGAGGCTGGGCTCATATAGAATGAGGTAAGGTCCAGAGGAACTGGATTGTCGTTAATACGTCCATTGATGGTGTTTTTCTCGTTTTTGTATATTTGGCTGACAAGCAAAATGCATAATTGCTTTAGTGCCGCTACTTTTGAATAGGTGGCACCCCATGGCGATATAGCCTTGGATTAGGCTTTCAGTTAATTTATTTACCAAAAATATTAAATTAACGACAAACGTCAAATTCTAATGCATTAAGATGTTACTGGTAGACTTATTACATAATAATTATTTTAGTTTTCTTCGATCTTCTCTATTCATTCAATATTCCTTATCGAGCTAAAGATCCTTTATTTATAAAAAATTTAATTATAAATATTTATTTATCCCAATATTTATAATTAAATTTTTTATAAATAAAGGATCTTTAGCTCGATAAGGAATATTGAACTTATTACATAATTTTAAAGTCAAATTTTCAAATGTTTGACGTAACAAAATAGTATTTTTTTTTTTTGTTCCATTTGTATTTTGAGAATTGAGGGATTGCCAAATGCATATTTATGTAAATGTTTTCACATGAATAAAGTGCAATATTGTGCTCTTGAACATCTAAATGAATATTGATTTAAAAAATTAGGGTATAATCTGCACTTAAAACATATATTTTTCATAGTTTTTGGCAAATATTCATTTATGTTATGAAAAAAATAGAAAATCAATAATACTCTACTGCATATTGTAGCACAATATGGCTAGTGGAGACTAGCTCTGCCATCTATTGACAAATAGTTACAACTCATGTTCTTTTTTTAACAAATTAATTTCTTTGCTTCATTAGACAAACACACTTCAATTTTTTAAAGAAAGAATATTCGTTGCAACTATTTATCAATGCGTGGCGCATCAGAAAGTACATTCTCTCCATTAGGCATATTCAGCTGCAGAGCTAGTCCCCATTAGCCGGAACAAAATTGAGTATTTGACAAAAACTATGCTTTAAAAAGTTTTTTTTTTTGTGCAGTCCATGGTTAAAAAAAACTAGTGAAAGTGTAAAGATGCCTCTAAGTTGCCCATACAAATTTAGTACAATTTCATAGTAGCGACTGGTACATAACATATTTTCTCATGTTTTTTTCACCAGTCGCTTAGCAGTAAATATTTTGTATTCACCTCAAACATTTTTTCACCACTAAAATTTTTTTTTCAAAACAAAAATTTTTTTCACCTCAAAAGGTTTTGTTTACCTATAAATTTTTTTTTCTTCTAAAAAAGTTCTTTTCACATCTAAAAAAGTTTTTCGCCTCAAAAAATTTTTTCACCTACATAATTTTACTTCAAAAGTTTTCTTGTATTATTTGTATCAAAAACAGTAGAGAACATCTTTTTAGAATATTGGTTGAGATTCGGCACAGCCGAATTTAGCCCTTTTTTACTTGTTTTTTTTTCAAGTCTTTTGTAACTGCTTTTGCTCATTATATATTCTGTTCAAATTATGTGCACATTTCTCTTTTCTTTATATTTTTATTAAAAACATTAATTTTGCAAGCAGCTATGGACATGTATTTTTAACAAAATGAAACAAAAAACTCAAGATGATGCACAGCTTTGTAGCTGCAAACCAAGGAATGTAAAAAGTGTAGTAGACGCTGTGTTGACAATGTCACCAAAAAAAGGAATATAAAAAGTGTAGACGCTTGGTTGACTATTTCACCAAAAGTCACCCAAAATAGTCGACAAAAGTGGTGGCTTGGAGACACTTAACCCCATGCTTTCTACAGGGTAGTTTTCAAATAAAAATTATTTAAGTTTATCAATATTTCTTATAGAACATATGAAATATTCGGTATACAAAGTTTCAGTATTAAAATGTCGATTTTTTGGCTTTGCAGTTTAAATTTATTGGTTTGTCTCAAGTTTGAAAATGTTTATTCCTAAAACATAAGTACCAGCCTAAAACACATACAAACATAGTTTTTTTTTTTTTGTTTTTGTTCTATATAAATATACTAAAGGATATTTATGCTTGAACGATTTGTAGCATATATTCAAATACATATACCATTTACTTTAAATACACAATACACATAAATTACATACACATGCAATTTTAAACTACTCACACATTCACATTTGGAATACGTTTAACGACACATTCACATGTATTAATTCACATACAATCGCTATGTTTTATTTTATTGTTGTAGTTACAAAAAAAAAATAATAAATGTATGTTTGTATGCGTTTTCTCGTTTTGCGTCTGACAACCGCAATGTATTTCCTTGTGGATTAAAAATTGTGGAAATTGTAAAAACCAGCAATAAATTGTCATTTGCGAATGTCCTCTCAGTCGTACGCTGAAAAGTCAGTAAAAATGTAGAGACGTTACGAAAATAGTAAAATAACAGATTTTATTTCGTTTACATGGTTGTATGCACTTTTCACATGTATCAACAATATTCAATTTTTTTTTTTTTGAGTTTTTTGAGTTCTGTTAATACCATTTTCGAGGCATATTAAGTTTTACAAGAATATAAAAAAATTAAAATTTATTTTAATTTCTTGATTAAGAAAACAATGGAAATAAAATATTAAATTTACATTGTCTAAATCGTATAGAAATTTCCGGTGTTTAATCTAAAAATTTTCAAAATTGCTTTCGAATAAACTCTTTTAGCTGCTTTAGAAAATTGCTTGTTTTGATGAAATTTTTTCAACAACATTTATTTCAGGGAACACAATTTTGTTTTTTTGATTTTGGATTTATAACCAAAGACGTTTTAGGGTAAGTTGTTAAAGGGAAGATTTTTTCGCATTTACGCTAACCGAAAAAGCTTCGAAGTTAGCACATTTTTTCTTCCAACTCCCATTTTAACCACGTTCTTGTTAGAAATTAAAAAGGGAATATTTTTAGTAAATTAGGACATATCTTAAGGTTTCTAGCCAAAGCGCTTTAGACTGGCCGTATAACGGGGCGACGTTTTCCCTTAAACTTTAAGGGAGAGACCTTTTTCATTTTGCCACTCTCCGTAAAAATCCCATGTATCCGGCGAAGGAGGAATCTTCATGCCACATATCAATATCCTAGCGTCTGTGGTTTGTGCTGGGTAACTAAATGCATCCAGTTTTACAATATTTGTACCACGTACTTATTAGAAATTTCAAAAATCTTATCTTCAGGTCGGTTATTTTTACATCTTTGCGGAAAAATTAATAAAACTATCTTATCGTTGACCAATCAAATAATCAAGGGAACACATCTTTAAAATTTCTGGTTTCTAGCCAAATCTGTTTGAATAATACGCTTAGGGTAAGATTTGCCCATTTTAAAGCAACTTTTTACCACGTTCCTAGACAAAAAATGTCTTGTCAATGAATTAGCTCATCTCCCAATAAAATAAACATTTTAAATTTTAGTTTTCTGAGCAAAGCAGATTCCTTTTTGACTCTCCAGTTTTACCACGATACTGTGGATTTTAAAAAGTACCGTAAAAGTAAAAGAAATTAACTACACACATAATTTAAATTTAAGGTTTCTTTCCATAGCGATTTGGACAGAACTTAAGGCAGGTACTTTCCCTCTTGAAACTCAATTTTTGCTACGTTCCTGAATGAATTTTTAAATTTCAGATTTCAAGCCAAATCCGTGTACGCAGGATGTTAAGGGAGTTGACTTTTGCCTTTTGTTTCAATAGACTAACTTTCAGTAGATTACCCTACTAAGGCATTGTTTTGGAATTAGGAAAATATGTTATGGAAGGGAGAAAGAGGGAATAGTGTTGTGGACTTTTGAATTTAATTTTTCTATCTTGAAGGTGACAGAGAAGACCTCTGTGGGCAGTTTATTAAACATACGACTTGTACTTACTAACAAATCGAGCTCTCTCTGTAATACGCTGTGCGATCATTGGACAGTTGACCACAAACGAATGTGTTTTACAGGTAAGCGAATTTAGACCCGAACTCTAGGTATTAGTTAGTAATATCGATAGAACAACGATACACAACTCACATTCCGACGATATTCCAATTAGTCAATGGAGCTGGATACCCTACTCACATTAATAAGTGCCTACGTCCTCCTATGTACACGGTCGAGTTGTTATCCATCTTCGGTTGGATAAAGTGGTGTAAATATTAAGTGAAATAATTCTTACACCATTTTAGGAAATCAAGATGAAAATTATTTATAAATATTTATATATCCCAATATTTTGTCACCACATTGAGTGACTTTTTCAGGGGATTTTTTTTCGTATAATTAATAAATGAAAATTATAAATATATAAATATTTAAATATTGGGATAAATAAATATTTATACATAATTAATTCTTATAAATAAAAAGAGATCTTAAGCTCAATTTAAAATAATATACAAATTAAGAAAATCGAATAAAAATAAAAGAATTTTTTAGGAAATCAAGATACTTAAAAGTTTCTTTCGACTTATTCCAACGGTCATCACACTGAATTTTCTTGGCCATCAACATTTCTGATGACATTGACGACCCCATAGTCACTCAGAGATTGTCGAAAGCTCGCTATTGAGTGTTTCGTTCATAATCTGCCTTCTGCCCCCAACCGCCAAGAGGCTTGGACTACAACGATAGGAAAATCAGTGATAATTGTTGCTGTCATCAGCGAAAGAGTAGATAAAATTGAAAGTTTGATCAAGTAGATCATTAATATAGATGAGAAAAATAGATGAAAAGAGCACCGAACCCAGCGATATCCCTGAATTAAGCTGAAACTCGTTGGAAGAAATCCCATATATAAAGACGCGTATAGTGCATTGTCCGAGAAAGCCCGAAATAAATCGTGGGAAGTCATTACCGACATCAAAAGCCAATATCCAGAGCAACCAAAACTGATGAATAGCATTTCCCTTTTTTGACCATCCCCATAAAAATTTCCAAAAATCCGAACTTTAAGGAATTTTAGCCAGAGAATAAATTTACACTTTTTCCTTGTAACTCAATTTCTGGTAAATTCTAAAAACTTAAGCCATTCTAAAAACATAAAAAACGGAGAAAAATTGCTATAATGAAAAAGATATTTTCAAATCGCTTAATATTACGAAAATCCAGACCCAGTAGTATTCGAGTCCGCTTGTTTGCCGTTTCATTCCACTTCGTTTTCTTTTGTGTTTTGTTTTAATTCCACTTATTTTCGATTTCATTCGAATTTGTCCCCATGTACACGGTCGAGTTGTTATCCATTTTCGGTTGGATAAAGTGGTGTAAGTATTAAGGTGATCAGATGGAATGAAATAATTCTTACACCATTTTAGGAAATCAAGATGAAAATTATTTATAAATATTTATTTATCCCAATATTTCGTCACCACATTGAGTGACTTTTTCAGGGGAATTTTTTTCGTTTGTCTCATTTCCAGTTCCATTCGATTCCATTTCCTGTGTAGTGTTTCAATTTCGATCGTTCCCGATTTCATTCCAATTCGTTCCCGGTGCACTATATTTATTTCCCATTGTCTAGTTGTTTACTTCCACTCGTTTCCCATTTCATTCCATTTCGTTCCCTTTGTTGTCTCAATTTCACTCATACCCCTATTTTATTTACATTACCTAGTGCTTTCATTAAATTTGTTGGCCATTCAATTCCGTTTCGCCATTTGTCTGGTCTTTTACTTCCATTCCTCTGGCCAAATCGTCTTGGGCAATCCCTTAAGAGAGACTCCCCGCCGTAAGACACGATTTTCATTATGTTCCCGGAGAAAATAACAAAAACATATTTTAAATTTCAGGTTTCTAACCGGGTAGGAATTCCCAAAAATCTTGGCTTACTAGTGAGTTTGCTTATGCTCCAAAAAATACATATTTCAATAAATAAATAAATTTCTTTTTGTTCTGTTTAAATGGTTTAAATAAATTTTAATTTTTTGTTTTAATATTGCATCAGATTATCATCAGATTTATTAAATTTCACACATAAATTTTATTATATTGAAAAAATTTCTCAAATATTTCTTTTATAAACTTTAAATTATTTTATCTTATCACTTACATCATCATCATCGTCTACAAATTTAGTTTTAGTTTATTTTTCTTTGGTCGGAAATTTATTAAAAAAAAACATAACTAAAGTTCAAACTTTATCAATTGACTTATGAACCATTTAAGTGGTAGTTTATGTGCTAAATTTTTGTTTATTTTTATATTTTGCTTGATAAAAACTTTTTTACCTGAGTTTACACATAAAATTACGTATAAGAAACTTTCAAATGTTGGTCAATTTTAGATTGTAAAAATTTTGTAGTGTATACATGGCTTTTACGACATTTCAAGGATTTATGTTGAAATTTATTTAGATAAATTAAATGGATTTATAAAAAGTAATATAGCAATATTGAATTTAAAATAATTTTATTAAAAATTATAGAAATATTTAAAATACTTTGGTGATTCAAATCGAAATGTAGATTAAGATATTTTTTTAAATATGGCATTATAATATTCTTGAACTTTAAAATCATTTATCTCATGTGTTATAATATCGAGCTTAATTAAATTTTATTTAATTAGTTGATAAATTTTTATAATTTTTTTTTATTATAAAAAATCAACCTTAAGCTTAAAAGAAAAAAAATTTAAAAATAATTTTTCCTTTAAAATATGACACTTTTTCTTTTAGCTATGAGTAAAATGATCAAAGTCCAGTCTGGTAAAATTATTGTTATTCCAGGCAACTTTGATATCGATAACATTGTCTTCAATTTTTAGTAATGATTTTAAGTTGTTGCTTTTCCAATATATCTAGAATTTCCAATATTCTAGAATTTAAAACTGTTCTTGAATATTTAAGGTGATTTGAATATTTAAGCGATTTCGCTATCATATTTCATTGGATATTTACAATTTATTTTTAATTTTCTAAACAATTGCTTTTTAGCTCTGGCTGAAAACTTCAAAACACAGAAATATGCCTGCAAACAT
Source organism: Eustalomyia histrio (assembly GCA_949748255.1). Classification (NCBI taxonomy): domain Eukaryota; kingdom Metazoa; phylum Arthropoda; class Insecta; order Diptera; family Anthomyiidae; genus Eustalomyia; species Eustalomyia histrio. The sequence goes on from OX456526.1 coordinate 19,975,440, forward strand.
TTGGAAGATATGTATTTTCTACTATGTATGTATTTAGATGAAATATTAAAATTCACATCACTTTTTTTTTGGCAAAATACATTAAATAAAAATCCTTTATTAAGTATTACAGGAATTATCATGAGACATCAACTTTTTATCTGCAGAAATTTATAAGCAATACTGTCGATTTATCTTTTAGAAGTGTTGCAATAAATTTTTCCTTTCAAATGCTACAATTTCAAAACCTCTTCGTATCGCCATGTCTACAGTGATATAAATATCTAAGACATTTATGTGGAATATTCTAGAGAATTTTGGTGCGTGTGGTAAGGAAAACCATACATTTATACGCACATAGTATATAGAGTATAATGTGATTAAGGTGTGGCTGATGTTGTTAGGGATTATATTTTCATCTACGTATGAGTGTATAAATTACCAAAACTTAATTGCTAATAGTTATTGAAGAATGGAGAAATAAACATAATAATATTTGCATTTATAATGGTGACACTTTTTTGTTTATTATCCATAATTTTGTCATTCCAATGGTAATATATCGAAATATTGAACGCTTTAGAAATTCAAGCATGAACTGGGTTCAAATTGTGAAATCAAATATTTCGATTAATAGATATAATAATCATAAATATTACGAAGGGTTAAAATGTACAGTGTGTCCGTTAAGAATTCCTTTTCGGATCATAATTGAATAGTTTTGGAAATCGACTTTAAAGTTCAGGAATCCCAGAAGCATGGTATAGCCTCAGTTCATAGGATTCTCCAAGGATGGATCCTGGTGGAAATCGTCAGCAAAGTCATTGGATGGGGGTATTGATACAACTAAATTTTATCTATCTCTCTCTCTCTCTCTATCTCTGAGAAAGGGTAAGGTGGTACTTTTTCCATAGATTGGGAAAAAGGGACATAAAGATAGTAAGGACTACTATTTTGTCTTTTGGCATAAAACACTGCATTCATACATTAAACCAAAACTTGAAAGATTGCCACATCTTCCCAGTCGTTAACATGCATATCTCAGAGCCGCTCTACAGAAACTGTGCGGACAATATACCTTGGCTGCTTTCTTAGATACAGAAAAAACTTTTCACTATGTCAGAACTGATGCAATACAAAACGCTTGGATTTGAATGTTGAAGCTTTTGTCAGCGACTGCATAGTGACCATGCTGAACTCTCGAATTGTCAATGCCTATCAGATAGCGAGCAACAACTGTTCTCAGATTTATTACCTCGAGTAATTACAGTGTTCACATATTTGATGTCTTTCATCTTTCGGCAACTTTCATCTCTCTTCTATCCTCTTTCCAAAGAATGCAACACATTACGGGTAATAAGTATTAAGAATTTCCTGAGTGCTGCTTCTCTAAAAAAAAACTTGAGTCTGGGAGTGAACCTGATTGAAACTTTTTATCACTACAACCAAATCGAGCTGCCGTGGCCTTAGGGCTGCAAACTTATGCTCTCCGAACATGCTACATATCTTGGCATTTTATTGGACTCGAAACTATTGTGGAGTCTTAACACCGAGCACAGGGGTAGGAATGCCATGGTTGCTTTCTACTTCTGCAGGCAGATATTTTTTGTTTCAGAGTGTAGCGTTTGTGTCTAAAAATGTTTTTGTGTATGTACACATCCATCAAACCAAGGACTATCTAACAATAAGATTTGCAGAATGAAAAATCAAAAGCCAAGTTCAGATGCCCTTGTTTATACGCCCAATATTCATTTATGGCTATATTGTGGAGTGGACTGCAACTACAAAGTAGGTCATCATAAAGCAACTATGCAGGGATAGCGATCGGTTTGTATTACAGGTGCTGGTCCGATAAAAACTTGACCTTCTGAAGCTGTCACCACTATGCCGCACATTATACCAATTGATTTGCTGCTACGGTTTTTGGGAAAGTCAGAACCTACGGGCATGCTAGACTTCTCAAGAAACTTTCTTCATAGTTGAGACTACAATATGGCTATTTTTCTTCCAGGATTGATGGCGATATATCCTTTTAAGGCAGCTTTCCTTCTAGAGAGGAATATCAAAGAAGGCATCCAACAGTTGGATTTGATATCAGGGTATACACAGAAGGTAATTACGACATACAGGGCTTCTTCAGGTTGTTTGTCTAGCAGACTATTGTGTGCGGTTGGAGCTCGGAAAACCGTATTTCTCTTCGTTGGCGTATTCTGGACACTTTTAGGATCCTTAGTAAAAGTAGTGGAGATGTTTCGAGATTGACCCCCGAGATGACTGGGCTAATAGGCAGCCACGCTAACAGACTCGAGCGGGTAAGCGATTTAAAATGGTGTATCATTGGCATACAGGGTGAGGAGGAGGTTATAGGGCACCTCCTCTTGGCACAGCATCTAACACAGAACTTAAGGCAATCATATACCAGACGACCCGGTAGGATTAATTAATTTTATCGTTTTTCTCAACTGTTCTGGTTGGATCTAGTTCTTCGAATATCAGCTCCCTACAGGTGGTGGGATCTTTAAAAACGAAGTCGCTTTCTGACTTTAATTGATGCTTGTAATGGCGTGAGCACCCACACAGAGAAAACAGATTAATTGTGGCAACCGAATTTCTTGCCAATCAATTTGTTTGTCGCGACCCAAATTCGGTTAACGAAACAGAATTTCGATTGAAACCCTATATTTTTATTGTAACAGAAATTTATTGGATTGCGACAACCAAATTCTTCGGTTGCTACAGCTAAAATATTCAGTTGGTAAGAACTTTAATTGTCACGATGTGTCTGTTTTCTCTGTCCACTTAAACCATCCAACCAATGATTCCTTAAATTAAGTCCCCAACTAATAATTAAAGGTGTAAATATGTATGTGTGTATGAGTGAGTGTGTGTGTGTATATGGTAGAGGTGTATATTAGTGGACTTGAGTGTACAGCTGTTAAGTACATATATTAAGGAGTATTATAATGAATGAACGAAACAATTAATATAGTATGTATTGTTTCTTAATAAATGTATTTAAACTTAAACATAAATTCATATATGAATTATGATGATGCTAGTTTGGTTTAAATTAGTTATTCATATATATGCTCTTCAACTAATACGTCTATTCATTAGAAATTTTTCTAGTTTTCAACATAAAATATATATATATATATTTTTTTTTTTTGATATTAACAAACATTTTGTAAACAAAATTTGTAAAACAAGAATAACGATTGTGTTGAAACTAACAATTTATAAATTTTAAAAAATTTTATTTTCGAAGAAAATTAGAAATATTACAGATTTATTAATTTAGATATTTTATATATTTATTAGACATATTTATGTTGCTACTTAAAGTTTACATCAAATTCTAATCTCAAAGTTTTAGAACAGAAAGTTATCAAGAAATATGTGTTGAATTTATTAATGAATTCTGATGAAATAACATTGTAATAATATTTAATTAATAAATTAATTTCATAAAGGAGAAGAGCTTCGAAAAAAACAGAGAGTTCCATATACGAGGGTGGATCAATAAGTACATGACTTTTCGAACTTCCATCGTAGTTATATGAAATGCAACACTGCTCCCATCAATTACTTAAAATGTAAAATTTTGAGCAAGTTCTGTCATTTACTTTGCGTTTAACAGCTGATCAAAAAATACAACCTCGTGGCTTTTTTTAAAAATGGATAAAAATGAATTTCAAGTGCTCATTAAAAATTATTTTTGGAGAAAAAAAAACGGTAATCAAACCAAGGGGAAAACTTGATACATACTATGGGGAATCTGCACCATCGATTTCAATGGTAAAAAAGTGCTTTACTGACTTTCGTTGTGGGCTTAAAAGCACGGAAGATGCTGAACGTTCCGGACGCCCAGTTGAGGTATCTACACCCAAAAAAATTGAAAAAAATCACTGTATGGTGTTGGCCGATCGTAGATTGAATGTGCGATAAATTGTGGAAGACATATGCATCTCACATGGATCAGTGGTTTCAATTTTGAACGATCACTTGTATATGAGAAAGCTTTCCGCAAGAAGGAATCCTGTGACAGCTTAGTTTCCATGGCTAAAATCCAAAAAGAAGACTACGAATTTTCCCCTAATTTACCTTATTCTCCGGATTTAGCACACAGTGACTAATTATTTCTTCCAAACCTAAAGAAATGGCTCGGTGGAAAGAGATTTAGCTCCAACGATGAAATTATTGATCAAGCCAATGCCTATTTTATGGACTTCGAAAAATCCTGCTGTTGAACGCAAAGTAAATGACGGAACTTGCTCAAAATTTGACAGTAGTCCACTAAAAGGTGGTACTTGATGGGAGCAGTGTTTCATATGTAACTACGAAAAGTCACGGACTTATTGAGAGATTCCATTATGATTTTCTAAAAAGTAATCCTCCTATCAGAAAATGCTTTAAATTTTGCGATTGGCCCTACACTCACCAAAAAAAGTCTGTAATGGCAACTGAAAATTTTGCTGTTATTACAGTTTTAATTAGAAATAACATTTCCTTCAATATCCACGTTTTTAAAATTAGTAAAATTTTTTGCTAATTTTAGCAAATCGGTTTTCAAAAATTTGTAAAATGATTTCTGAAATTAGCAACAAAAATTTGTAATTATTCTGTAAAAATTCTGTAATTTGCAGAATGTAAATAGCAAAAAGATTTGCTAAATAATATTTTTTTTACTAAGAATTAGTACAAAAATAGTAAAGTGGGATTGAAAACCGTTTACAAATTTTTCTACTAACTTTTTTTTCTGAGTGTAATGTCAGTTCTGTTTTGACATTTGTGTAGTAAACACATGCGAAATACACATTAATAAACAATGTTACGCTACACTGCTCCAGAACGCGGAATATTGGTGACTATTTATTTGAGTAATATTGAAGATGATTTTTCATCAAAAATAATCATGAGTGATGAGGCCCATTTCCATCTTAGCGGGTACGTAAATAACCAAAATTTACGCTTCTGGGGCACTGAAAATCCGCGTGTAACCCACGAAGAGCCATTACACCCGCTCAAAGTCACTGTATGGTGTGCTGTTTTCGCTGGAGGAGTCATCGGACCTTTTTTCTTCGAAGACGTCGCGGGCCAAACGGTTACTGTGAATGGTGAGCGCTACATAGCAATGATCAAAGAGTTCTTTTTGCCGCAACTTGATGAATTTGGATTGGAAAAGATGTGGTTCCAACAGGACGGTGCAACGCCACACACATATGCCACAACCGATATGCTGAAGGATGCATTTCCGGGCGCCTAATCTCCCGTTTTGGCGATTTGCACTGGCCAGCAAGATCACCTGATTTGACCGCTCCAGACTTCTTTTTGTGGGGCTTTTTGAAGTCGCGGGTTTATGTCAACAAGCCTCAGCTCTTAAAGGCAATATCCGTCAAGAATGTGAGGACCTATCGCCGGAAGTTTTGGCCAAAGTGATGGAAAATGCCATAAAAAGGGCTCAAATGACAATCAACTGTGGCGGCGGCCATTTAAAATTAAAAGACCAAATAAAAATAATCCACAAGAAGAATCAAAGTTTTTCATTTTTTTTTAAATTACAGCCAAAAAACATCGGAAGGTTATTTTTGCGCCACCCTGTATTGAACTTTAGGCCCTTATCCTAGTCAGCAAATCAGACGTCGGTCTGTGTTATAAATATTTTACATATTCACCAGTTAAAAGTCCTTATTAGTTATTATGGATTTTTTTTAATGAAAATTTTTTTACGTTTCAAAAAAAAAAAATCTATCAATTCTAAAATTTGTATAGAATGTGTGGGAAATTAGTTCTTATCTCAAGATATTTCATAAAAACTTTTACACTTTACTACTATCCAATAATACTTTTATATCCTTATGTAAGAGGAACCTGAAAATATTACTCCTATACATAGTAATCTGTATTAATACAAATTCCTAAATAAAACATTACAATTTTTATTTTCCAAACCATTAAATTTATGGTTCTTTGCTGAAAGGGTTAAAACCTGAAATCTGTTTTACATTTTATTATTTGTAAAAAAGAAACACACACACACACACATAGAAATCTTGATAACAAAAATAAACATGTTCTTATGTATTTGTTACAACATTTGTGATAGTGGCGATAGTATTTAAATAACACATGTCAGCTTATTTTCATCTTGTATTACTACAGCAGGTAACAGGATAACAATATCGATACGTTAGAGCAAAATAAAAAAAGGGTTTATTGGCTAAAAGGACATGTATGCATGTATCGTAACTACTAAGTAACTAAAAGTTATCGAAATGAGAAAATAGGGATTTAAATGTAAAGTATTATACAAACCATACATTTGTTGTTTTTACAAATACGGTACTATTATGGTATCAGAACTATTTGAGAAATTGCTTATGTTAACATAAAAAAGCTTATGGAAAACCAATATGACAAAACAGGAAACAAGATATAAATAAGATAATGTTTTTTTTTATTTTTTTGCGAAAATTCTTTTATATGTTATGCTGACAATAGTGTTATGTAAAGTAAAATAATAACTACAATTTTCGTTTTATATAAATTTTGTATGCATTTAAATTAAGGCATTAAATATGGGAATGCAAAATTCTATGTTACAGTATAAATTATATTTTGTTTTTTTTTTTTTATTTTGTCTTGGTTAATTTTTCTGTTCACAAAACTTTGTTGTGCAAAAAGCAAATATATACTTAAAAGTTTTAACCTCTTCAAACTAACGTTTATCATATCAATTATTTTTCTTTTAACCTTCGTTTGTGCGTCTTTGTATGTTTTTAAAGCGTTGTTTTTTTTCAAGGCTTCATTTTCTTCTTGTTGGTGGGTGGTGTATATTAGGTTGGCCCAAAAATCATAAGAAGATATAAGACATAATGCGAATATTTTTTAATTTTGTATGCACACAAAAATTTATTTATTTAGAAATCTATCAAAATATCCAAGATTCTTTAAATAGCAACTAATATTATTTCTAGTTTTCTATAATTTAGGTGTATTATAAATACTGTGTTTAAATTTTTTATGTTTTCACAACTGATTAAAGTGATTTGTATATTAAAATCGGTTTTTATAAGCAATTACGAGCAAATATATTTGTTTAAACAAATTCTAAAATAAAAGTGATATTAAAATGTAAAGATGTATATAAATTTGTGACGTTATTTTTCTAAAAGAAAATCTTGAAATTCCGCGATCGTTTTCAAGCAGGGACCGTAACTGTTATAACTTTTATCAAAAAAATCAAGAAATAAGAGTTATTTTTGATTTTTATATTTTTAGATAGAAAATAAGAGTTATTTTTGATTTTTATTTTTTTAAATGAAAAATAAAAGTTATTTTTGATTTTTATTTTTTTTAATGAAAAATAAAAGTTATTTTTGATTTTTATATTTTTATATCAAAAATAAAAGTTATTTTGATTTTTATATTTTTATATCAAAGCTTATTTGGAAATAGACAATTACAAAGAAAAGCGTTTTGATACTTCTGCTAATTTATTGGAATATTGGGAGAGCAAAAAATTTGTGTTTCCATGGCTTCGAAAATTAGCTTTAATTGTTCATTCTGTACCTGCCACTCAAGTCAGTGTAGAAAGGTCACTTTCAGCACTCAGATTAATATTAGGAGATTTGAGATATAATTTATCTGGGGAACATTTAAAATCAATTATGATGGTAAAATTGAACACCTGAAAACGACCTCTTAACACTGACTTGAATGGCAGCCAAAACTTATAAGCTATTTCTATGCATTCATGTTTTTATAGCTGATAATGGATAAGTCACATAATATATTATATTCATATAGAAATTAGAATGAAGCAGCATATTATAATACATACGGCATCAACAAATAAATAAGAGTTTTGAATTGATTTTTATTATTGATATAAAAATATAAAAATCAAAAATAACTTTTATTTTTCATTTAAAAAAATAAAAATCAAAAATAACTCTTATATTTGATTGTTACAATAAAAATCAAAAATTTAAATATCATGCAATATGTTGAATGCATTTCGCCTAAAAATCATGATGGTGTAATTAGAAGTTTTCTACGATGTTCATTTATGTATGATTTATTTCTTCAAAAATTGAAAAATAACTCTTATTTCCGATCCCTGTTTTCAAGATATTTTCGTAAAAAAACCTTCAGATTCTAAAACCATTTCTCTTACGCATCTACTTAGATTTTGTATTATTTTTAATTTTTTTATTTTTTTTTTTTCCAAAAAAATCTAATTTCCTAATCTTAAATTCAGAAGGCATTTGCCTATCGAAATCACCACCACAATCTGGAGTTTTTACCAAAGAGAAACCTATCGATTATGAGGATTATTTCCCAAAAAAATCTTTAGATTGTAAGGAAGTATTTCTAAGGAGACCCCCTTTTCTATAGAACAACTTCCAAATCGGAGTACTGTTTCCTTTAAAAAAAACCCTCAGATTATGATGTCTATTTCTAATACATAGAAAGACGTTCATATTCTAAGAACTTTTTCTATATAAAATGAATTTTTTTTATAAGAAAATTCTTAAATTGAGAGTACTGTTTCATATAGGAACATTCGTATATTATGAGGATTTCTTCTAAAGGAACATTTTAAGATTCTGAAGATATTTTCTCATAGGAAAACCCTCAGAATATGGAAACTATTTTATAAAGAAAACCACTCAGTTTCTTAATACTTTTTTCAATAAAAAAACATTTAGGTTATAAAAAGATTTTAATATAGAAAGATTCTAAATCTAGATCTTAAGATTCTGGTAAATTTTTCCTAAATAAAATACACCAGACTTTGAGGACTTTTTGTTATAGAACATCTCCCAGATTCTGAGGACTTTTTCCTGTAACATAAATTATATATTCATAAAATTTTCCATATAAAATTACTTTTTCTTATAAGAAAATTCTTAAATTGGGAGTACTTTTCCTTTTAGGAACGAGGACAGTTTCTAAAGGAACCCTTTAAGATTATGAGGATGTTTTCTCATAGGAAAACTTTCAGAATATAGAAACTTATTCCGAAAGAAAAAAAAACAAATTCCTGAAAGGTTTTCCAATAAAAAATCCATTATAACATTTTCCTATAGAAAAATCTAAAATCTAGGTAAAGATCTTAAGATTCTGAAAACATTTTCCTAACTAAAATACACCAGATTTTGAGGAATTTTTGTTATAGAACATCTCTTAGATTTCGAGGAATTTTTGTTATAGAACATCTCTTAGATTCCGAGGACTTTTTTCTATAAAAAATAACTTCATAAATTCAGAGGGGATTTCATTACAAAAAGAGTCCTTAAAATCTAATGACTATTCTACTAAAAGTAGTTTGCAACCTCAAGGAGTTTTCCTCTTAAAAGGAGAGACCTTTTTTGAAAACTTTTTTCTATAAAAAATACCATCGGAAGAAAATTAGGTTTTCTTTACAGAAAAATTCCTCATAACGTAAGGATTTTCTTTAGGAAATCATTCTCAGAGTATTTCATAATCTGAAAGTTTTTATAGAAAAAATTTCTCAGAATCTAGCGATTTCTTCATAGAAAAAAAATTTTCCAAATCTTTAGATTTGTTTTTAGAAAAAATTCTTAAGAATGTAAGAATTTTTTATAGAAAATGTCTTCTAAATATAAAGGCAAAATACATCAGTCTTTTGGGCTAGCGTTTTTATATTTGAAAATATAATAAGTTTGAACTACCCTAGTCTATATGAACTATTCAAGAAATGCTAAAGTTTTTCTTATGAAAATTACTTAAGTAAACCTGCATTAATGCACTGAAATGTGAAAAGCAAAAAAAAAAAAAATAACGCAGAAAATTCCATGAGTTTTCTTACATTTCTTGGCAAATTAAAATGTTGTAGGCAAAGTTTTTCACAGAATTTGTAATAGTTAAACTGGTAGATGGTAGCTGCTGATAGTGTTGCCAGAAAATTTATAAAATGAAGTCATAAATTTGAAGTATACAGTTAGTTGGTGTAAATGCAGATTCGTCTATGGTACAGCAAAATGTTCTCACTAGGAAACTACTACAGAGTGTCCCAAAATTCACGCTAGATCTGAATTCGACATTTGTGTTGTAGTGTTGCGAACAAAAGGAAAAAAAAAACAGTCTAACAGCTAAAGGTTTATAGCCTTTTCACAATGAACAACGTCTTTGTGAAACGCGTGAAAGACGTTGAAAACGTGAAACATATATTTACATTGGCAACATCTTTCATCTTTCATCTGCCAGCTGTCAAAAAAATAAAAATAAAAGAAAAAGACGCATATTTTTGTGAAAGATAAAAAATTTATTTAGAGAAAATATTAATCATTGGAGTAGTTGTTGCTTTGCAAGAACAAACCCGAATTTTAATGCAGTACATTGAAATATTAAAGGTTATTCTGGAAGATGATGATGAAGAAGAATTTTTGGTAGACATAAGAATGAAATTC